>CAKOAT010398488.1:206112-281138 GCA_932364175.1 Eruca vesicaria subsp. sativa | reverse complement strand
TCCCACAGTCGATGACTCCGTAGATAAAAATGCCACATCATTTATGAACAAAACCGAAACTTACAAAAAACCATATATAAAAACCTATCTAATGAAACTTAAACAACGAATATTAACTTAATTAAGGTTATTTTCATATTGATAAATCGTTTAATACAAATATAAATACTATAAATATAGAATTATATCAAGTTTTGACCTACGATATAAAAATATGAAATTTTTCATTTCATTATTAATTGGTGTCATTAAAAGAATCCACTAAACCAACAATCGAAAAAATACACGCAAACATAATGATTCCGGCTCCGCGCTTGCGCGGAGAACATGCAACTAGTTATAATAATCAAGAGGATAGTAAGTATAATAATCAAGAGGACGATAATTATAATCAACTGGAATAAATGATTTGGCAGTGATTTACTTGGTTCACCTATGCTGACCACTAAAGCATCTAAACCTGGAACCATAGATAATCGTATCAGAAAGAAAAAGGTCTTGTGCTCTTCTACACACATGTAACATGTTGGCCAAATGAAATTACCATATGGTCTAACAATAACAACAAATTGCCAAATGCTCTGATTATTTATGTATGTTGTGTTTAACAATCTTCTTCTATTATAGGTTTTGATCCCTTAAAGTTACACATAAGAAAACATGATTTACTTTATCAATTATAATAACTCAAAATCCTTTAGCAAAACTATGGTTTAACTTACCAATGCGTTGTGTTCTTTTGGCAATAGTTTGGTTTGAGATTTTTTTTATTTTTTATTTTTAGTTTAAATGTAAGATTTGTTTGAGATTTTTTTCTTATAAACATTGGCTTATCTTTTGGAAAATAAATTGTTTGAAGGGAAATCTATACTATTAAAGCTGAAGTACAAAAATTAAGTGTTTGGAAACATGAATAGTAAGTATTTAAAATTAAGATGATTGGAAACAATGATAGCCTACAAATCTAATGGGCTTACTTATTAAACTAAAAATTACTGCGGCCCAAAATACCATTATTATTTTTTTTGGGTTTTCTATCCTTGATATTATTTTATTTCTGAAAATTATGTATACATATATGTACTCGTGTTTTAAATGTATGTGGAATAAATCAAGAATAATATATATTTTATTTATATAATTTATATTGACTATTGTTAAAAGTTTTTAACAGTAATATACTAGCATTCCAATTCTTCATTAAAAATGAACTTAAAAATTNTACATATATGTACTCGTGTTTTAAATGTATGTGGAATAAATCAAGAATAATATATATTTTATTTATATAATTTATATTGACTATTGTTAAAAGTTTTTAACAGTAATATACTAGCATTCCAATTCTTCATTAAAAATGAACTTAAAAATTTGACTAAATTGTTTAGTGTATATAATTTTTCACCAAATTTAGTCAAAAATTTTTTATAAAATATTACTAAAATATTTACGGGTCACAACATTTTACCGACGTCCTGTTACACAATTCAGTGATGAAATACAATGTTTAAACAGTATACTATTACTTAGTAAATTTGGAACCATAAGATTGTAATTTTTAAAATATTTATATATACCTTAAAAACAAAGACCCGCCCAGTCGGGCGGGTTATGATCTAGTTAGGCTTTAATAACACACACAGAAAACATAATTCACTATCTAACTAGAATTCTATCCTCCCCTCTCTCCTCATTTCTCTTCTTTTCTCCATCTTCATTCTCTCTAAAAATCTAATTTCCCTTTTTGATGGTTATTTCACAAATGATTGTTTGAACTGGAATGCAAATAATCTCCATAACCTACACTTTATCAAACTATAATATATAATTTTAAAAAAAAATCTATTATATATATATCGACCAAACGTCATTTAGCTTATGAAACTATGTGAAAAGAATCAAACAATACAAATTATCAAACTCTAATATTATATATCGACTAAAACTAGGTGGAATAAATTAAACGTCATTAAGCTAATAAAACTAGGTGGAAAAAAATCAAACTATATTATACGTCGATCAAATCATTTAGCTAATGAAACTAGGTGGAAAAGAAAATCAAACAATACAATATCAAACTATATTATATATCGATCAAACCTCATTAAGCAAATGAAACTAAGTGTTTTTTTTTTTTTTTTAAATGAAACTATACTATATATTATAATCCCATAACCAATTATTTTGGAGAATCCCTCTCTCTCTCTCTCTCAAATCTCACCAATGGCGTCTCCTCGTGGCCTCTCGATCTCCTTCATCGTCCTCACTCTCTTCACCTCCTTACCAAATCCCGCAACCTCTCTTCGCACTTCCTTCATCAAACTCCCCGGAAGCGACGGATCTCGCTCCTCCGCCTCCGATACCTACTGCGAGAGCTGGAGATTGGCCGCGGAGACAAACAACGCCGGAACCTGGGATGTGATCCCTTCCATGTGCGTTGATTCCGTCGCCGGTTATCTCAACGGAGATCAGTACGGATCCGATTACGACGTCATCGCTGATTACGCGCTCTCCTTCGCGAAAACGGTTGAGATCTCCGGCGACGGGAAGGATGTGTGGATCTTCGATATCGATGAGACGCTCCTCACGAATTTAGACTACTACAGAGCTCATGGTTACGGGTATGATCTCTTTGTTATTGGCCGTTGGATCTTAATCTGTTTTGAATCAACGGTTGTGATGATTGTTGATCATAATAACTAACCGGAATCTATTAGGAGAAGCGTAGTGTGGTTTCCGCATTGAGATCCGGTTTAGTTGTAACTGTATTGGTTTTTATTAATGACCGTTGGATCTTAATCCGTTTTAAATCAACAGTCCTGATGATCATAATAACTAACCGGAATCTGTTAGGAGTAGCATGGATAGTTTCCGCATTGAGATCCGGTTTAGTTGTAACTGTATTGGTTTTTGTTAAAGACCGTTGGATCTTAATCCGTTTTAAATCAACGGTCCTGATGATTGTTGATTATTATATCAAAACGGAATCTGTTAGAGTAGCATGGTATGGTCTCTGCATTTAAATCCGGTTTAGTTGTAACTGCATCGGTTTCTATTAATGACAGTTAGATCTTAACCGTTTTAAATCGACGGACCTGCTGATTGTTGATCATATATTAAACCGGAATCTAACATAGTATGGCTTCCGCATTTAGATTCGGTTCTGTTGTAATTGCGTTGGTTTCCCGAGTTTACCAATCGTTTAGATTCAATTATTTTTGGATTGGTTTAGGTCTGAACCATTCGAGTCCAATAGCTTCAATGAGTGGGTGGTAGAAGGAACAGCTCCAGCTTTTGAAGCGAGCTTGAGACTATACAATGCTCTCAAGAAACTCGGTTTCACTATCGTCCTCCTAACCGGCCGAGACGAACACCAAAGAAGTGTCACCGAGACTAATCTCCGAGACGCCGGTTACTCCGGTTGGGAAAGGCTCCTCTTGAGGTAAAGCTGTTAACACCAAAATGCTCTGTTCCATCCTTCTTTGGACTTTAACAAGACCAATTGGTATATTATATCGAAAAGATCGATCATATCAAGATTATCGGAAACATAAACAAGGATAAGGAAATTTAACATGTCTTTGGTTTACAATGCAGAGGTCCAGAAGATCAAGGGAAATCAGCTACCAACTACAAATCCGAGCAGCGGGCGAATTTAATCGAGAAAGGCTTCAAGATCCGTGGCAACACCGGCGATCAATGGAGCGATCTTCTCGGTTTCGCCGTGGCTGATCGTTCTTTCAAAGTCCCAAATCCAATGTACTACATTCCTTGATCATTACCGTTCTCACTCATGTACTGAGTAACAACAACAACAAACTAGTCATATGATTTATTTAAACTTGATCAATGCACTAATCACCAACCAATACAAGAAGTGATCAACTAACTTTAACTAGACATACAAACGGTTTCTTGTAATAAAAAAGAAGATTCTAAACTTTAAACTAAACACTCATGGATGAGACGAAGTGTAGCGACTGAACTTCTCTTTAAGCCCCACGCTTATCCCAGCGCAAGCCAGAGGCTGCACGGGCGTCCTATAACAGCTCAACCCGCCACCGGAGTAACCAGAACAAACCGGCTCCGGCCGCTGCGAGTTTCTTCCGGGTATACAGTTCCCGGCGAAGTCAAACCCGAAGCTAACTCTTGAGCATTCAGAGCTAATCCCGGAGAAGAAATTAAACGCAACCGTGAGGTTTATCAAACTCCTCAACGAGCAGACCAAGTCAGGAACCTCCCCGGAGAATCTATTGTGAGCAAGATTCAATATTTCAATCTCCGACAGGCAGGAGATCGTGTCGGGGACATGACCCATCAAGGAGTTGTAGCTCACGTCAAAGACTTCAATCTGTGAGAACATTCCTACAGATTCCGGTATACATCCGGTTAACTGGTTATTCAGTAGTAAAACCTCTCTCACTCTTGAACCGGTGAGGCTAAAACTCGTCGGAATCTCGCCGGAGAATCTGTTGTTAGCGAGATTGATCACGGAGGCAGGTGAGTTCCCGAGGTTCCTAGGGATCTCTCCTTCGAACTGGTTGTTGTTGAGGAAGATAGCGTCTAGTCTCTTGTTGAAGAGAGCTTCAGGAAGGTAACCGGAGAAGTTATTAAACCGGAGATCGAGGTAAACCAGGTTTGGTATATAGATTGTGACTAAAGGGAAAGGACCAGAGAGTCTGTTGTTGCTTAGATCAAGCTCTTGGAGAGAGTCTAAGTCTTTGAAAGACTCTGGGACTTGGCCGTAGAATCTGTTACTGTTGAGATGAAGTATGTTGAGGTCAGAGAGGTCAGCGAGGTCTTTGACGATTGTGCCCTTGAGATTTGCATGGTTGAGATCTATGGCGGTTATAGATTGACCAGAACAGAAAACCCCTTTGTAAGAACAAACATCTGATCCAACCCATGTCTTAAGAAGACCAGAAGGATCCTCTGTAATAGCGGTTTTCCAAGTTTGGAGAGCATTGTACGCCACGTTGCTTGGAGGTGTGTTCCTGTTACCACCGCCGACCCAAACTCCACCGCCACCGACAACACCGCCGCCTATTCCGACTCCAACGCCGCCTCCTACACTAAAGGAAGCATCTGTGTGAATCAAACTAGATAGGAGCAAGAGCAAACAGAGGAGCTTGAAGTAGTTTCCTTTCTTCTTCTTAGCCATTTTCTTTAATCAAGAAGCTTGTGAGTTGGCACTTGAGGAAAGAGAATGAATAGTGATTAGTTCAGTAGATTAATGTGTGTGTGTGAGAGAGAGAGAGAGAGTGAGGTTATTGAAACAAAGTGAAATGTGGTTGAATAAGCATTGATGATATTTGGGAAAAAATGTGGACAAGATTATCAAACAGAGTTTTGATTCGTTCTTTGTGTCGTTTTGTCACATTTGCCTTTGAGTTTACTGTTTGTTTTCAACTTATGATTGCATAAATCATATCACGGGTTCATCTTCTTTTGCATTTTGTTCTACTATTTTTAGTTTTACTGAATCCAGTGAATTTATATATGCACAGAAAGTATATGAATTTTAGTGTTGAATATTAGATCACATGGTTTGAAAGAGACTTCCTACAACTGTCATTTGAATGGATTGCATATTTCAATGAAAATTATGCAGAAAATTAGTCTTTGTCTACTATTAGTTTTGAGACACAAAAACGGTTTGTATTGAATGCAATTTGGAAAATTTCAGCCATTCAAAATAAGTTTAATGACAATTGATAAACAACATTTTATTCTCTTCTTTGAAAAGTATCCCCTATATATTAATTGAGAAACATTTGAAAAGATGTAACCTCAAGTTTGTAATAATTAAAAAGTAACCTTGCTTAGTTGTCAATCAATTAGCATACCAATTAAACTGACGTGGCAGCTTTAGATTCAATTGAAATTTGCTAGGGAAAAATAATTAGAGACGCATATAACACATGTAACATAGTTTATATATTTATATATATCGCACGCATGTAATGGAAGAAAAGGAAAATATACGATTTGATAACGATTTGCATATATTAACTATAATAACTTCATTCCTTTTAATTTATGGAAGTGTATATGTAAAATGGAAATTACTTTGTGACCAAGTACATACTTAATGGTAAAGGCAAGTGTATATGTAAAATNTGATGTCAATATTGATGTCAAAGTTAGCTAAAATACCTGATTAACGCTAAAATAATTAGGTATATAATTATTTAGTTATATAATAATATAACATGCATGTTATATTATTAATACATCTGTAGGACTGTATACCCACTTACTCTGATCAATATATACCCAAAAAGACCACCATTTTAACAGTTTTGTGAAATGGCGTCTACCGATTTTTTTTTCGTAGATGTTCTATTTTGAATTTTAAAAACGACAATAAATTACTAAAACTGTTAAAATTATTATGTTAAAAATTAATGATCAAAGGTGTAACATCCCTTATATATTAATTTAGAAAATAGGCTGGTCCATCTTAATTTATAATATACTTTTTATTAAACTTATTAAATTGATAAATAGTGTACAAAAAACATTCTCGCACTTCCTTTAAATAACAACTACGAATTTACCTAATATGATTAACGTATTTGTGACAATAAATGATTATGAATAATAAATATTCGATAACAATTTTTGTAGCTTAGCTCTTTTTTGTTTAATTTTGTATTATTAAAAAATATTAAACAATCACATTAACCATATAATAAAAAAAAAAGATTTTTTCTTATATGTTATATTTTGAATTTCTTAAAACGGCTATAAATTATTAAAAATTTAAATCCCACTTTGAAATTTTTGTGATCAATTGATTAATTTGTTTTGTTATAACAAGATACAAATGACCATAAAATTGTATTAATATAGATTTTTATTTAAAAATATTCAAACTAAATTATATACATATANCCAGTTGAAACCCTTCATAAACTATGTGAAATACTATGGTCAAATTAATTCAATTTTGGAAATAATAGTAAGCTGCTGGTTCTAAAACCATTAAAATAGTTCTTATTGATGTTAAAATAAAAGATTAAAAAAAGTTGTGGAACATGTTTTTCTTACGTGCTTCTAATTTGTTTTTTATTTTTATTTTCAAAATTTAGAGTTTTGATATTAATTCTAGATTTGATTATTTTATTAGATGATAGAAATTTTTTTTGTTTTTATTCTTTTATTTAAATATAAAATATTTTTTAATAAATGATTTTTTGACAACATGACTCTAAATTCGTATAATATATGATATGATCTCAAACTAAATATTAATGCTTTTTGGTATAAAAATCCAATAAAACAAAACCGAAGTAAATTAGATTTAGAATAGTAGTTATATTTACTAACCTAAATACTTTTTTTATTTTGAAACACACTGACCGAAATACGAAAAACCAAAAAAACAGAACCGAACCAAAACAAATTGATATTCGGATTGAACACCCCAATCCAAATAAAACCGAACTATTGTTTCATTATCCAAAACATAATGAAAATAGCAATTTCGTTCCGCGCAAGGCGCGGGTCTTATCCTAGTTATTATATATGGTTTAAATTCCACTTGTTCCAGTTAATTGCCAAGAATGTTCTCTTAAATGAGAAAAAAAATGAACAGGATCTTTGATGCAGATATAAATAAGAAAAGGCAAAGCTTGTGACTGTGAATCTAGTGTTGCTGACTTGTGGGGCAGATAATTTTGCGAGTGTGATAAATTTTTAATGCGTCACATGGAGTTGCACAAATGCTTAAGTGTATCCATTCAAACAATGTTATTTAATGTGTGGCTGCATTTAATCCAAATAGTTTTCAATGCAATTATTGAGTGGAAAGCTTATATTCAAACAATAAATTACTTTGCTTGAGCGAGCTAAACAACAAAAATGTAGGTTTCCAAGCATTCACAACAAAACAAAAACACAAAATGGTATTTGATCATGACAACAAAATATATTGATAATAACATTGTCTAGTACAATAAGAATTTCATAATTCATTTTGACGCATTTTCACAAACAGAAAACACGCATGATGGGCTACGGATAATGATCAAAGGATTATATACATAAAGTTTGGGGGACAAAAAGAGATCGGTGGTGTATTGTAGTAGGTAGGTTTGGTTGAATTGCAGCTAAAGTTATGGCTAATGATTTACAATGTAGGAGTAAGTTTCATGTGAATGCTGATAAAGTAAAGAGCCGACAAAATTCGGCATGCAAATTAGGGTTGCACCTGCTCGGCATAAAATGAAAATATATTGGACATTTACATGTGTGAACTAGGTCTAATCTTTTTTAATGAGAACATACCAAAGATAACACACAATAAATGAATTATCAGGGCCTGTAGTGGGCCTATTAAGTTTATTGTGAATCTCAACTCCTAAGAAGCCTTTTTTATTAGTCATGGGAGAGAACTCGGAATATAAATTTGAACTCGGAATACCTGTGGCTTCCGTGCAACGTAGCCTGTGAGGTCTCAGATGGTGATGTGAATATGTCATGTGTGAATTTGTTTACATCTCGAGTTTTGTAGTGGTTATGGTAAAAGAGTTTAATCGTATGATTGATATGTGTCTCTTTCCAATATACAATTTATGATGTCGCAGCCAAATCTTGTGTTGACTGTTGATTACTATTGATTGTTGTCGGTTTCATATGAACCGTTATAATCAAATTATGTAGCTGAATATCTTCTTGTAATAGAGGTGCGGCCGATAGAAGTTGGCATCACTTCGTCTTGGTTTCTTGATTATTAGGCTAGTAGTTGTTTCCTATTGTATATGAGATTCGGAATCTCAGCCCAAACAATGGTTACCGTGGAGATTAGATTATCAAATATTGGTTCGTGAAACTGATATGATCTTTTTTTATTAGACATACTATAAATTATTTTCTTTTTATCTTTTTACTGAATTATCATTTTTTCTATTATTGGACAAACTATATATTATGTACTATATATATAAATATATATAAGTGTTTTGTGAGACATGAGTTTGTGATCAATTAGCTCAGTTTTTCATCATATTTTTTAACGTCTTAACTTTTTTTGCATTCATGATTCATCTAAAAAAATAGATGAAATTACAAGTTAAATATTCATACCCAATATGTTTATTTATTTGGTAATAGCAATTGAAAAGGTAGCAGATAATAAAAATAATCATAACTAATGAGCATTTCTCAACAAAAAAAAAAACTAATAAGCATTCTTTGCCATTTACTGAATTATCATTTTTCTAGTAACCATGGAGTCCACATAGACAAACAAACATAAAAGGGATGATAACTTGATTCTTGTAGTGCAAACACGGACACTGCAATTTGCTTACTTAAAAATGTAACATTTATATATTAAATATAACATTAATATATAAAATTATGCATATAGAAAGTACAAAATATTTTTTTTGATATACAGAAGTACAAAATTCTATACAAATGAATATTGGTACGTAAAAAAAGATTTTGTGGAATATAGTAGGAGTTCAAAATATGAATGAAAATAATTGATTCCACTTGTTGAAAGAGAAAATATCTTATACTAAAGAAAAAACAATTGAAGAAATAAAGGTATATACTTGGTTAACAAAAAAGAAGAAGAAATAAAGGTAAATATTGTCTGGTTATTCCTTTATTCCAATTTCAGAATCTTACCATGCCAAAAGAAGGACAAGTCTCATCTCATCTCTCCCCATGTTGATTTTGCTTTTTCCTTTATGTTTTCCCATGAACACAACATACTGGGAGAACTAACTAGTAACCTATAGTCTTCTCTTGGATCGATATTTGATCATTTACTATTTAAATCTTGCGACTGAGGAAATTCTTATATTGGTTGATTTCCATGTAAAGGCTATAATAGCTAAACCAGATTGATTTTTAGTTGATCGCATAAATCTCAAGTAGATATTTTTTTCAAACTGATAAGGTCAAACTATATTTGTATTTTTGTCTTAATGGAATAAGCAACCAAATAGATCATTTGAACTTGTGATAACGATGAATTTTTAATGTATATATTAACCCAAGGCTAAGTTAGGCCGTTATAGGGGTCATTTGATAAATATGCTATAGGATGAGTGGAATATGGAATATATGTATACAGAACAAAGCATCGAAGAAGCTTGCAATGTAATTAAATCTACACATATATTTATGTGGACAAAATTAAGATAAAAGAGACCAAACATAAACATAGCCAAGTGCTTTTGTAAGATAGCATTATTTCTTACTCTTTAGGCATATATTCCATTATTCCACAATTCAAATCTTCAAAACAGGAACCAATTTTTTAGTTCACTAGTGTAGTTCCCCCTCTCTTGCTTCAAACCAACAATTCACTCAAACAAAACGTAACAATTTTTAGAAATTTATGAACTTTATATTAGTTTTTAACATATAATTAACTATTTTTAACCGTTTTAATTCCATTTTAGAATTTGCATAAGTTCTCCTTTTAACCTTTTTTAGTTAAACCTTATTAAAACTCTTCACGACGGCCTCCTCTACGTCAAACGCAGTCCAACAAGTCATTGATCGTTTCATAAGAAACCAACTTGTGTCTTACTCAGTAACGGTTCAAGGCTCTCATTTTCTCCTTGAATTTCACCTTGCTTGTATTTTTTCCTCTTGTAATTTCTCTTTGTCTGATAAAATTTGTATTCCTTTTTGGTTTTAGATTCCTTTTGTTATTGGTAGAATGTTATGTCTCTTGAACTCTGTAAAATTTTAATATTAAAACGAAGAAAAAGAACATAACTCATAAGAAGTATATAGGGAAACTAATAACAATTGATTAATACTATTTACCAGCATAAGTATATTAAACAAAAAAGCCAATAAACTATAGAGTTCATCCTATATAAAAAATATAAAAAGACATACAAAGAATTCAAACAACAGAAGAGATGAATTTAAAAATAAACATATAATGGACATACTTAAATCTCTAATTTTATATGGCACCATTTGATGATTTCCATGCAATTTCTTTGCTTTTTCTTCTTCTCTTTGGAATATAACAGCTTTTTCTCATGCTTTTATTACTTTTTTTCTTTTTTCCCTCCCCTTTTTAAATTCTTTTATATCAAAATCCTCTTGAATATATAACAAACTAAAACACTTGATTTTTGGTGCTGCTTAAAAACCCCCTCCACCATGTAAAATCATGCATATATAACTTGGATGATCCAAGATCGATCTATATACCATTTTCCATCGAGATGTTCATGATCATGATGACGACATTGACCATAATGATAGAATTGATGTTAACAACTTTTTGTGATGTGGGTCATGTCATCAGATTGGAAAATGGCACAATTACCCATGATGATCTTGATTGTCAGAAGAGCCAGGGGCTGGCCAAAACGTTGAGTACTTCAACCATTCTGCTTCTTGTTGGTTCCCCATTGATGATGATCCCTGCACCAATCAATATCGTTTATCAATATACACAAACATACATATTATCAAAAAATAACTATATGGGTGTGAGTGTGAGCATACATATGTGAACTATGTTCATCTCATTTGGTTTAGTTAGAAACAAATTTGACCGACTTAAACCAAACTGAACTAATTCACTTTGACGTTCTTTCTAAACCAAATCGACCTGAACCAGGATCAGATTAATACATATTAAACCAAGTCTACCAAGCTAGCATTTCACAACTACCTATGATAAGCATACAATAGTATGACTGCTTATTTTATTATGAATTACACGCATATATTTACACGAAGAGTTCTCCTAAACACACACAAAAAATATCACAAAATAACACACAAAGGAGAAAATAACCAAAATAGTATATTGGTTATTTAAAATATTGTATTTTTAAATTAATAATATTTTAATATAAATAATTATTTAAATATAATTATTTAAAATATTGTATTTTAAAATTTTAGATCCCAAACCCTAATTTCACCCTGAAAAAACTTAATTATTTTTTGAATAATTTACGCGATGTATATGTGTTTTTAACTCTTTAATGAATGTTAGTTTAGTTATTTTCCTGTTTGTGTACTATTTTAACGATATTTTTTTTTTATCCTTGGTTTTTTCTAGTTACAACTTACAAATATATATATATATATATATATGTAAATAAGGACATTCCGTCATATTTTAGACGGAATGTAAAAAGGGAATGCAGACATGCTGTCCCCCAGAAGAACATAATGAAATCTACTAATGCATATTACCGAACTTGTCTCGCGACGTACTAGTACGCATGAAAAAAGACATTACAATATTTACATATATTCACATATGTATAAAAATACCATCATTGCCTTCGTAATTAGTTTTAAAATGTTTAAAAGGAGAAAAAAGAAACGAATCTGCAAATATTCTATTGAGTAATTTATAGGTTACAAAAAAAAGCAAACTATGACAAAAGCAAAAACACCTCTCTTTCTTTTTCTTTTCTGGTTTTGTTTATTTTACTATGTATTAACTCTTTCCAATTAAGTAAAGAATAAACTAAACAAGAGTATATGTAGTTGTAAGTATCCTTCCTATGCAGTACTTAGAAAGAAAAAAATGAAAAGAGCTTTTTTTTAGAAAAAAAAAGATTCTCCATTTTTGTTCAAATGTAATATAGATTCTTCGACCAATTACTGTTCGTTAAAGATACTTCTTATTTTAAATATTTATATTTTCATCTTTATGGAGCCTACATTCCAATCGAGAATGTAAGACTACTCTCACTATGAAACACATTTATTTACAATCGTTTTTAGGCATTTTCACTTGTATGATGACTTACTTAATGCATGACATTTATATTAAAGTTACAAAAAGCAGATATCTAATATACTAATTGATATATATGTATATACTTGTTTTGCTTTAGACTCATGATGGTAAAAAAAGAGGTGTTTCCTATGAAATTAGAGTCAAAAAGGGATAAATTACTTACATCTTTTGCATCATGATGAGTGTTAGAAGAAGTGCAGCCCATTATGAGTTCTTCCAGTCCAGAAGCTGATCTTCCTCCCATCTTCCCATCATTATGTTCTTCTCCTTCTTGATGTTGTTGCTGGATCTTGTTCAGTCAAAAGTCATTTTCAGGAAAAATATTGTTTAAAAAAAAAAGAAAATTATCTTAGAACATTAGAATTAATCATCTTGTCTCTTCATTACCAAATACCACATTTGTTTCCTACTTGTTTTTAGTTTGGCTGACACTAAAAAGTTGCTTAGCTTTTGTTGGCCTTTGGATAATGGATAGTTGGACACGTCTTACGAAGACTAAATCAAGCATACTTATATATATTAGAGATTGCATTTTAATTTTTCTTTTCTAGATCATTATCTTATACATACTTTATTTGTCATAATCGATTTTGGTAAAACCCAACTTGCATGCTTATGTAGTCCCATCATTGTTAAGTCACATGCATGCAAGTATCTTCAAAACCTAACATGTGCAAGCTCCGCAATGTCTACTACTTAATTAAACACACACATAAATATGTGTGTGTGAAAGAACACAATAAAACCCTCCAAATAAGTAACAATCTTTATAATTAGTTATCTTACTTTCACAATCCTTATAATAAGTTGATAGGTGCATCACTCCTAAATCAATAGTAACATCAAGTAAATTTAAAAAGAAGAGTAATTTCATTTTGATTCTATAGTGATATTTCAGCTAACTTGGTAATACTCATGAAACTATAACTTTCACTTGAATTAATCAACTAAAATGGAGGGTGCGAACGCACATAAATACTCCCTCCGATCGTTTTCCAAAAAACTAGGTAAAATATAATGATAATGATTTTTTTACCCTTTATACTATTCTTTAGTTAACAAATTCAACTTACCTACTGTTTACGTCAATTAATGAATGAAGATAGTAATGAATTTTATCAGTTTTCTTGTTTTATGTTAAAAGTGTAGAACGTCATTTAAAAACGAACGGAGAGTGTTAAATATAAGTAATATAATTTCTAAAATGCTAAAAACGTGATATAAAAGAATAGTTATCTTACCTGGTAATTCTCATTAGGGAGCAAGATTCTATGAACATGATAAGGATTATCGTCAAGGATATTAATGGAGGCATGGTGATGCGATGTGGATGGAGAAATAATGGTTGATATTGGATGTGTAGGCTGGCTTATGTTGAACGCATGGTGCCGTTGATGTTGTTGTTGATGATGATGTTGAGGATGGTGATGATCATGAGCCCCATGATTTGATGTCGCTGAGGGTGATGCATGATGATGATGACGAAGACGATGTTGTTCTGCCATAACATTCTCACATGTAGCTTGCCCAGTCTGAGGAGTTTCCCTCCTCGCAATCTGAAAATTATTAGAATTAACTGCTAACGATAACAACGGTCTGAGAATCATTCCATTATTTGTTTGGACCGCTGCAATTTAGACATTGTTTTCTGGTTTTATCACGTCGGGTAAAACTCTAGGTCATATTGTTAGTCTTTTTGTTTTTGATTTTGATTTTGAAAAAAGGTCATATTGTTAGTCAAAAATCGATTTCACTAACCGTTCATTTTTATCACAGGTAAACTGATGTTTTTTTTAACTCCTTTTGTAAAATCATAATATTAAAAACCTTTTGTAAATACATAATATTATAAGAAATAATATGAAGAACATTGTTTACTTGCAACGCAATCAAATTGTAACCCTAACTTATCTTAAAACAACCTTTTCTTTTCCTTCATTAATAGTGAATCAAAATTGAATTCAAAATAAAATAATCAACACATGGAATAAAATAAGATTCTCTACGGAACTTTTTTTAAAAAATTTGCATAATAATGTTTAATATATTAATTTTAATATACTTGTATTTTATTGTTGATATTATATAATCAGTTTATATTGTACGTATCACACTTTCTACTCATTTTATCAACGAAAAATTTAAATGAAATAAAACAAAATTCGGTGCATACCTCATCGAAGCTCTTCATAAAGGGAACAAAGCTAAGTTGGTCCATTGCATAACTCGGGAGACCAGCCGCAACCGCCGTAACGGCAGCCGGTACAGCCATAACGCCACCACCAACTCCGCCTACTTCATCAGGTCGGTTTGGAGGATTGACATTCATAATCTCTCTAGACGAAGAACCACTCCCACCACTTGTAGTCCCACTATCTCTCCTCATATTATACTCTCCGCCGCCTCTACCGCTATTCACTTCACCGCCTATTGCGTTCAAGCTCGACGCGGAAGACCAATTGCATTGCCTAGGTTGAGTCTGATAAAAGATCTTAGACACAACAAGCTCTCCTTCTCTCTCTTCCTCATGTGTCCCCAAATGATATTGATGCATTACCCAATTGGTTTTCTCCGGTTTTCTATTCTTACCGAAGTTGGTATACAAAACCAAAATCTTCTTACAACCTTTTTGCTTACCGTTTACCATAACAGGTCTTGTCTTACCGGTCTTATGCCACCTTGTCTCACCGGAGCTACCACTTCCTTGCATATTATTGTCACATTCCGTTTGAATCTTCCTTCGCTTTCTTGTTCCTGTCGTATACGCCTTTGATGGTCTATGAAAGAAGTGTCTGCTTAAACCATCTCTAGTCACTCCTACCAAAATTTTAAAATAAATAAAATATCTTTAATTTATATGTTTCTTGTGTGACCCAAATTAAAAGGATTCAAACTTTGGTATGACCCAATTCTCCATATAGTCTCAAACAATCATATATATTATAATAGAAATAGATAAATATAGAATGCATGGGAAAATATGAAGTATGTGTGATCAAAACTTTGGTGAGACCAAACTAAGAAACTATAAAGTATTCAAACTTTGGGTGTGACCCAATGTTCTATATATGTAGTCATATTAAAGAACATATATTATAATAAAAGATTATGTATATAACGTTGTGATGTATGGACTGCAAGATGGTTATGTACCGGGAAGCTTCTCAGGATGAGTGTAGCAAATACCGTCTTCTCCTTCAATGGTGGGGATGAATTCGTCAATGAGAGGGTGAGATTTAATGTCTTTAACTAAGACTTTTGCCTCTAAATGTTCCATCAATTCCTGATCTGTTGGGTCAAATTTCACTCCTGCGGGTAAACCAACCCAATCCTGCTATAAAGAATAAAAGAGAAAATAAAATTTTAAAATAAAGAAAAAGAACATGAGAGTATATATATAGGTGTATATATAGACAACTCTACATAAAAAGACTCGTATATAGACGCTTTAAATTTTGGATTTTGAGTTTCTGTAAGCAAGAGAATACAACAGCGAGCATCATTCTTGATGCTCTTCATTTGATTCTATTCCTTTTTCTCTTAAAAACATTTACAAAGTGGCTCAAAATGAGAAAGGAAGGTAGAAATATTTTATTTGTAAGTTAATTAAAATAAAATAAAGGAAAAAAGGAATATTACTTACTGGTTTTCCCTCAAGCTTGTGGCCGCAGCTGGGACACTTCTTGGAACCACAAAGTTGATGTTCTTCGATCTTTGCATCTATTATATCCGAACCCGTCACCGAACCAGCAGGATTACTCTTGCTCATCTCGATCCCTAATTCCTTTGATCAACTTTCTCTTATGCGTATGTGTGTAGATGAAGAGGTAATAATAAAGCTCTTCTGATCATTTCCTAGAGTTAAAAGATATATAGAGAAAGAGAGAGAGACTAGAGAGACAGGATTTGAATAACCTCTTTTATTATGGAGAATAAACCACTGATTTTGAGGAGACAAGACAAAAGAGGGTTTTTCTTGAAAACCTAAACCGACACAAGAACAAGACAAAGTACGAATTTATGGGGAATTAACCCTCAAATTATGCTAAAAGGAACAAACTTGGTCGAGCAGAATAAGATCTACAAACCATGAAAGAGAGAGAAAGATAGCAAAGAGGAGAGGAGAGAGTTCAAAACGAGGAAGGAGATGGGGAGAAGAAGAAGAAAGTATGAGAGTTGGGATGTGAAGGGTATAAATTAATAAAACATACGAGAGATTTTTAGGAAATTAATATATTAATATCAATATATGAATATATATAAATATGTGTCTATCTCAAACTTTAACTGAAGAAGTAAGAGAGAAAAAGGTAAAGTTGGCTCTGAAACCCATTCACTGACCCACCTTTTATTTCGCCTTTGCTGGTTTAAGAAGCTGCTATATGAGTCTTGAAGCGGTTTGTTTATATCTACAAAAGCATACACTTCAAAATTATAATTTTTTTTTGGCAAAGCACTTCAAAATTATAATTACAATGCTTACAGAATTTACATGTACAGTGTTTACGTGTCTGTATATGTGAGTGTACACAAGTGCATATCTCAAAACATCTAAAATTTGACTTTCTTATGTTATATTGTAGTATGAAAAGTATCATATCATCTTTATGATTAATTATGAGTTTCATGTTGGGAAAGAAATGTGAGATTCATTACTGTTAACTTTAACAAATTTGCGCCCTTTTTAGATGATGAAATTTCAAATGATACATATGTAGTTCAGTATACAGTCTACTATATATATACTTGTGTGTGTGTGTGTGTGTAGCAGTGTCTGTGTCAATGTGTATGTGTGTGTATAGTCTATGTAAATATATAAGTTTAAGTATATAGCAATTACATGGATTATTTACGAGAAAATCCGATCTTAAAAATGTATGGTATATATACATATAAAATACTATTTGTTGGCAATTATAATTACTTGCCCTACATTTGTTTAGCATTACTTCACCCTACGTTTCGTAACAATAGTCTCTAGCTAGTAACTTCTAGTTAATGTATTAATTCAGTAATTTTGAAAATTTGCGGAAGGTTAAAGACCAAAAGAGAATTAATGAAGAAAAGAGATGTTTATCAAAGAAAGAAAAAAAGGACGACTAAAAAAAAGACGAGAAGAGGAAGATAGGTCACATGGGCATGGAGCTGGAGGAAGTGATCATTATTCTTTTGTTATTCAAATTTAGTTTTCTTTTATATTGTTTTAATTTTTGCAGAGATAAAGAAATTAAGAGTTTGCTTGATAAGTAAGGCAATTTGAGCAGTGTACCCATCATATGGACCACACCATCCCTTAATTTTCTTATTATATTTGTGTTGTGGTTTACTTTGATTTGTTTTAACTTTTTATATTATTAGATGGTGTCCTGGTAGATCCGTTTACGTTAGCATGAATTATGAAATCATGACAATTATTCTTCTTACATATGTTTCAAATCAGACAATAGTTTCCTTTTCCCAAAAAAAAATGTTAAGTGGAGTAACCCGAAAATATTACGCTTATTAGTTTAAAGTTAGTATATGGTCCTTTTCTTGATGAAAGAAGTATTTGTTCTTCAAACATATTTATTATACGCGTTCTCTATCATACGATATTAGATGGATATATATATGTTCTTTTTTTCTTCATTGATCTCGAGTACCTTGACTGTAATGATTATAAAGATCGATCGTATAATCAATCTTCTCTGATTTTTCATCAATTTTTTTTTTCAATTACGGTCAAAACTAACGAAAGAACAAAGCGAATAAATAGGGTAAAAGAAACGTGTACTACGCCATTAAACTTTGCGAATAAGTTTCATGCTTAGATCATAAACGTAAGATAGAATACAAATAAAGTTTCTGTCCGTAACGAAAATACAATGATATAAACGAACAACGGAATTTTATGAATAAACGAAAATCATTCGTAAAGAAAAGTTATTACCGTTCTTGATTTCCTGTGACGCTGTCTTTTAAATTGTGATTGTTAGAAACTGTCATGTGTAATAACCTCAGATGGCTCTTCTGATGTATGAGTTAAGATTATTAGGCTCCACCAACGATGGGTCCATGAGTTGGATTATAGTTTTAGATCTTGGAACTCTCTTCAACCCTTTTGTAATATAATTATGGTTCGAAGAATCTAAATTAAACTACCAAACATTCTAGAGCCGTTGGACGTTACTATCTGAACATAAATTTTAATATTTTCGCGACCTGGTGAGAAAATATTATTATCAATTTATAGTATGTTTATTGGTTGATTCAATGTTTAGAGAATTTAGGTTGGTATTTTTTTTGAAGTGTGACAAAAATATTCGCGTCTATTTATTAATTAATAAGCGGAATTAAAGTGAAAGGGTTGACATGAACATAATGGTTTTATTTCAATCGAATATATAAGCACGACAGAAAAATCTAGCTTGTTAATAATAAAACAAAATCTAGAATAGATTAAACTAAAAGCATTTCGGTTTCGCAAGGATTGTAACTTTATCGTTAAGAGATTCGAGTTAAGGATCCCAACGGTAAAACCTCATCAAAGGAAAAAAGAGGGGGAAAATCATACATATATGTAATTGTGTACGCAGAATGTACATCATAGTTATGTTATCTTTGTAAAAGAATGTTAGGAGTCAAAGAATGAAATCATGGAGGGACCAAAGATATGTCCTGAATAAAACATATAGATGCCTATGATTGCCTCTTTGTCTGGATTATCATATCTTTTATCATAGTTTTTTTTAAATGTAATTGTCTATAACTTTTGAGTAAAATTCAAAACTTACAGAAGTTTTGATCTAGTTTCATATATCATGAAGTTCTAAATCATCTCAATTCTAACTTTTTGGATGCTAAATGAAGATTTAAACATAAAAACAAATTAGGTTATGAATTCTTTGCACATGTGGTTAACACATCGAAGATCGTAGAACACTAGTGTGATGTATTACGAAAAAGTTATCGGCATTAACTAAAAATAGAAAATGCAACCACATAAAATGGTCACAATTTGGAAAACAAGAGAAAATATTCCACGACGTGATCTCTATTTTTCTTTAAGTGAATATAGCAGTAAAACTTTGATATTTCTCAAATGAGTATGATTTGAGCTATAACACGCAAGAGAGAGGATAACTTTACAAAAGATAAATGGTATGACATCAGATAAAAAATAAAATAATTTTAAGGATAGGAGTTGGATAGTAGCAATAAAAATAAATTAATTTTGGAGTAATTAAAACTTGATAGAAAAAGCCTAAAACTATAGTTTACAATTTTCTTGTATAATCTACCAGAAGTATTTCATGTACTCTAATGAAAATCAAATAAGACTTTAGCTTTTCGTAGACTCATAATTCATAAAACAATTGTCACCAAAACGCAGTGGTTAAAAGGATAATCTTTGAAATTTATGTGTTCAGGAAATGAATGGGCTTAAGCTTAAGATCTTACTCGTGTATGGGCAAAATTTCAGATGCAAGGTTCTTTGGGCCGGACTTAACTAATTTTTTTCCTTTATATACAGTTCTTTGATTTTCTTTCTCTCTTTGTCAACACTGTTATACATAATATGAACAATTCTTCTAAGAAGGCCCAGCAGTCTCAGTTTTCCATTGCTTGCTAATCACATGTGATTTTGTAATCATCATACCTTTACATACAAATAATATATGCATATAATGTTACACAAAACCCTTTTTTTTTTAACACATATGTTACAAAAAACTATTAAACAGAATCACTTGATAACACAGTGTTTGAGGATATTTTCTTTTGAACTCAATGTATAGAAGAAGATGGCAATATAGATTCCGGTCATCCTCAATCCAGAGTTATCCTGATCTCACAAAAGTGATCCATATTAGTCACGTGTTGCTACGTGTCGATCCTCTGTCTCTGGCGATGTCGAAATGTTAATTCCCAGTAGCCGGGATTCGAATCTAGGTGGCGGTACTTACAGCTATAAGCCCTTTACCACTTGAGCTAGAAGCCCCGGTTAGAGTACGGCCTCTTAAACCGATCAGTTTTGATTTTTAAGTCCTAGAATTGTAGAAAATATTGATCATTGAGCTTTGATTCTGTTATCCGACAAGGTTGGTAATGACAACTTCTGCCTTGAACTCCGACCAGAAGATCGTTACTGGTCCCGCCGGTTATGTTCTTGGTAAGTCACTCTGTTTTTTCCTCTGTTCTTTGATACGATTAGTGAAGAACTTTGCAAATGTGTGCGAGCGGGAAAAACGTCTGAAACTTTATATGAGATGTCTGGATTAAAGTTATTTTTTAAAAAAAAAATTGTGTCATGTGATGATGCTTTTAAACATATCCAAATCCATTACAAAACAACGCTGTTTACTTTGTTGTTATCAAAGAAGTTAACTTTCGTTCCAAGGTCGTTGCTTTTTCCCTACGTAACTGAATCAACAGCTTATTTTGTTTAGAAATGTGTAATCTTTATCTGGTTAGCAAGCTTCTTATGTGTGTTTCAGGCATATTTCGTCGATGAGGATGACACAGTTCCTCAAAAGGTAAGTGAAAGCTCTCTCCTTTAGCCATTAACGTTTGTTTCGTTTTGTAGATAGTTGTTCATCCTGATAGTCCGAGAGGAACACATTTCCGCCGAGCAGGACCACGTCAAAAGTTACCTTTGCATACCGTTAGAGCAAATCCACTTATATATAATAGAGTACATATAGAGTTATGGGGTGTATTATATTCAATCTAAAGTTTAAGGTGATTTAAATTTTAATGAGATTTTAGATGATTCAAAGATTTACAGAGTTTAGGGTGATTTTTGTTAAACTACTCTAGAATATCATCTAAAACTATAGGATTTAAGTTTTATTTATTTTTAAATAAAAAATTTCACCCAAATTCTCTAAAATCACTTGAAAACTTTTGAAGTCCATATCTTAACATATTTTCAGTAACAGTGAGTTTCAGAATATTTTATAAAATATCAAGTTCAATAACAATGAATTTTAAATTAGTTTTTAAATTCTTATTTGAATAACGGTGTTATCCTTTGATACAAATCACCTAAATTTTTTGTTTGAGTACAATTCTATTTTAGAAAAAAAATATAGAGAAAGAATAGAGTTGGAGATGTTTGATTAATACTCAATCTTTTTTATAATAAGTGTCATTTTAAATTTATTTTTTTGTTTCAAAAAGAATGTCATTCTATGTTTCCAATATAATTTTACATATTAAATTTATTTTTTACCTTTTTGAGTAACCAATATAATTTTATTTAAATCATTTTCATTTATTTAGTTATACATTTAATAGGAACATGTTTGTATATTTTATAATTTTTTTTTTTTTAATTTGCTTGAAATATGTCAAAGTGACACTTTTTGTGAAATGGAGGGAGTATGTGTAAAAAAGTGTCTTAGACGGTAATATTCTGATGAAAGAAACCCAAAAACTTTATCAAGAATGACCCATCGAAAACGGTGCTTCATGTAAACCTAAAAGGTTGTTTAGGAAGACATAATGAACGATTTGAAGAAGTTTAAACGAAAATAAAACAGATTAGAAAAAAAAAAGGGTTTTGAAGGGAAATTAAGCAGAAATTGTGGGAGGCTAATAAATTCAAAACATAGGAGGAGCAGGACTTGGAGCAGCATCAGCAGCAGCAGGCTTCCCATCTTTCCGGAGATCACAAACTGCCGTCAAATCTTGTCCCTTTTGGACAACAAATTGAACTGTAGCTCCTACTTTCGTATGATTTAGTTCATGTTTTTTCGTCTCTAAAAAGTCTCGAGTCTCCTTTTTAAGCAGAATGTGTTCTTTATTGTACACTGTCCAGTTCTCATATAACACTGCGTTTGGTTCCAACTGTACAAAACCAAAAGATCAATTTGATGATTCAAAACTTGTTGAAAAAATTGTCTGTACCTTGTGATACACTCTTGGACTCTTCACAGCCTCTAGAGGACTCATATTAAGGACAAAGTGATTGAAGAACACTTGGATTACCGCCGGAATTATATAAATCCCTCCGCTCGCTCCAATAACTCCCACTAGCTTATCGTCCTACCAGAAGAAGATTAAAAAAACAAAAAGAAAAACAGAAGTTATGTCACCTACAATCCTCAGTTTTGAGTCTGTTCAGTTGAGATAATAAATGTATTTATATGTTTGCTTGAGACAAGTATAACTCATTTCTTTTGTTCTGTTTAAATGAGAGTGTAACGAAGCTATATTTTTCTGTTTTTTTTTGTTCTATTTTCGCTGAGAAACCTAATATCCATCCCCTGTTTCAGTTCTGTGTTCTTGATTTTGTATTTATAAATTACCTTTGTGATGATTAGAGGCATCATGGAAGACAAAGGCCTCTTGTTTGGAGCGATGTAATTTGCTGGTGCTGCAGATTTCTCGGTTGGTAACGAAAAATCAGCCATCTGGTTGTTGAGTATAATACCGGTAGAATTCGACATAAACCCTGACCCGAACGCATAATTCACAGTTGTTGTCATTGACACAACGTTTCTATCTTTATCCACTACACAGAAGTGGCTCGTCCCTTGATCCTTGAGCTGTTTGTATCTGTTATAACACAAAGTCAGTACAAAAAGTTATCCACATTCCTTATTCAGTTAAATCAATCGCTTACTTGTCGTGGTAGTGTTTTGGTGGGTAAGTCCGGTCATCGGATATCTCTTCCTGAATCTTTTTGGCCCAATCCTTAGAGGTCATATTTTTCACAACTTCAGATATTTCCTCAACAAACGCAGGATCTCCTAGATCCATTCGAGCTACAAGCATGAATTTCATGGCTTCTATAATACGATGAAGAACAAGATTCTTATCAGTAGCATTTATGTTTTTGTATTCCTCCAAAATATTCATAACCTGTTTGTTTCCAGCATCAAAACATGAAAGCTATAAATAACACTGCATGTAAAGCCTATTAATATCAAGTTTAAAAAAAAAACAAAAAGCCTATAAATATTTATATCAAAAAGGGAATCATCACTCACCATTGCAAAACCGGCCGTTCCACTAGACGGAGGCCACATTCCTTGTATTCTAAACCCCATAACATCATTTACAACCATTGCATTGGTCACGTTAACTTTATAGTCCTTCAAATCATTCGTCGACATGTTCCCTCCTGCCTTATTCAGATCATTTAGAAGATTTTTAGCAATATCTTCTTGGTAAAACGCTTTGGCACCTTTCTCCGCCACTTTCTTCAAGGTCTCAGCGAGTTTCCTGTTCTTACATGTCTCCCCTTTCCTCAACAATTTTTCGCCGATGACAAAAACACTCTTTAAACCAGGATCCTTCCTGATCATTTTCTCGTAGGTGAATAACGCGAAGGCAAGATGCGCACCAACCTTGAAACCTTCTCCAGCAAGTTTAATAGACGGCTCGACCAGCTGTTTCCATTCGACACGGCCGCTCTTGCTCCATGCTTGGTAAAGTCCGGCTACTTCTCCTGGAACTGCTACAGACAATGGTCCTCTTATTTTCTCTTTCTTTCTACCCTTGAACATATCCTATTAAAGGGTTTTGCAATTAATAAACAAAATTACAATGTTTAGTGGAATTGAAGAAACGTTATTCATTCAATCGAACTTTTAATCTTGTGGCTTAAGTTCAAATTTAAGAGTATGCTTGTTAATATTAAATTTTTGGATGATATTAAAAATTAATAAAATCTTAAATATGAATGAAAAATAAATAGATTAATTTTAAGTTTCAAAAAATAAAATAAATTTTATATTAAAAGTAAAATAAATAAATAAATGTATAGTTATCCACAATTTATTTTCTTTTACTCCTAAAACTTAAATAAATCATTTAAGATTTCCTTTTTATTTTTCAGTTTTGAGATTTTTAATTTAATTTGAAACTTTTAATTAATTTTTGTTTACTTGAACATATTTTTTGTTGATTGTTAAACTCGGTAGTTAGAAATTTTAGTTATTCAGAATTCGAAGAAATAATTAGTTGAAGTTTATGAAATTCTCCCAATTAAATATGTTTTTAAAATAAGTTCATGACTACTTTTTAATTAACGTAGTTGCGACATGGAACTTTTCAGAAAGTTTTTCTTACTTTATTTAGTCAACAATAGCCTTGTTTTCTTACTACATATATTATTTTGTATATGAGTTTGTGTCTAAAAAAGCTCTTACAGTTTAGATCACATTCGTAAAAATAAATAAAGTTAGTATATAATTATATAAATACTTTAGAAAGCCAACAACAAAATAAATAAACAAAAAAATAGAATATGCATGCAATTGAGTGATGAGAAGAACCTTGTGTGCATTAGAAGAAGCGGTTTCTCGCATGTCATAAGCTTTCGCCGAACCGGTTGCAGAGCCAACGACCATGAAGGCTCCACCGCCGATTCCACTAGACGTTGGATTCACGACACCTAAGCAAAACGCGACGGCTACTGCGGCGTCTACGGCGGAGCCGTTGAGTAGTCTTAACACGTCCGCACCAATCTCTGAGCATGTTTCGTGATCGGCAGCCACGACACCGTTTTTCGACGTCACAACGAAGGGTTTGTCTTTGCTGTTGATTTCAGTTTCTTCGCCGGTAATAGATCTGGTGAATATAAGCCCTGATAGTTATACAAGATATATATTTCATATCAGTGCAGTGCATGTAATTAATGACTCGTTTCAGTTTCTTCGCAGATAAACTATTTGGTGAATGTAAGCCCTGATATTGAGAATTAGGGAAATACCCAAAAACGAAATTCATATTAGAGAAATGCCTATGATTTGACATAAAAACAAGTTTATATTCAATTATGACTTCGTTTGACACTGAAACTCTTCTGACACTATTTTTCTTCTCCTCTCTTACACTCTCTTTTCATTTCTCTCACTATTTTCTTATTATACTTTTTGTTTCAACATTTTCTTCATCCAAATAATTTTTATTCCTTAAAAACTAATTGACACACAAAACAAAATAATTTTTATTCGTTAAAAACTAATTAACCACGAAATAAAGTATTGATTTGTTTAATTACACCATAGATTGAAAAAATCAACATTGCAATATCTTTAAAATCACTGAGTGTTAATAAATATGTTATCTGTAACAAATAATGTAAATGTTAATAGATGTGTTAGTTGTTAACGAATACATGTATCAAAGGTGTTAGCTGTTAATAAAAATTGTAGATCTTAACAGAAGTGTTAGTTGTTAACAAATACAGATAACATATGTGTTAAGAGAATTGTTAACTGCTAACAAAAGTTGTAAATATTAACATAAGTGTTAGGTATTAACTGTTAACAAATAGATAATGTAGAATTTTTAATTTTTCTTTCACAATGAGTAAATATAAAAAATCAAAATTATTCTTTAAAACCACTTTTAATTTTAATTTTTTTTTGTTTCATATGTAATTTTGGATCTTCACTTTTATCAGTTCTTATTTTTTTTACTCGTTTAAACATCACATATATTTTCGGTGAAGAAAAAAAATAGAAGAGAAAATAGTAAAAAGTAGTAGGAGAGAGGGTGAGAAGACTAGCAAGTAGGAGGAGAGAGAATGAGGGGTGTTTTGGTCATAAATTCTAAATAAGTCAAATCATGTATAAATGGCTAATATGAGTTCCAATTATGGTGCTAGAGAAAATTATCTCTGATATTAATACAAGAAAATATCTTTAGGATAATCATTATCATTTAATATGTTCACATTTATGTTTGCCACGTCACAACTTTGCAGAATCATAGTTATTTAAGAATGAATACGTTGACATGTCACATGCAAAAAACTTCCCAACCAAACTCTATATAAATATATTCACACTATATACTATTTTTACATTTTTTCAATATAAAACTTACATTCACAATAGTATTATACAAAATTTTTACATAGAAAGAAAATTTACAAAAAAAATCATTATTATCTACGTTTATTTTATTTTTACTTAACTTATTTTAATAAAATATTATATTTCATGTCTTATTTTGAATTATCTTTCAATATTAATTCCGGTATCATTATATATTTATCAGTTACCTTTACATTTTTTTTACATACACATACATGTAAGAATGGATACGAATCAGATATTCAAGGTTTTGGAGGTATTTATGATCCAATATGTTTCGTTCGAATAATCAATCCGATTCGATTCATAACCATCCAGATATATGATGTCTCGGAAAAAATATAATTTAACCAGTTTCGATCCGTAAAAATAAATGAAAATTTAAAATAATAAATTTTTGTTACAATAAGACTTATTTACTTTTTAAATACTAATACCTAATATAATAAATTTAGTAAATAAAAATGTTGTACAAATTATATTAAATATATTATTTATATAACTTATTATATATATAGTTCATTAAATATATGTTTATGTATAAGCATATAACAGAACGGATCGAGTATCCGTTTTTAAAAATATTAGTATTTGTGATTTATTTCATTTTATACGGATATTGCATATTAGTATTTGCTTTCTTTGTAAAGTTACATATATCCAGATTTTTTGTTTGAATCGAAAAGGATGACAAATTAAATCAAAATTTACGGATATTTTGTTCAACCCACATACATGTGCACTGAAGTAGCACCTATATACCTAAATATTCACTACAAGTGAGGATTCTAATTCTCTTGGAAGCTGAAATATTCATTTATAATGTTTTCATTCATCATCAACCAAACTGTAATAAAGTGATTTGTCTTAATAATTTTTTTTTCAATTATTATTTAGATTTGATTTGATATCTAATGCCTTAAGAAATTATAATATGAAACCATTGGTTTGACATCATGGTTGTTTAAAATTCATGTAACATGAAACCAAACAAATGATAATAATTTTTGGTTATCCCGAAAAATCTAAAAAGCTCAAACATTTTAACCGAATAAACAGAATAAATATTGATTAAGAATAGTAATTATATTTAATAGATGAAAAACTAAAAAGCTAATCTAATATCACACCGATATCCAGATTAAACAGACATAATATCTTCTTATCTTAAGAAATAATGAAATTAATAATCTCATTTCCGCGCGCAAGGCGGAAACTATTACCTAGTTTCATTTTATAGTGCACTGCATGTAATTTATTTGTATTATGGACTTCACTTATCTAAAAATATCTTATTGTGACAAAAGTATAGCCGGAATCGAAGTAAACATTGAAGACTGTACACCAATTTACTAAAAGTTTGTTATTATTGAAAATGGTTTATATTTAGAACTATATAAATTGAATCCAAAAGGAAACCAAATTTTTTATAAATGGTAAAAATAAATAGTCAAATACAAAAACATAGTGTAAGACTGTTTAGCTAAAAGCATAGTGTAAGACTGTACTAGAGAGAAAGCAAAAGAAGGCAATACCTGCACCTCCGAGAAGAAAGAGAGACACACACAATGCAATTGCAATCTGATTTCTTCTTGACCTTCTTTTATTGACGCGAGAAATCGTCGTGTTAGATTTTTCCATGTCCAAATATGAATATCTCACTGTATCCCGACCCATTTTGTGTACTCTTTTACTATATTTTGGAAATGTAGAGATACAATCGGAGAGATGATATTTATATACCTGAATGGAGTCCAGAGAGAGAGAGAGAGAGGTAATATATATAGTTAATATAACTATTTTGCATCAGTCATATGTTTCTCATTAGTTATATATAATACAGATCGTGATGCAAGGGTGGGAAGAGACTATACAAACGTTGACGCGATAGGCTGATCATGCAATTTTCTTTTTGACCGATCATGCATTAATTATTACAAACGTTGTTTGATACAAGGTATAAAGACAATAAATTCTTTCGTATAAGACTATATATATAATCTAAGTTTTGTTCGTACCAACTGCTATCTTAAAAATGTGCAATTATTCTTGACTAATTTCCCACTCTTCGTCATTTTTATTTCTTTTGGACAGCAGAATATATTTGACACTAGAGAGAGAGAACACTTATTGGTTACATGTTAGTTATGCAGTTCTTTTTTATTGCTAATATCAGTGACTTTGGTACATCGTGCATAACCTAGTCTTTTGATATCAATATTCGTATTTCAGGTGAATAATTGTGACATAAACTAAGAATAAAATGCATTTGAGGACTAGAAATCATATAACCTCAATAGTCTAACCTTTGTGAAAATCAGCTTTTTTTTTTTTTAAGTGAAAATCAGCTTTGATCTAGTTTGTTGTGTACATAGGTTACTTCTGAGTCAGATGATGTTCTTGCATGCATTGTTACATGTGGTGGCTTGTGTCCAGGACTTAATACTGTGATTAGAGAGATAGTTTGTGGATTATCTTAGATGTATATATGTATGTCAAAAAAAATCCTTGGAATCGATGTAAGTCCCCTCGGTTTAATCATTCTTTCAGCATTCCTCTCACAGTCGAGACTAGTTTTGGTTTACAGAGAGGTTACAGAGAATTTTACGCAATAAACACTATTGATTTGAACTTAAAGAGGCCGTCACAACACCACCAAGATAGTTGATAGTATTCAAGATCGCGGGATGAACCGGGTCCTTGATCTTACCAAGTTCAGCAATGAATCTGCAGAGTTAAATTGAAATGATGTTAACTGCTTTGGTGCAGGGTTCATTGAGATGTGGACTGTTGCTTGATCCCTGAGTCGCCATCTTTTCGTGAAGGCAAAGGAGGGCTTTTCGGGTTTACTCATAGAAGGCTTAAGGAGAATGGTCACATGGTGATTGTGATAGCAGAAGGCGCTGGAGAAGATCTGTTGTCTGAAAGAGTTCACAGCTCTTAAGGATGCCTCACGGAACAAGGTAGTGATCACTGACAGAATGTGGGCAAGGCTCTTGTCTTCAACTAACCAGCCGAGTTTCATGAAGCACGATGAGCCAAACCACTCAGGTGATGTAGCAGGGGCCATGAGATGGTGAACAACTCTTGTCTCAAAACAATTCTTTGTATGTTTTGACTTGAGGTTATAATTGTGAGAACAATGTAATAACTTTTGGTTTGCTTTTGCTTTAACCAAACTGTAATTCACAGTTTTAATAATAAAGTCTATATACATCATTTATGAAACTTTAAATGATAGAAAGTGATACTTCAGTGAGGAAATTATTAGAAAATCAAACTGCAGCTGGCTTACCATCTTTACGTGGATCACTAACTGCAGTAAGCAATCCCTTGAATGGTTTCAATCTCTTGGTAGATTCTTTACCAAGTTTCCTTCCAAGTTCAATAATCATCTCTTTATCTTCTTCTTCCTCCTTGAAACTCTGAACAATTAGTTGAACAATAGCTCCACCTGATATCTCCTCAAGTTCATGTCCCCTCTCTGCTAAAAACATCTTACTATCTTTAGTAACTCCTATGTGATCACCATTAATAGCCGTGAAGTTCTCATATTGAACAATGTTCGGTATTAACTGCAACAATAACCAAACAAAACAATGGTTATTTCATCTGAACGTTAGTAAAAAAAAAACATCATGATATGTAACTTTTTATCACCTTATGGTATACTCTTGCACTCTCTACAGCTTCTAATGGTTTCATCTTCAACACAAAGCAGTTAAGGAAAACTTGAATCACCGCAGGGATTATCTTCATTCCTCCACTTCCTCCAAGCGTCGCCACCAACTCACCGTCCTGCATAATATTAATCAACCGTGAGTTTTCATAGGGCCGGATCTGAGATTTATAGGATCATAAACATTTTAAAGTTAATTTTAATATATTTTTAATAATTTGGGGGGTCGTGTGACTTATGTATTATAATAATTCTTTAAAATTTGGGAACTAAGACGAATGTTTCATCCGGTTGTGCCAAAACCGGCATGAGTGTGAGAGTTATAGTCTTATAGATGACAAGAACAGAAAAGTTCACCTTGGTGATAACGAGAGGTGTCATGGAAGACAAAGGTCTCTTGTTTGGTTCAATGAAGTTTGTAGGAGCAGGAGGGAGATTGTCAGGAGTGTTCTCCGTTGGTACAGAGAAATCATCCATCTCGTTGTTAAGCACAATCCCAGTGGAAGGAGACAAAACTCCAGCACCGAAAACATAGTTCACAGTTGTTGTCATAGACACAGTGTTTCTGTCCGAATCCACAATGCTGAAATGACTCGTCCCTTGGTCCCTAAGCTGGCTCCAACGGTTCAAATAGTACTCAGGAGGGAACGTAGTGTTGTCCAAGATCCTCTTTCTTATATTCTCAGCACGAGGCTTTGATAACATTTGGTTCATGGCCTTTGTTATATTGACAAACTCAGGGTCTCCAAGATCCATTCTAGCTGCGAACATATGTTTCATTGCTTCTATCAAACGATGCAGACCAAGATCATTACCTGAACCAGTGTATAGCTCAGAGTAGCTGTCCAAGATGTCCATAACCATCGAGAAACCAACCGTTCCGCTCGATGGAGGTGGCATTCCGTAAATCTTGTAACCCATAACATCCACGGCCATTGCATTGGTGACTTTAACTTTATAGTTTCTTAAGTCATCCATTGTTATGATCCCTCCCGCCATTTTCACATCGTTGACGAGCTTTTCGCCTACTGTCCCGTTATAGAACACACCAGGACCTAGCTCGGAGATCATCTCTAGACTCCGAGCTAGTTCCGGGTTATAGCAGGTCTCACCAGGTTTCAAAACCTGTCCGTTTCTTGAGAAGACATTACGCAAACCCGGGTCGTTAACTATCATCGAAGAGTGCTTAGATATGGCTCGGCCGAGATACGGAGCCACCACGAAGCCGCCTCGAGCCAGCTTAATAGCTGGCTCGAAAAGCGGCTTCCATGGAAGACGGCCGTACCGTTTCCAAGCCTCGTGTAGTCCAGCTATCTCTCCCGGGACTCCCATCGACAAAGCGCCTATGGATTTCGCTTCCTCGTCGTTCTTATACATGTCCTGCATCATCAGTTCAAAAGCTAAACACATTGTACTCAAACCAGTTCTCAACATAGCGAAATGAAACATTCGTCTATAAGCCCCAAACTATTAGTGATTAATATGTATATCATACTCAGTGTAGATGATTAAGAAAAAATACATATATTTAGTAATTATTTCAAACCTCTTGAATCTCAAGACCGGTCCTGTTGTACAAAACTGAAAACTAGATCAAGATATGACTTTTTACCTTAGAAGCAGCTAATGGAGCTGTTTCTCTCATGTCAAACGCCTCAGCTTTTGAATCTTCCATGGAACTAACTATCAAGAAGGCTCCACCACCGATTCCACTAGACATGGGATTAACAACACCAACGCATAAAGAAGTAGCCACTGCCGCGTCAACGGCATGTCCACCTCTTCTGAGAACAGAGACACCAATATCCGAGCACCTACCGTCGTCAGCAGCGACAACACCGTCCTCTGACTCAACTGCGTCACTTCTAGTCCCATAGATAAGACTGTAACGGTTGGTAGCTTCTCTCGACAACCAAACTGTTATGTTCTCACTAAAGCAATAACCTAAAGACAGAGATCAAAAGATGTAACGTTATGTAACAGTTGCAAAAAGTCTATGGCCTTTACTTAGTCTATCATGTCATGTAATGGTTCCTGTATTATTAGAGGAGAGGAAACAGACCTGAGATTGCGAGTAGAGTTAGAAGAAACAGAGGAAGAGCTGTCCTGAGATTGTTTCTGTGTTTCTTATTCTCTGCGACAGTTTCTTGGTCGATTCCTAGAAGGGCATCGGTGAGGATTCTGTGAACCATATTAGATATGATCTATCTCTTTCCTCTATGAATCTAAGAGAGAAGATAGTGAATGGGGTCCCAAAAGAGAATTAGATTCCCAAGTTGATACTTTTTTTGGTTTTGGATTTATTAATCTAAGTTTATGATTGATTCTTTGAATATTCTTCTAAACAAATACTCTACACGCAATACTGAAGTTGAAACCCAATCTGTTTACTTTTAAAATGGGCTAAAAGATAATTAAATGAATATAATTGTATATATATTAATAAGAGGAATAAAGTGGTTGGAGTGTTCTCTCTTATAAATATGGAAACTAGGGGTGGGTTGGCACAATTACTTGCTACTCGGCTTGTACTCGTTATTTGATTCGTATTTGGCTCTTAAAGTCGAGTACTCGTTTTGTTCAAGTCGAGTATCAAGTCATTTATTTCAATTACTTGCAAGTATAAGACAAGTACCAAGAACTAAAATAAAAATAACTACTTGGCGTTGTTGGCTTGTTACTCGTGACTTATTACTTAATTTATTACCCGTTTTTTTCTTTTAGACAAAAAAAGTCTCTAAATTATAATCGGATTACTTGTTTATAAAATAAATGAATTAAAAGTGATATATTATATAGAATATTTTAGAGTTTTCTTTTAATTTTATATTTATCATATATCGATTTAAAACATATGAAAAGTAAATAAATATTCTTTATTAAAAATTGTTTAGATTATAATTATAACTAATTATTTTTTTGTTAAATTCATATACGACTAATTATTTTTTGGTTAAATTCATATACGAGGTTTAAGTAGCTAAAATTTAATATACTATTATTAAACAATTTTAAAATAGTTCTATAATAATTTATAAATTAGTTTAGCAATAACAAGTAGTAAAACGAAGCAATTACTTGCAAGTATGCCATCTTTTAGTAAGTATTTGAAAGTGCAAATACTTGTTTATAATAAACCAAGTACAAGTCCAAATTTTGTATTACTCGAACAAGCCAAGCTAAGTACCAAGTACGCCAAAAATGGCCAGTACTTGGTTTGTGCCCACCCCTAATGGAAACTGCTCATTTACGTGTTCTGAATAAAATTTTAAAACTGGCAAAAAATAATATAAATTGACAAATGACAAGTCTTAAGAGCATGTACCATGAGGGTCCTTACTGAGAAGTCCAAAAAAATAATTAAATAATTAATGAACCTCACAAAAAAATTAAGGATTTAATTTTAAAAATATTTTTTTAATAATTTTTTAAAGTGAATCCTTACACTATTTGTGGGACTACACGACACGTGTGACCCGCAATTAATTCTATTTTTTTTTTAAATCTGAAAAAAAAAATTAAAAAAAAAAATATAAGGACTTCAATGGAGTTCATCATTGGAGATGTTCTAAGTAATCTTATTTTATCTCTATTATAATATCTTTTGTAGTTCTCTTGTCCACGATTCTTTTTTGGGATAGTGGTCCATATTTTTAATAATGAGAAAAGGTCAAATATTCATCGACCTTGAAAAGGAAAGAAACTCAAATCTTCATTAAGCATGGTCCATCAAAAGTGGTGCTTCATGAAATTCTATACTGTGGGTGATTGGTTGGACTGTAACTTTAAAACTGTAGCTTTATAACGGGGGTTGTAGGTGTGTTAGCTGTAGCTGTAAATTTATTGCTGTAGATTTTTTGCAGAGATTTTTGCTGTATTTATTGTTATTGTAGCTGTAAGTTATTGGCTGTAATTTTATCAAAATAAAGCACGACTGGCAAAACATATCAGAAAAACTGTAGCTGTAAAATTTTAGCTATAATATTTTAAAATATAAAAAAACTTTGATTTTGTTGAACTCCCCCCCCCCCAAAAAAAAACTTATTAGTTTATAATAAAAACAATCTAATAATAGTAAAACTCAATATCTAAATAATAATAAATTTCACCTACGAAAATTCCATAAATTCATTGCAATCTCGTCTCGAAAACCTTCCATGTATTGTCTAGAATCGAGCATTTGGACATCTTCAGGTTCTTCAATCTCTTCATCGAACGTTGTCTGATGGCTTCCACCTTGCTCCCAATTTGCTTCAAAATCAGGATCCGGTATATTTGATTTTCGTACAAAGTTATGAAGTGCCACCGTTGCTGCCACAAGTTTTCTTGTCGTCTGAATATCATATCTTGCTCGATCTTGCATTATCCTCCATTTTCCTTTCCACACTCCAAATGTTCTTTCAATAACACTTCGAATCGAAGAGTGGATACGATTAAACTTTTCTTTGTAGTTGCTAGGTGGTGCTTGATTTTGAAACTGGCCATGATGGTATCGAGCTTGTCTATATGGTCCCAGATATCCACGCCGTAAAGCATATCCTGAATCAACAAGATAATATTTACCTATAGGCGGATGAGGAAAAATAGGATCATTTTCCCTAGCAATTGCAAGAACCTTTGCATCATGAGCAGACCCAGGCATACCAACATATACATATGTAAACAACATGTCTAAGTTGCATATTCCCAAAATGTTCATGCTGCATTGGTTTTTCCTATTCCAGTATCGTTGTTGATCTCGTCCTGAGACCATAACAGGAACATGTGTTCCATCCATTGCACCGATACACCCTTTGAAGTTTGATCCATATTGTCTATCTGACTGCAACTTCTGATGAACTTGAGTGAGGTTCACTGGATCTGGCTTAAACATATCTATTGCCATAAGCTCCATAACATCTAGAACTTCATGAAACTTCCTAAATATGCTCTCTTGTGAATGTCCGAACATTCTCATGACACTTCTTTGTGTGGCATTGTGGCCACAAATGTACAAAAATATTGCAACACTCTCTTTCACCGTTATGCTCCGTGATGATTTCATCTTGTATTGATTCTCTATCTTGTCACAAAGATCAAGAAATACTTCTGGACGCATTCTTAGGAGAAAGTGGCATTGTAATGGATGTCCATGGATTAAATCATGGACAAGATGACGACCGCGAGTAGGATGCGCGCACAATGGTTGTCTAACCATTTTCTCTATCCTCATTTCGTCTGATAATTCAGAAATCAACTGAGAATCTTCTTCATCTCCATCTTCTATCATACACCAAAATAGTTGTACAATCTGTAAATAACAAAATTATCCGTTCATCCCACCATTCTTTTTCCATATTGATTTGTCCAGTGCTTCGATCGATAGTCACTCCAGTTTTATTGGACAACCAATTATAGCAATCATACCAAGTTTTTTGATTGGTAAGATGATTTTTAAAACTTCTCCACACTAAAGCATATCCAGTAGCTTCTTTGAAACTGTTTATAAGAGTTGTTCTACCCTCTTTTGTCAAATATTTGTCTACCCAATTTTCCTTTTCTTGTTCTAATATAAAGAGATTAAGAAATATTCTAGCAAGATCATCGGTCCATGTAATCTATGAAACAAGCATAACTATATCAATACTAATAATTATTTTTGACAAAATAAAATTAATAAATATTTGTTTACCTCTCGATGATGAGAAGATGTGCCGATATTCGCCATGTCTGTAACAAATACACAATAGATATAAGCATGATGAAAAATATAATAAACAAATAAAATATAGAGAACAAACTGACTTTTCAATATAACATTACAACAAACGTTACGTGAATAAGATGATGTACACATGTTAAAAATCAGATCCTAGTTATAATAATTTAAATATGAAGAACAGTCTACGTGGTTAATGGAGAAGAAGAGTTCCACAAATATCAAAGTTCCTTGTGTATTGTTTTTAGTCAGAATAAAATTCTACTTGTAAGCTTACGAGAAAAAAAACAATAAGAGATGAATAAAACAAGAGACTTACGACTTCTGTATGAAAAGTATGGAACGAATCCCTTGAGATGGTTTGTGTAATTTCTGAATGACAAATTAGAGATGATCAATTACTAGTATTTATACAAGTTCTACCTTAGGGTTTTCTTTCTTTTTTTTAATGTTTAATTTTTTCCTTTATTCTTAACTGAAAAATTCTATTTTTTTTATGTTTATCTAGTTAGTACGAATGATTTTTTTCTTTAAAAGTTCTACAGCCTAAATAACAGGGATGTAGCAATTTATACTAAAACACATAGAAAAAGTAAGTTTGCTATTTTTTTTGCTGTAACTTGAAAAAAGAAAGCTACATGTTGATTGGTACAATTTTGCTGTAACTTTAAATTTCAAAACTAAATCTACATTGTGATTGGTTAGATATTTTGCTTTAAAAGTAATTAAAGCTAAAGAAGCAAATTAAATCCCAACCAATCACCCACACTATTTTTATTGGAAGACATAATCAACGACTTTTAAAGAAGTTTTATTCACCATGTTTAAATAGGGAAAATAAGTTTTAAAAGGGAAATTATATATGTTGGCTGATTACTTCAAAACATAGGAGAAGGAGAGGGAGCAGGAGAAGGAGCAGCATCAGCAGCAGCTGGTTTCCCATCTTTCCGGAGATCACTAACTGCTGTCAAAACTTGTCCGTTTTGGACAACGAACTGAACAGTGGCTCCCACTGTTGTAGACACTAGTTCATGGTTTTTCGACTTCAAGAAATCTTGAGTCTCCTTTTTAAGCAAAATGTGTTCTTTATTGTACACTATCCAGTCCTCATATAACACTTTGTTTGGTATCAACTGCACAAAACCAAAAGATTTTTTTTGATGATTCAAAACTTGGAGAAAATTGTCTGTTGTTGTCATGGATGCACTTACCTTGTGATACACTCTTGGACTCTTCACAGCCTCTAGAGGACTCATTTTCAAGACAAAGTGGTTGAGAAAAACTTGTATTACCGCAGGAATTATATAAATTCCGCCGCTTGCTCCAATGACTCCGACTAACTCATTGTCCTACCAGAAAAAAAAAACAGTTAGGTCACCTATAATCCTCTGTCTTGACTCTGTTAAGTTGAGGTAATAAATGTACTTATGTTCATCTGTTATAACTCTCTGTTTAGGGGCTGTTCTAAGCATGCCTCAAAATTTTAAGAAATAATTTACATTGACAAATTAAATTTATAAAATTCTTACTAAATTGTCTATAGTCCCTAAAATGTGAGGGCCGGCCATGTCTGTATTGTTAGTTAATACAATTAGAACTCATTATTTTTCTCTATTTCACTGAGACTGTAACGAACCTAAACTCTTTTGGTTATTTTTTTTTGTCATTTAGACAGTAAATTACCTTTGTGATGATTAGAGGCATCATGGAAGACAAAGGCCTCTTGTTTGGAGCGATATAATTCGCGGGTGGTGCAGATTCATCGGTTGTATTCGAGAAATCAGCCATCTGGTTGTTGAGTATAATACCGGTAGAAGTCGACATAAACCCTGACCCGAACGCGTAATTCACAGTTGTTGTCATCGACACAACGTTTCTATCTTTATCCACCACACAAAAGTGGCTTGTCCCTTGATCCTTGAGCTGTTTATATCTGTTATAACACAAGTCAGTACATAAGCTGAGTCAAAAAATTTCTCCACATTTCTAATTCAGATAAGTCAGTCACTTACTTGTTGCGGTAATAATCTGGTGGGTAAGTTGTGTCATCGGATATTTTTTTCTGAATATTATGGGCCCAACCCTTAGAGGTCATATTTTTCAAAACGTCAGATATTCCCTCAACAAACGCAGGATCTCCAAGATCCATCCGAGCTGCAAGCATAAACTTTATGGCTTCTATAACACGATGCAGAAAAAGATTCTTATCAACTATATCTTTGTATCGCTCCAATATATTCATAACCTATTTGTTTCCAACATAAAAAATGAAAGCTATTAGAAAACATTGCATAATATTTATATAGAGAAAAGAAGTCATTACTCACCATTGCAAAACCGGGCGTTCCACTTGATGGAGGCCACATTCCTTGTATTTTAAACCCCATAACATCATCTACAACCATTGCATCGGTTACGTTAACTTTATATTTCCTCAAATCATCCAACGTCATTTTCCCTCCAGCGTTGTTTAGATCATTTACAAGATTTTTCGCCACATCATCTTCGTAAAACGCTTTCATCCCATTTTCCGCCACCTTTTTCAATGTCTTAGCGAGTTCGATGTTCTTACATGTATCCCCTTTCGTCAACAGTTTGTCTCCGATAACGAAAACACTTTTTAAACCAGGATCATTCCTGATTTTTCCCTCGTTCGTGGATAAGGCAAAGGCCAGATGTGGACCAACCTTAAAACCTTCTCCAGCCAGTTTAATAGATGGCTCCACCAGCTTTTTCCAATCGACACGACGGCCATTATTCGTCCACGCTTGGTAAAGCCCGGCTACCTCTCCTGGAACTGCTACTGATAGTGGTCCTTTTTCTTGCTTCTCCGGGTTGTCTTTGAACATATCCTATTAAAGGGTTTTACAATTACAAAGTGTTTTCTATAAAATTTCTTATATCATAAACGAAAGAATTTTCAAATTAGTCGCACTGAAGAAAAAAACTTCATTCATCGGAACTTTTAATGTGTAGTGGTTTGAAGTTCAAAACTAGTATGCATGTGAGTTATTGATAACCAAAATAAAAGATAGCTCTTGTAAAATAAGTTCATAACTCTTTAAACATGTAGTGGAAGCTCATTTAGAGCATGTACATCAAGGTTTTATAGGGGATCACACGCTTCCCAAAAAAAAATATTAAAATAATGGAAAATTTGTGAACCTGAGTCACAAAAGTTCTCTGGCGTGAATACTGCTTTTTGCGTGGGCCCTACGCCACGTAACGGCCAACGATTGGTCGGTTATTTTTATTTTTTTTAAACAAACAGGATAAAAGAAAAAAAAATAAAAATATATATATTTATGAACCCTATAGGCGGTTCATAAATGTAGATGCTCTTAGTCTAGTGGTTTGACTTAAAATTCATTAATGATTATCATGAAGTCTAGGTGATGCAGTTAAGAAAAAAAAAACTACTTAAACAACATGTAGTTACTTCAACTTGAGACATGGAAAACTTTTTTTTTTTTTTTTTTTGATAAAAAGAGACATGGAAAACTTCTTCTTACTTAGTCAATAATACCCTTTTTAATACATCTTATATTTTCTATATATAACTTTGTGTCTAAGAAAATCTCTTTCTGGTAAGAACAAGATCAAGTAATATATACTAACTTTAGAAAACCAATAAAAGAAAGAAAAAAATAGAACATTTCACTTTGTTAGTCATGAGAAGAACCTTGTGTGCAGTAGAAGAAGCGGTTTCTCGCATGTCATAAGCTTTCGCCGAACCAGTTGCAGAGCCAACGACCATGAAGGCTCCACCGCCGATTCCACTAGACGTTGGATTCACGACACCTAAGCAAAATGCGACGGCCACTGCGGCATCTACGGCAGAGCCGTCGAGTCGTCTTAGCACGTCCGCGCCAATCTCTGAGCATGTCTCATGGTCGGCCGCCACGACTCCACTTTTCGACGTCACAACGAAGTCTTTGTCATTGCTTTTGCTTTCAGTTTCTTCGAAATATCTGGTGAACGTAAACCCTATATTACAAGAAATTTCATGTCATTGCAATATTGCACTCATCTGTATTATGGACTTCAGACGTTATCTAAGCATATGTTATTGTGTCAAAAATATTCCTTACACCAATTAACTAAAACTTCGTTATTATTGAATGGTTTATCTTTAGAACTATAAATTGAATCCAAGAAGAAACCAAAACCTTGTCTATATTTTCATATATAGAGTCAATTACAAAAACCAAACCAAAATTCGATTTGGCACCACTGGTTACGGCATAAGGCATTACTGAAAGTATGGTGTAAGACTGTATAAGTAAAGAGTCAAACATGTACCTGCGCCTCCGAGAAGAACGAGAGACAAACACAATGCAATTGCAATCCGATTTCTTCTTGACCTGTTTCTATTGATGTCAGGAATCGTCGTATCAGACTTTTCGATGTCCAAAAATGGATCTCTCATTGTATCCGGACCCATTTTGTGTACTATTTTACTTAGGAGCCGATTTCAATGATATTTTGGAAGTGTAGAGATACAAATCGGAGTGATGAGATTATATAGCCGGATGGGGTCCAAAGAGAGAGAGAGAGAGAGATCAGATGCTAGCCTTAAAATGTGTTAAGGTTGCATGAAACTGCACGTCCTCTACGTAACTACTATAATGTATAAATTAGTTAATATAATATTTTGCATTAGTCATGTGTTACTCATTAATTATACATACAACTATAGAGATGCAAAGGTGGAAACAGACTGTAAAAGCGTTGACGCGATCGGCCGATGATGCATTCACTATTACGAACGTTGTGTGATGTTGATGCACAAAGAAAATAAATAATTGAGTTTTATAAGACTGTATCGAACTTATTTCGTGTGAAAACAGCAGAAAATACTTATAGTCTAAGCTTGGTCCGTACCACTGCTATTAGTCTTAATTCAATTCCCACTCTTAGTCATTTTCTAATTTCTTTTACTAGAGAGTAGAGAGAGAAAATGTATTCGTTATTGACTTATTGCCTATTGGTTGCATTTTAGTTAATGCAGTTCTGATTTATTGTCCAAAGTAATGACAATAGCGACGTGTTATGCTATATTGTATGGCGTAGCGTTGTGTTCGCCGTAGGAATAACAACTAAAATACAATACGCATAATAAACACGTTTCTACGGACTACGGTTATACCAACTCGATCTTAATGAACTCTGCCAACGGTATCAACTCGATCTTAATGAACGATATTCACGAGTTTTTCTTTTGTTGGTCAAATCCTACTGATATTCACGAGTTTTTGTTTTGTTTTGTATTTTCTCTTGTTAAAATCTGTGGAAATTTGAACGCATATCCATAAAATTTCATTTAAGCACATATATCCATAATAAAGTATATGGTATGATCAGAGATTGTATCAGAATAGAAGTTGATAAAGCATGTGTTTCAGGACCGATAAGAAATAAATATCTTTTATTGGCCAAATTTAATGAAATATCTCGTAGCTCAACTAATGACAACATAGATAAGCACACATGCTAACCCGGGTTAGAATCTTCAAATTTGAGTTTTAGTATTTTCATGGTTTCTCAAAATGAAATATATTTCTCCCTTTGGGCCAAGATTATGTGTTCGAAACGAGGAGTGGGACAAAAATAGTTCTCCAGTATTTACAGTTTTTCTATATAGTTTTTACCATTCACCTTTTTATGTTTATAAAAGTAGTTCAAATGGGAGATGTGTATGCAGTTTAAAAATAGGAGATCTGCATGCAGATCTGTTTTTGATGATGTTGATCTGTTTTTCTTCACTAATAAATGATTTTGCTAGAAATACTAACTTTAATTATATTTATTTGATTTTATAAATAATGTATAATGATTAGCTCCAATAATATAGTTCACACTGAATACTATTTGTGTCAATTTTAAAATTATAAGTATGATATCTAGTCGGGGACAAAACACAATACTTTTCAACAAAAAGATATAAATATTTCTATATAAATATCAACGAAGAGTTTAATATTAGTAACATGTCGGTTCTTCGAAAATAATTTTGGTTAACTAAAACAAAAATAAAAGAAATACAAGCATCTTATGAAAAAATCAATAAACATTTCAGTTGATCCTACAACATCTAAGATATTTATTTTGATATTTTGGTATATTATTTTATTGTTTGAATAGATGATATATAGTTTTGAACTGATTTTGTCATTCATAATTTATAAGAAATTGTTTGATATGCATCTCTCCTGCATGATTCGTTTGATCTGCACTTGTCTCACTTGATCTGCACTTGTCCTAATCTGACATGGTGCATGAAAGTGTATATGTTAAAGAAATTATTTGGAAGACTCAATCTTTTTTTTTCGTTTCTGAATGTGAGAAAATTATTTACCCTTGATCTGATTTCTTGATTCAGATCTGATAGTTTGGCGTAAACAAGATTGTTACAGAAGAAGGTAAGGTTAAAACCGGTGTTTTCACGTCCAATCCAGACCTGCGGCTGGATCGTCAAACCTGGTGATCCGATAACTAATCCGGTTTGAGTTTTAAAAAATATTCACTAATTAAAAATCTGATGAAACCGTTAAAAATCCTTAAACCCGGTGACCCGACTATCGCTTGAATCGTCGAATGAACCAATAAATAATTTTTATTTAGTTTTTTTTCGATTTTTAACTGCATTATTAAATATTGTTTGTGTTCTAAAAATAAGAAATTTGGTTTTTATTTTTATTTTTAGTATTCTTATAAAATTAAATTTTTCCTTGCTAACACATATACTTTATATCTTCTTCAACTTTCTTTTAAACATTTAGCTGATTTTGTTTATGGTGAATATCATTTGTTTTAACCTTCTATCATATTTTATTTTATTTTTTCGTGAATCACATGCTTTTATCTTCTTTTCTTGATTGTAAATGTTTCCAGATAAATAATTTTTATGTGAATAATTCATTGATCTTATTCAATTTTATAAAATCATATATAATATCCACTAAACTATTTATTGTGATATTTAGATTTTGATAAATATTTCATCATGCCTCTTAAAAAAATATAGTGAACAATGATAGATATCTATTACTTATGAGAAGTAAGTTTTGTTATGCTCAACTCCTAATTTCTTACAACAATGTTTTTACATAATTTAAAATATTTTTAAAATATTTTATATGCAAAATAAAATGAAAATAAAAATAAAAGACCAAGTTTAAATATTTGTATATATTTTTTAAATGTAAAAATTATCTTACCTTTTAAAATAAATAATATATAACTATATATAAAATTAATTGATATATTGACCCACAGTTTGTTCGTGGTCGATCCAGTAATCCGATGACTCAGAAAATTGTCTGGTTCAATGTTTGAATCAGATTTTAAAATATTGGTTAAAACCCAAAATTAAGTGAATAACTTCAACTTCTAAGTTTTCTTGGCTATAATTAATTCTTGAACCTTTGGCTATCTCATGCGGTGGAACTTTAACATTTAAATAAAATGATCAGTTCGCATTGCATTAGACTATTCTACTAGGTTAATACCACGGAATGAAAATTATATATAAATTATTTTATGTCTTATTTATTATTTTGTGTTCTTTTATATATTACAAAATAATAAATATAAATATATATATATATATTAAATAATTGAAAAATCTGTAACTTATATACAATTAGTTTAGCAAGCACTTAAATAAAATAATTATATTTGTTTATTTACAATCATTTTATATAGGTAAATCTAATTAATAGAAGTAAATTATATTAACATATATATATATACATATGTATATATATACTATACTTTTAATTTGGATATCGAATAAATGAAGCTTCACACTTACATGGTTTTATGATCATTTGTATATTTTTATAATAAAAATTTTAAACTATTGATAAAACCCTATTTACTGTGAGATATTTAGTATTTACAGTAATTTATCAATGTTTAAAAAAATTAAATTCAAAGCTTGTCATTAAATTATTAACTTCTCAATACTTGTTCACTGCAATTTTGGAATTAAATACTTATATATTTTTAAATGGTATATAGTTTAGTTTAAATATCACTAAATATATATATATATATATATACATATACTTATAATTTACATATCTATTAAATGATATTTCTTACTTTTTAATTATATAATTTTTTGTATCGTGCCATAACAAAATAAACTACTAATCAAAATTATTATATATGAAATTTTCAAATGTTTTATTAATTTATAGTTGTTTTTAAAAATTCAAAATATAACATATGTCAAAAATCTAATTTTTTGTTATATAGTTAATGTTATTGTTTAATTTATTTTCACAATATAAATGTAATAAAAGGAGTAGAGTCTATACAATTTTTTTTATCAAATCTTTCATATTCAAATCATTAATTGTCATATAGATATTATACTCATATTAGGTAATTCCGTAAATGTTATTTAAGGAAATAATGAATATAATTAATAATAGTTTTATGCTTACTTTATTAAAAAATATATCATATATTTATATGGACCAACATTTTTCTCTAATAAATTTGAGAAGCATTCTTATAATGACACGTGGTTACAAAAAAATGTTGTAATGCTTCTCAACTAGTATATAGGAGATTTGAAAAAAAAATAGTTTCAGTGCAGTAATCTCTATTTTCTTATAGCACCAAATGTCCACGGAACTATGATCCCGTTCTATTTATCCCCGAGAATAAAGTTCGCAACCTATTTCCCCACCAAATTTGGTTTAGTTATGATTTCTGAAAACCGAATGTCAAATCTCCACTCTCATATAATAAAACCGAGCAAAACTAAACCAAGACAAAATTAAAAATCCGACCAAACCTTTATCTAGATCAGAGTAGTAACCCAGTCCAACATTCGAACTTAAAAATATCCTACTGATTGAATCTTAATCCGGTTAGTCGTTGGCTTAACATGATCTACGGTTTGTTTATAAAAAGTAAACCAATAAAAATCGATTTTGTGGGTTTTTAGATTTCGATCTTTATAATTGTGGGGAAATATCGATATAACTTTAAATTTGATGGGGAAATAGGTTGTAAACTTTATTTTCAGGGGTAAATAGAACGGGATCATAGTTCCGTGGACATTTGGTACTATACGATATTTCTCGTGGGGAAATAGGTCGTCGACCCTTGATACAATGATGTTTCTTAGAGTTGATTTGATAACCCAAATATTTCTTATGACACAATAGTTTCAGTGCAGTAATCTCTATTTTCTTCATTGCAGTATTACTAGTAATTTACATTTCTTCTCACTTCTTTTTAGTATTTGTCAAAAGACTTTCAGCCAGATAATCAACAATTTTCGAAGTACTAATTTTATTGTAAAAAAAACGTGTAGATATTGATAAAACGTTTTAACCAACATTTTTAACTGAGATTTTGCAAAATTATTAAGAACATAGGAGGGGGAGAAACAGCCAGTGCAACATTAGTAGCAAGCTGGCTTCCCATCTTTCCGGAGATCACTGACTGCCGTCAAAACAGTCTTAAAATCATCTACTTTGTGTTGAACAATAAGTTGAACAATGCCTCCCACACTTGTAACCACTAGTTCATGTCCTCTCGTCTTCAAGAACTCTTGAGTCTCTTCTTTAAGCTTAATATTACTTCCATTGTACACTTCCATGTCCTCATATAACACTGTGTTTGGTTTCAACTGCACAAGATGAACAAAAATCTATTAGATAAAAAAATCCTCCCCATAAAATGTGTGTTGTCTTTGATGCATCACCTTAGGGTAAACTCTTGGTCTTTGTACAGCCTCTAGAGGACTCATCTTGAAGATAAAGTGATTGAGAAACACTTGAATCACCGCAGGAAATATATATGGCCCACCGCTCGCACCAATTACTCCGACCAGTTCATTGTCCTAAAAGAAAGAACAAATAAACATCAAATTCCTCTGTTTTGGCTTTGTTTCATATTGGCAAGTGAATCTAAAATTCCTCTGTTTTGGCTCTGTTTCATATAGACAAGTGTGTCTAAAATTCCACTGTTTTGACTCTGTTTCATTTTAAAACCTAAGATCTCTCCCTTGTGTTGGTTCTGTATTCACTGACACAAAACAATGGAAGAGATTTTCTTGATTTGAGTTCTTGAAAGTACCTTTGTGATGATCAATGGCATCATAGAAGACAATGCCCTCTTCCTTGGTGCAATGTAGTTCGTGGGGGCTGGAGGGAGGCTATAAGAAGATACCAGGGTTGGTATCGCAAAATCCTCCATCTGGCCGTTAAGTATAATACCTGTTGAAGGCGACATAAACCCTGAACCAAACGCATAGTTCACAGTTGTTGTCATCGACACTGCGTTTCTATCTTTATCCACCACACAAAAGTGAGTCGTCCCTTGGTCCTCAAGCTGATTATATCTATCACAACATACAATACATTAATCTCTAAAAAGATTTTCATAAAAAGCCTACTTTGGTTACATCAACCACTTACTTATTGAGGTAATATTCTGGTGGGAACGTTGTGTTGTCTGATATTTTGTTTTGTATTGTTTCGGCATAAGACTTAGAGAGCAAATTATCCACAACATTAGCAATGCCATCTACAAACGCAGGATCTCCAAGATCCATTCTAGCTGCTAGCATATGTTTCATGACTTCTATAAGTCGATGCAAGTCAAGATTCTCATCACTAGCCTTGGATTTCATGTATCTCTCCAATACATTCATTATCTGTTTATTTCAACATCAGTGTTTATGTCAACATCAGATCATGAAAGCTATTAACATTTTCACATGGTTACATATAGACAATAGGGCAATTTTCTCATATAGACATTTTTTAAGTTTTTATCACAAAAAATAGACCTTAAAAACTAAAATGATCAAAATAGCATTTTTTATTTGAAAATTTTTATTTTATTTTTTTAAAATTTAAAATCATAAATCTAAAACCTTACTCTTCAACTCTAAACAAAAAAAATCTATAATTAGTTAACCCAAAGGGTATAAGTATATATTTACTTATTTTTTATAAAACATTTAAATATGTTTTGGTCATTTTTATTTTTAAGTGATATATATATGACAAAAACTTTTTTAGGTCTATTTTAAAGAATTTCTCTAAACAAACAATATCTAAAATAAATTAAAGAAGTCATCATACTCACCATTGCAAAACCCGTAGTTCCACAAGCCGGAGGCCACATGCCATGTATCTTATACCCCATAACATCATCAACAACCATCGCATCACTCACATTAACTTCATAACTCTTCAAATCTTCCATTGTCATGATCCCTCCAACTTCCCTCACATCGTTGACAAGCTTTTCCCCCACATCTTCTTCGTAAAATGCCTTCATCCCTTTCTCAGCAACTGCTTCTAAGGTCTCAGCGAGTTTTGTGTTGTAACATACATCCCCTTTCTTCAACAATTCGCCATCTTTAGTAAAAACACTCTTCAAACCAATGTCATTTTTGACCATAGCCTCGTTCTTGGACAAGGCAAAGTCAAGATGCGAACCAACCTTGAAACCGTCACGCGCCAGCTTAATAGATGGCTCAACAAGTAGTTTCCATGGGACACGACCGTGTGTCTCCCATGCTTTGTAGAGGCCAGCTATTTCACCAGGAACTGCTATTGACAATGGTCCAACAATTCTCTCGGCCTCTCTGTTCTCAAACATATCCTATTACAATTTAATAATTGAAAAGTTACAAAGTTAGGTTACAAATAAAATTTAGTAAAAAAAAAGTTAGGTTACAAATAGTTACAATACATAATATAATAGGATATGTTCTTAAGTTTTTATAGTTATATAATATTTAAAAATTATAATCCATATATTACAAGCAAAGTTATATCTTTCTTTTCCATGATTGTTGGGTTTATTAGTTGTATAATATACTACTAACTAATTTCAAAGTTATTCTTTGTTTTGTTTTATTCTTTATCTTAATGGTTACAATAGAAAAATTGTTTTGTTACAGGATAAAGGTCGTTTTCAATTTATAATGTAGTTATATCTTTCTTTTCCAAGATTGTTGGGTTTATTAGTTGTATATTATACTACTAACTAATTTCAAAGTTATTCTTTGTTTTGTTTTATTTTCTCCGTTTTATATTAAGGGTTACAATAGAAATTTTTTCCCATAACAAAACAAATGTTATTTTCAATTTTCAATATAAAATTTATTACTTTTATTATATAAGTAATTTTTTAATTGAATGAAATATCGTGTATAGATAATTATATTTTTATATAGAAAATATATAAGATTAATTGTATAGTATAATTTTTTTTTTCAAGAAGAACCTGAGAAGCAGCTAATGGAGCGGTTTCTCTCATGTCATAAGCGGTGGCTACCGTGCAGGCTGATGAACCCACAACCATTAAGGATCCACCGCCGATTCCACTCGACGATGGATTCAACACACCTAAGCTAAACGCGACAGCCACTGCGGCGTCCACCGCAGTTCCACCGAGTCTTCTTAGCACGTAGGCACCAATCTCAGAACATGTCTCGTGATCAGCCGCCACGACGCCATTTTCCGACGTCACAAAGTCCATTTTTTCATTGCTTTTGGTTTCAGTTTCTTGGGCTAGGAAGTGTCTGTTAAGTACAAAGCCTGATAATTTACACAATAAGAGTTACGGTCCAGTCTCAGATTCATTACAAGATTGTAACCAAGAAGAAAAGAAGTCAAAACGTTAACGATGTTTTTAAATTTTCTTTGTATATTCTGATATTCGTGACTTATTTTAAATTTTGTATTATGGACTTTTAATATATTCGTGACAGAGTTGGATGCGATGTCACATCCTTAAATAAGCACAACTATGATATTTTTTTTTCTCGTATTCGAATATGCCATATATAGCCCAAAGAAACCATGAATATGCCATAATCGAAACCGAATCAAACTGAAAATAGTAATAATAAACTAAAACTGCATGTGTGGTGGAAATAGGGGAAGCCAGACCTTTTTTAATCGGTGCAAATATTTAATAGAATTAATAAATATTATAATAAAGGTTAAGGGGACATTGAACTCGGGTTTTTTATAATTATGGGTGCATCTTAACCAACTAAGAAACTTTTTTTTAACTAAGCAACTTTCACCTTATATTCTTCTTATGTAAAATTTTCTAAATAATAATGGAATTCCTTTAACTGATAATATAATTGTGCTAAAACGGAGTTAAACATCAAAATCAAAGTGATTTTAGGTTTCTACTCTCTAGATTATAAATGGAAAAAAAACGGAAAGCGAACCGAACCCTGACAAGAAACAGAGACAGTACAACGTAATTGCTTGTCTTTACAAAATGAAAATCTGATATCTTGGTGACTTACCTTTATTGATGTCAGATTCGTTCCATATCAATTGGTCTGGTATCAATGTAACATTTTCTTCGACGTCCAAAAGTAGATCTTGCAATAAACCCGGACCCATTGGAGAGTCTTGATTCAATACTTGGATGGAGATACAATCAGAGAGGTGGGATTTGAGAGGGTCTAAAGAGGGATGGGGAGAGAGAGGTCTGTTAGTCTTCTATATAAGTAATATATAGACTGAACAAAACAAAACTATTAATCTTTCTTCTAAGCAGGCCTCGTGCCGGCCCTTTGGTAATTCAAAGGAAGCATGATCAGTAGGGTCACCCTCTATTATTTTAAGTGGCGAATGTGTTGTGACTAATAAAAAAACGTGACAAAGGTGTATATATTGTCCAGTGGCAAAAAAAAAAGTGTATAAATTGTCATGAGAAGATATTAGACTATGAGTTTTACAACAAAAAAAAAAAAAAAGATATTAGACTATGTACATACCTGTATTTAAGTCTAGATACATTGTAAATACGGTAGTATAAATACTCATGTACAGTAACTATTAACAACTACTCTCTCTGTTTCAATATATAATATATATTCTAGAATTTTCACATATTAATAAAACCTCTCTGTCTCAATATATAAATATTACTTTTTGAAACACTTTCAATATATAATATATATTCTAGATTTTTCATACATATTAAAAAAACATCTAATAAATACATAAAGTTTCTGATTATTTTTTCCCTATAATTTTAAACCTATAAAAATTCAATAAGTGCAATTAAATTTTTGGAAGTTTGCAATTAATCATTATTTTTGATAAAAATGAATTGTAAATACAAAAAATGAATCTTTTTGAAACAATTTTTTTCCAGAATATATAGTTTAATGAAACAAAGAGAGTAATAAGAGTTTTCAATTCATAACAAACTTTACATTCTACTCTCTTTCTCTCATTCACCTCTCCAGCTCGTATCGTGAGCATAATCTTTCCGTTTCGTCTTCATCTTCTTCATGAGTACATCATGATTCACCTTGCTTTGTGATTTTCTCTTTGCTTTTGTGTTTCGTTGTTTTCTTGCTTCGATCTTGATTCCAGCTCTGATGTCGACTAATCCAACTTCGTTTCGTCCTCCTCTAGAGCCTAATCGCATTCCTACGGATCTCTATGAGAATCCTTATTAGGGATGTTCAATATGGTAATACCGAATCGAACCGAACCGAAATAGACAATATGGTTTGGATTTGGTATATACCATATAAACCAAATTGATATGATTTTATAAAAACCGTAGGATTTGGATATGGTTAGGTTTATAACCGATTAAATTAAATAAACCGAAAAAAAACTGATCAAAGAAAAAATATATAAATATATACATTATATAACCATTTATTTTCTTGGAATAGTCTTTTTTTTTTACTTTTTTATTCCTTGTGAAGATATATGTTAATAATTTTATTTTAGTTTCTTTAACTATTATCTAAATTTGATTTGATTTTGCATGTTGTAAGAAATTGTGAAATTAGATTGTACCATGTAATTTATTTGGAAGAACAAAGAGAAAATAAGAAAAGCTGTACAAAACTGAATCGTTGATCGTTTTGTTTGTTCTTAATTTGACATTTTTATATTTATGAACATCTAGGATTATTTTAATAAATGATAGTTTTGACAATATGTTTTTTTTTAATTCATATAATATGAAACCAAATCAAATAATAATGTTATTTGGTATAAAACCAAATAAACCAAAAACCGGTAGTATAAATACCGAACCAAACCAAATTAAATATGGTTCCAATACGGTAGCTAATTTTTATAAACCGAATAACCGAAAAAAAATGAACCGGAACCGGACCGAACACCAGATTGAACATGCCTACTTATTATCTTCACAGCAACGACCATGTTGGATTGGTGTTGTTTTTGATCGACTGAATAGTGGAGTTGATTTTCATTCTTGCAAACGATTTATTCGTCTCACACTCAATGGTCACAACAAGCTCGGGGTTATCAATTGTACATTCTCTAAACCAACTAAGAATCATCCTTCTTATGGATCTTGGTCCCGATGCAACGATATTGTTGTTTCCAAGACGATTAGTGCTAGTCTGCTTTATATGTCCACTGCTCAGGATATCTGGAATAATTTGATGAATCGTTTCAAGCAAGATGAACTTGCTCGCATTTTTGAGATTGAACAGTGTTTGTGCCTTGTTAGTCAGGGATCTCGTGATCTTAGCACTTACTATTCTGAATTGATTACCTACTGCATCTCACACTTCACACACTGATCACTCATCTTGCATTACCTTTAGTAATCCTGCATCACTAGCATTCCTTCTAGTAATCATGCACCATCAGCACAACCTTATGGTACTGAAATTGTTACTGGATCTTCCTCTTTGACCTCAGTAAATGTAGGAAGGCATAAACAACAGAATAATGTACCTAAATAATTATCTAAGTATCACTATTCTCTCACCTATGACACTCCATCTTCTCCTGGTCTTTCTATTTTATATCCCACATGTTCTATTCTTTCTTATCAACGCCTTTCCAAACCATATCAATCTTTTATTCTTACTATTTCCACTGATACGGAACCAAGATCTTTTTCTGAAGCCATCAAGTCAGTTTTTTTGGACGGATGTGATGAATGTTGAATATGAGGCTCTTGATGAAAATGACACTTGGTCTGTCACTTCTTTACCACCACAAAAGCATGCTATTGGTTGTAAATGGGTCTACCGTATCAAGTTCAATGCTGATGGCATTATTGATAGGTACAAAACTCGCCTTGTTGCTAAAGGCTACACTAAACTTGAAGGCATTGATTACATTGAAACTTTCTCACCATTTTCTAAGCTTGCCTCTGTAAAACTCATGTTCAGTTTGGCTGCTCGTCAAGGATGGAGCTTGACACAGTTGGATGTCTTCAATGCTCTTCTAAATGGTCACTTAGATGAGGAAATCTATATGACTCTTCCTCTTGGGTTCACGCCTCGTGCTGGTACCACGTTTCCTCTTTACCATGTTTTGCGACTTCATAAATCTCTATATGGTCTTAAGCAAGCGTCCAGACAGTGGTATCACCGTATCTCCTCAGTTTTCTTTGATGTTGGTTTTGTTCAGTCTTCTTCTGATAATTATTTTTTAATCAAAGCATATGGTACATCTTTTGTAGCATTATTGGTCTACGTTGATGATATAGTTATTGCGAGTAATGATGATATAGTTGTTACTGATGTTAAGAATGTTTTGGCAAATGATTTCAAGATCAAGGATCTCAGCCCTTTTCGTTACTTTCTTTGCTTTGAAATTGCATGTTCAGCAAAAGGTATCTCTATTTTCCAACGTACATATGCTCTTGACATATTTCAAGAAACTGGCTTATTGGCTTGTAAGTCGAGTATAGTCCCAATGGATCCCACACTTGTCTTGAGTTCTGAGACTAGTACATTACTTCCAAATCCAACACCTTACAGAAAACTCACCGGCAAACTTCTTTATCTTACCCTGACGCGTCCAGAAATTATGTTTGTCCTTCATAAGCTCAGCCGGTTGATCTTCACTTTCAAGCTACTCATAAAATCATTCGCTGCTTGAAGTCTAATCATTCGCTGCAGATTAGGGTACATATAAAGATACACAACGGTCAATATCTGGTGATTGCGTCTATTTGGGAGCTTCTCTGGTGAATTGGAAATTCAAGAAGCAAAATGTTGTTAGCAAGAGCAGTGTTGAGGTCGAGTATCGTGCCATGGCTGATGTGTGTTGTGATTTGCTTTGGCTCACAAAGATACTGCTGGACTTTCACATTACACCATCTGCGACTACAAAGCTCTATTGTGACAGTAAGTCTGCACTCCACATAGCTTCAAATTTTATCTTCCATGAACGTACGAAGCATGTGAAAATCGATTGGCACTAGGTTCGTGATTTCCTGAAGAATGGCTTACTTAACGTGTTCTATGTTGAAACACATAATCAACATGCAAGCATTTTCACCAAACCACTTTCCTCTACTCCATTTCACTTTCTTCTCTCCCGCATGTCTTTGTCAAACCTCTTTCTTCCGTAAGCTCCAGATTAGACTTGAGGCCGGGGTATTATATTATGTAGATACATGTATTTAAGTCTAGATACAATATAAATACGCCAATATAAATACTCTTGTACATTAATTATTAACAACTAATGAGTTCATAACAAACTTTACACTCTACTCTCTTTCTCTCATTCACCTCTCAGTCTCGTATCATAATAGAATATAACAAAAGTGTCATATTTTGGAATTAGTGGTGGATCCAGAGTTCAGAGTTCAGTTTAACCGGTGTCAAAACTACAACTAAAAAAGTGTCTCAATGATGTTGAATCCTAATTTATGGGGTGTCAATGAACCAAGTACTAAACCATAAGTGTTGCTGAAACATTATTGTTTTACAAGCATTTTTAAAATTTATCATATTTAATAGGTGTCAAAGTGACATTTCATCTACTTTAACGAATCCGCTACTATCTCAAATTATTTAAGCAAAAAAAAAAGATAACAAGAAAGGACAACGTCGATTGCTCAAAAAAAAAAGAAAGGACAACATCATACATTTTCCTTTAATCATTGGATTACCAACCAAATTCGAACGTTGATATATGTTTTCATATTGGCCCATATTATTTTACAACCCAGCTCTTTTTGTTATGTCTTCTATAGGCCAGCTCTGTTGAATACTTTTGTTTTACCGAAAAAAACAAATATTAGTTACATCAGGCCTTTAAAACTGTAAGATCGATCATGGCTTGATTAAACAGCAAAAAGAAGTTTGAACCAAAAAAAAAAGAAGAAGCATCTACATATAGTAATCATTAATCAGACTCGAGATCTCTCAGTCATATACTCTCTAGGTTCTTGTTTCTTTTTTTTTTCTCCTTCAGGCTCAGCATCACTTGAATGAAGAGCCATGATTTAGCTCCATTTAATTACTTGAATAGCTATGAAACTATAAAGAAACCAAATAACGTCAAGTGATCATAGAAGTTGTGGAAAAGAGAAAACAAAAGCGTGTGTTTATAAGTTTCTTGGGTGTGACCCTTGTTCAAAATATTGATAGTGGCTAAAATTTTGCGTGAACATCAATGTTATGGTCACGATGTAAAACTCATAACATGTTGGAGGCACGATGATGCTGCCACGTGACACAATCTTAGCCAAGTTAATTTTCCGTGGGTGCGGTGTCATCAATAAAGGAACGTAGCTGGTCAAAAATCAAAATTCCAAAACGATTCGGCCATGTGTACATTCCGTACAAACACTATGCCAACTTCGTGTAAATATCTATTTTCTTGTCGGGACGGGACGTGGAAAGTGAACAGTGTTTTACGATCAACGGACTGTGAGGAAGGACACGTGCTTCAAGGATAAGACACGTGTTGTGAACGGTGTCACGTGACTTTGAGGCAGATGATTCTTCTGTTCAGCTTTCATCCCTCTCGTTAAGTATTAGAGAATCTGACAGACTGAAGCATTTTCCGGATAAAGTAATTTTGCCAACTGATGACTTAATTATAGTGAAAAATATTCGGATTCGGTTGGCATTATATGATATTTAGAGACCGATTTTAGTTATATTTGGAACATTTTATTTGCAGTTTTCTGTTTGAAAACTTTTCCGGTGCTATGTATTGTAATGTTAATTGCAGTTGCTGGATACTGTAACATTTGATATATTTTATGCATGCATTAGTGTTTTTCTTTTGGTGTTATACTACGTGGTCACGGACCTGTGGTTGCAACAGATAATAACAAACACTTAGGAAATTACTATAGGTCTACTTTTTTACGTCCATCCATGTTCAAAAGCATGGTATTGTTTTTATTAAAACTAGTTGGAATTAGTTGATAAGACCAAGAAATGGTGATTATACTAAATAAAACTGAGTAATTACGGGGAATAAAGGGGATCACGTAGTAGTCATGATCGTGGGACAGATACATATCAAATATGATATAAGACCATGATTAACGGTGTTGCTTAAGCTGTATCTTAAGCATATTTAGCAATAAAAAAAGAGAGAAAACACCTTTTAGCATTAGTGACGTTGCTTAATTCGGGACGAAAATAAACGTATCTTCCTACCACGTGTAAGTGTGAGAGCGATTTGGGAGGAAAAACCGAGGGATGAAAAAATTGTTTCATTTCGTGTCTTTCTGGTTTCTCTTTCTTGTTCTCTTGGCGACAGAAGAGAGAACCTGTGTTCATCAGCCATGAATCCTCCGACAGAAGAAAAAATTGAACCCGAGCCCCCAATTGATCTCTCTCTCACTTCCAATTTTCTGCAAATCATCAGCATGAATCCTCCTCCGGCGCGAAACCCAACCCGTGTTCTCGAGTCGGAATCCTCCGCCCCAACGGAAGTCTCGTCGATGAAACCTCCGCCTCCCAGAAACCCTAACCCACCTGATCTCGACACAAGGGAAGTAGCAAACTCCGAGTGGAGTGGACCTCCTTGCCATCGCTTGGTCCCGTGCCCGATCGGCGAAGCAGAGTCCCGTCCCGTACACTATTCTNAAACCCAACCCGTGTTCTCGAGTCGGAATCCTCCGCCCCAACGGAAGTCTCGTCGATGAAACCTCCGCCTCCCAGAAACCCTAACCCACCTGATCTCGACACAAGGGAAGTAGCAAACTCCGAGTGGAGTGGACCTCCTTGCCATCGCTTGGTCCCGTGCCCGATCGGCGAAGCAGAGTCCCGTCCCGTACACTATTCTAGAGTGGAGTGGACCTCCTTGCCATCGCTTTCAGCTTGAAGTCCTCAAGGTAAAGGTTTTTTTTTTTTTTTTGAAAGCCGATTTTTATAGGAATTTGCATGTCTTTGATTTTGGTCTTCTTGTTTTGAATCTTAGGTAAATGGTTGGTAGGTTAAGGTTCTGTATGTCTTTGATTGTGGTTCTGTAAATTATTTTGGTCTTGTTTGTTCGAATTTGCATGTCGGTAAATGGTTGGTAGGTTAAGTGCTCTGTTTCGGTTCCTTGTCACTATATGTAATACGAAAGCTCATTATTTTTCTGTAAATGATTTGTGTTCCTATTAACAAGATGTCATGTTAGAGCTTTCATGTGTACTGATCGTGTGATCTTGTGGTTTTGTAGACATGAAGTTCGATCTTGTAGGTTTTGTAGGCATTGTTTCCTCTACTGGATTTGATTAAATTGATTAAATGCTCATCAAGTATATTATTTCATGTTCTTATTGGTTTAGATGTAGATTGTTGAGACGTAAACACTTTTTTTGATCAATTAAAAAATGCTAAAGCTAATTGTTTTTGAATTGTTTTTGAATTGTTTCTGTCTTTTGTCTTATGGTTGGAACATGGAATGAGAAAGCCTTGTGGGTCAAAAGGAGGAGAATAGCCATACAGAGAAGAGGAATCCGTCTTCGGACAACAGAGGTAAATACATTTCTCATTCATTACTTCACTTGTGTATTGTATTTGGATTGTGGTTACGGTAATAAATGTATTGTTAGTAATTGATTATAGTGAGATAGGTAATAAATAGAAAGTGATGAATGTAGATAAACGTCAAGTTGGTTGTGGAGTGGTAATAAATAGAAAGTGATTATGGTTGTGATCAATGTGTTTAGATAAATGTCTAATCGTTAGCGTTTCAGACTTTATTATTCCATCTATTAAACATCTCTTCCTGCTTCCTCTATCTTTGCATCGTCACAACCACGAGCTAGAATTCCCATCTTCCTTATTCTCTTCCTGCTCCCCTTCTCTTCTTTGTATTCGTTGGGTATGGATTCCTATCCATACAATATCCCCAATCCTAATTTTGTTGACCTCCTCAACAGTCAACGAGAAATTCACTTCAGTTTTGGAGTTGAAAATGGCGAAGCCTCTTCATCACGGGTGCCTTCATCACAAGAACTACACTTTGGTGAACACTCTTCTGCAGCACGTAAAGAACGGAAGACATGGACACCAACCGATGACATAGTCCTCATCTCCGCGTGGTTAAACACCTCTAAAGACCCTATTGTGGGAAATCAGCAGAAGTGTAATGCTTTCTGGGCTAGAGTTTCTGCATATGTTACTGCAAGTCCGAAAGTCACCGGTGGTGTAATGATTGATGCTGGCACCTGTAAGCAGCGTTGGCACAAGATCAATGATGCCGTAAGCAAGTTCTGTGGAGCTTTTGAAGCTGCAACCAGACATCCACACAGTGGAGAGAATGACAATGATGTGCTCAACCTTGCTCATGAAATCTTTTTAGCTAACCACAAGAAGAGATTCAACCTTGAGTATGCATGGAAAGAGCTCCGCTATGACCAGAAATGGTGTGATCTTGCTACTTCTAAATTGGCTAGAAACGGTAAAAAGAGGAAGGTTGACGATGGTGCACAATCATCAAACTCTGTAGCAACTGAAACCATGAGTACTGATCAAACTACTGCTCGTCCCCCGGGCGTGAAGGCATCAAAGGCACAGGCCAAGCAGAACACCAAGTCGTCAGCTGAGTTCCAGACCATGTGGACAGTCAAGAGGGAAGATTTTGCCATGAAGGAGAGGCTCGAGAAGATTAAATTACTCGAGTGTCTTGTTGCAAAATCAGAACTTGATGAGGAAGATTCAATCCTAAAGAAAAAGCTTTCTCGTGATTTATTTTAAGTAAATCAAGTCTAATTAGTTTAAGTTGAACTAGTGTTTATTGTNCTGAGTTCCAGACCATGTGGACAGTCAAGAGGGAAGATTTTGCCATGAAGGAGAGGCTCGAGAAGATTAAATTACTCGAGTGTCTTGTTGCAAAATCAGAACTTGATGAGGAAGATTCAATCCTAAAGAAAAAGCTTTCTCGTGATTTATTTTAAGTAAATCAAGTCTAATTAGTTTAAGTTGAACTAGTGTTTATTGTCTTTTATTTCTATGTTTCTGTTTCAGTTCTGTTTAATTAGTTTTTGTTTTAGTTTTGTTGTTACTCATCACGGGTTCTGTCTTTACTTGCAGGTGAAAAAGGAGTGAAGTTTCATTGTGTGGTCACGGATTTGCTGTTGTGTCACGGACGTCCTTTTGTTTCACGGATTTGCTGTCAAGTACTTATCTTTTGTTGTGTCAAGTACTTATCTTTTGTTGTTGTGTCACGGAAAGGAAGTAATGTGTTGGTTTTCAAGCTGTATTATTTTGTGTTGTTGTGTCACGGGAAGGCAGTAATGTGTTGGTTTTCAAGCTGTACTATTTTGTATTGTTGTGTCACGGATATGTATTTTGTTGGTTTTCAAGCAGAAGTATCAATATATATATATGTGTTCTCTTTAGACGACAAACTCATCAACCAAATTTCTCTCTAGCTCTCTTTCTTTCTCACAAACTCATCAACCAAATATCTCTCTAGCTCTCTTTCTTTCTCACAAAGTTCCCCACCATTTCTTTTCTTTTTGATCACAAAGTTTCTCATCTTCTTTCTCACAAATTTATATGGCATCTTCATCTCATAATAATTTTGAGACAGTAGATGATGAAAGTTTTGATAATTATTTTGACGAGTACTTTGATGAATATTTTGATGAAGCTCTCGAGAATTTCACCATTCAACATGGCGATCAAGAAGAAGGAAAAATCAAGAAGCTGTCCGAAAAGATGTCGAGCGTGCTTTTGGAGTCTTGCAAGCTCGCTTTGCAATTGTTAAAAATCCAGCACTTTTTTGGGATAAAGTCAAAATTGGGAAGATTATGAGAGCATGTATCATACTCCATAATATGATAGTCGAAGACGAACGAGATGGATACACTCAATATGATGTTTCAGAGTTCCAACAACGAGAAGACACCGGGAGTTCACATGTCGATCTCGAATTTTCGACAGATATGCCTACAAATATGGCAAATATGATGGCCGCTCGAACTACACTTCGTGATAAAAAAATGCATCAACAACTGAAAGATGATTTGGTTGAACATATATGGCGTAAATTTGGACGTAATCAAGACAACAACTGAGCTCCAATGTATCTTTGAAGTTATTCTCATTTAATTTAATAATGTTTGTTTTTTATGTTTTTTTTAAGTTCTATGTTTAAAATGTTTTATTTTATAATGTTTAATTAAATAAAAAAAAATTTAGAATTACAAAATGTTTAATATTTTTTTAATTAAGAACCCCTAAATAAGAGACTACCATTGGAGACCCAAAATAATCATGTTTCTTAAATGTGTTCCTTAATTGCTTTTAATTAATAAAATAATGATTAAGAGACATAAGTGAGTTTTTGGGTTGAACATGCTCTAAGTGTTTGGTGGAAATAAGAAAGTATTATTTTTTAAACATTATAAGAAAGTACTAATTTTAAGCGTAATGAACGGTCGAGATGGATGCGACATGCATGCATGATCCCCACATGCTTCTTAGGTGGTGGCATTCTTACCATCATACCATGTGTGATATCGACGCGTGGACGTATACATTCTTTACGTACATCACATGCATCATCTCCTTTACATTACCAAAACATTTGAAGAAGATAATTAGCTTACTATTTAGACGCTTTTGTAACCATTTAGGTTCAATCGCTTCAGTCGTAAGGCCTGAATTATCTGGTTTTTTTCGGGTGTAAATATTAAAGAGTGTTAGGATTACATTTACATGTAAACTGAATTACCTAATTTATTTTGGCAAAAGAGGAAAAGGTAAATGACCTGACATGCTCGAATAGTATAGCAACGAAACTGGTTGATCACTTTATGATAACTATGCATGTACCTTGGTAAAATGGACAACTGGAGTGCAACCATGTCCATGTGGTTAATACCTAGTAATAGTGTAATATTGATAAATCCTTTTCAGACAATATTGTTTTATCCCGTGTATTGTTGTGTTGTATGGTGTGGGTCGATGGTAAAAGTGATAGTAATAAATTCGTGATTTAACAGTGAAGAAAAATGATATGTTTGACAAACAAAAGAAGAAAAAGTACAAATAATAAATTGACATCTTAAAACTTGTGGCTCAAATTACACAAAGCGAATTTAGGCGTCACATGGTTTCTTTTCTTATTTTTTTTTTCTTATTTTTTTTGTTTAAAGGTTTCTTTTCAAACTATACACGTTGTTCTTTTTTGTTACCGAGAAAATATATATTAATCGTACAATAAAACTTCTATAAATTATAATGTTTGAATTTTAAAATTTTATTAATTTATAAAGATATTAATTTATAAAATTATCTTACTTAGATTTATAAATTTAAGATATATTTGTTTTCTAAGATAACAAATATTTGATTTTAGTGTATAGATATCAATTATTATTTTTTAAAAATTTTACATTTATATTATATAATTGATATTTCATATAATATAAATGTAGTTTTAGATATAATATTACAAAATCTCATGAAAATATATGAAGCGTTAAGAAAATATAAAGATAATTTCATTGTTAATTTAAAACAAACAATATAATGATAGGTCCTTACTTATATAAAATATGTATACATATAAATTATTAATTTATAATTTAATTGGGACCATATAGTTACATAAAATTTTCTAAAAAAAATATTATTTTATTATTTTATCGATTTGTGTTAAATTTTAAACCAATCCAAAATAGAACCGATAAAATTTATTAATTTATAAATATTATTATTTTATCGAATGTTAATTTATAGAGGTTTTAGTGTATTTCAAACTTAAATTATTTTCTAAACAAAATGATCGCACGCAATAGTGCAAAGTTTTTTACTTATTTATAGAGCTGGTACACGTGGTTGGGGGCCTTGGGGCCGTTGGGATAAATACTTAACGGATCATCTCGCATTATGTATATTATATAAATGTTTTCATATACTTTATCCATGATGAATTTTCATGTCAGTTTGATATTCTTAGACCGATAAGAGAATAATTGAAATATATGTACTTTACTAATCACACATATACTTCTCTAATAGTATTTAAGGTAAATAAAATTATTACTAAAATTATTAATAAATATAACTGGATTAACATTTGTATGTAATAAGAAAATGTTAAAATGATACTATATTTAAATATTTTGGAGACGTGAAATGGGTGCTTTTAATGTAACAACACATAAATCAATGAAATAAATAATTGTCACCGTACCGTTCCAGATGTTCTGATCGTTGAGGTGTAGTTACATCCCCAGGCCACTTAATATTGTTGTCCATCTCTTCAAGTCGAATGGATCATTACTGCCCACCTACTTTTGTTAAGTGTTTGAGTTTTAGATAACTAATCTTCAGTTAGTTACAATTTTGAATAGTTATATATATATAAATATATTGACTATTGTTGATTATAGTATTGCACCTGTTAATACTTTACTACGAATAATTGAAATTTGAAAGATAAATATCTCCCCCATTAAACTAGCTAGTATTAGACAAAAGGTAAAGCTGCCAAAATATATGTATGTCGATAAATATCTAAGTCAGTAGAAATCAAAAGAGAAATAATCTATATAAGTTTTTGACGTCTGTCTTTTGATTGGACTGCATTTGCAAGTTGATAGGAAGAAGAACTGATGTTTAAAGAAATCTATACAATTTCGACCAGTAAGAGCGAACTACAACAGCGGATACCTTGGTCCGTACATACACACGGTTCGGATACTATGAAAATGAAGGCATGGTGTGATCTATTTCACTATCTTCCAATCAATAATAGTTGTTCATTGAATCTTATGGTGAGCTACACGATTTTAGATATTTGTGAACTGTCTTCTTCGTTAGATCTAGGAAAATATCTGTCACAAACTGAGCCTCATAATTATGTCATAACCAGAGGGAAAATAAGACTAATTACTCATAACCAGATTTACAAATATAAACATCACAAACTCTTGAGTCTTTATATTTCAACAAAACTGTTCAATAATTGTTAAAAGGAAATTGAGAGGAACGAAAAAAAAAAGAGGAGAACATTGTAAATAAAAAGGAAAGTAAAAGTATATATATGAGAGTTCGATTTGTGTTTAGAAGGATATGGAATTGCTTCCAGATTTAGCAAAGAAACATAAATGTTTGCTCCTTTAATGTCTTTAAACGTTATTCCAAATCTTCTCCAACATGTCTACTTCGTCCCGACACATTTCTTATACATTTCTCCTTTTGTTAAACCCTTTATCCAAATTTGGTACTCAATAACATTATGAGAAGTTTCGAGAAGTGTATAATAATTTTATTTTCTTATACAAAAATAAAGTACTAAGTTGGTTATTTTCCTGATTAGTGGTAATATTTTAAAATTTAACATATATTAGGTAACAACAAATAAATACTTCACTACAGAAATACTAGAAATCATAAAAGACTAGGTCTTCAAATTATATTATGGATAATATACTGCGTCAAAGGGTAATACTACAATTAATTAATTTATTGTTGCCCCAAAACAAGGTTGAATTAACTATTTTGTCGCCATTCAGCGTATCTAAAACTCGACCGACCTCAGAAGGCAACTAGATTTCCGAATGAATCTAATAAAAATCCTAAATAACCATTCCCCTCACATGTCGGTCACTTTAACTCCCTCAAAGTCATGCTAAACAAACTCCACATCAAGAAAAGTCCATCCGTGGAGAACCCACAAGCCTCTGTTACATAACCGTAACTCACAACCTCGTCACCGTAATCTATTACCTTATCTTTTAACCACAGTACAAACCCAGCTCCGAGTCTTAGGCAGATAGTCTTAACCACAGTTAAAAACATTTAACCGAACCATGGTTAAATACTCCCACTACATAAAAGCTTTGCCGGTGAATAACCAAACAAACAAACAAACAATAAATCAAAGACAAAACTCTTCCCTCTTCCGACAAAAACATGATGATCGGAGAAACTCGCCTGTCCTACCCAACGGTGGAGATTCCCACATGGGAAGATCTCACACCGTCGATGAACAGCCCGGACTACACCGTCCTCGAAGCCTTAGCTGCGTTGCAGCGTTACGAACCGGATCCGGATTCCGACCCGGAACTATTCGGGTCGGACGCTTACTCATGCGATCACTTCCGCATGTACGACTTCAAAGTCAGGAGGTGCGCGCGTGGCCGTAGCCACGACTGGACGGAGTGTCCGTACGCTCATCCCGGAGAAAAGGCTCGCCGGAGAGATCCGGCGAGGTATAAATACTCCGGGACGGCGTGCCCGGAGTTTCGGAAAGGAGGAGGGTGCAAGAGAGGAGACTCGTGCGAGTTCGCTCATGGGGTTTTCGAGTGTTGGCTTCATCCTTCTCGTTACCGGACTCAGCCGTGTAAAGACGGTGGTGGCTGTCGCCGGAGAGTTTGTTTCTTTGCTCACTCGCCGGATCAGCTTAGGTTTGTTAGTAACCGGAGCCCCGACCGGGTTGATTCGTTTGACATATCGTCTCCGGTTCGTAGAGCGTTTCAGCTCTCGGTTTCGCCGGTTTCTGAGCCGGTGAGTCCGAGAGCTGACTCGGAACTGAGTCGCTCACTCGGGTGTAACTATGTGAACGACGTCGTGTCGTCGTTTAGGAAGTTACAGTTTGAGAATGTGAAGTCGTTTCCTTCTTATAATAATCCGTTACGATGCTACCAAGCGGGATTCGGGTCGCCGAGAGGATCCATGTTGGGTTATGGGTTTCAGAGTCTTCCTACAACCCCGATCCGACCCGGAAATATGGATATTTGGGAGGAAGAGCCCGCAATGGAGCGGGTCGTGGAGTCGGGTAGGGAGTAACGTGCAAAGATGTTTGAGAAACTGAGCAAGGAGAATTGCATGGAACGTATTGAACCGGATTCGGGTGAAGGTCCTGATGTCGGGTGGGTATCTGAGCTGGTGATGTAGGAAAGATCCGACCCGTACCTAGATATCAAAGTCTCATTGATAAGGCAGTACAATCAATATCGGCTTTTTTGGGATCTCTTCTAAGGAAAAGAGGAGGAGATCTAGAAGTGTGTTCATATTATTATTTACTAATTTCGTATTTATCCTATGGTAATAATAATTAAATGTGGATTTTTGTGGAGGATTTTTTCTAAGAAGACTTTGTAATCTCGTTGTATAGAAATGGCTTAGGGTTTTAATTATGGAACATTAATATATATTGTTATAATATTTTCGTCTTTATAATGTTAAATGTAACATATTTGTTACTATTATTCAGTGAATGAATGCTAATTATCATCCATTATGTTTACACAAGTTTTTCTTGATTCGGTACAAATTATTTTGTTATTAGTGAAGTACGTAAGGAGAATGACTTTTTCTGCTAAAGTGAGAATTCTTTAACGTTGAAATGTTGTTTTAAGTTTTGACTGAGTTTAAAAGCTTGAATGAGTATTTACTAATTTGTGACGATTTAACTGGTCAGTAAATGTAAAATAGTGTTTGGGCAAATCATTCGTTCTGACATCATAAAATACAACCAATACTATTTAGGAAAATGACATTGACCAATACAGTTTGTGCAATACTAAGTTTGGTATATAAAACTTGATTTGTTTTGTTAAAATTTTGTGATTGCTTATCTAATTAATGTCAAAAACGACTTGTGGGTCCAATGTTAGGTATCATCACAATTTCAGTAACTTTTTGAAGAAAAATAGTATAATTAAATGCAATATGAATGTTCATATGGGGAAGTGGCCAAATCTGTAATCAGCGAAATTAATAGATTTGTGTAGGGTAATTAGCCCACAAACTCAACCCGAATGTCAAAAAGAAAACTAATTGTAAATCATTTTTGTTATACCAGTTTACTTCTATAAATATCTCAGTTGATTTGCTGAACCCATGTATATTGCATATCTTCATTATTTTGGCATGAGTGATGAACAAGTCTATTGGAAAACAACCGAATTAAACTATAAGTTCATTTAAGTTTTATCCAACTCCAGTTAAAATATTTTATGCATATATTGCTTTTACTATCGAAAATTTAACTCGTGGGAATGAACTAAAATCTCTTTTAAAATACAATTACTTTAGAAAATTTATTTCATTTTATATAATCAAATTCATTACACATACAAAAAACACGACATAAGAAGCAATTTGCTTCATCACAAAAGCATCTTACAAACTGTTTTTTTTCTTCAATTAATGTTTTGCGGTTTACAAGTTTTCTTATAAGAAAACAAATGAATCTTTAAATCAGATTTTAACTCAAAACAAATAAAAGAACACAGCAAAAAAATAAAACAACAAATAATTTCAAGATGAGACCATAGAAAAGATCAACCAAACCTTGATTTTATTTCTCACTACCTTGCCGTTGGGCCATACGTGTTGTTATCTCCAAAAGTAAGTGAAACCGAGCCCGACGAGCTAATATAGTCACTGATGCTATATTTCCGAACTGGAGTAATCTTCGTGTTCCTCTGTTCCTTCTCCTGCAGGCTCTGTGGCTCACGAGCCATCTCAGCGACCAAGCACTGTTTAAGATCAGACACGATCTGGTTCATTGTTGGTCTGTGTACTCCTCTGTCTTTAACGCAAGACATTGCGACCTCTACGAACTTCCAAGCAGAGTTTGTGGAGAAATAGCCGTGAAGCCGTGGATCCACGACGCCATCTATGTCTCCAATTTCGAGGAAAGGCTCAACGTAGTGGACAACGTTCATTTTGTCTCCGTCATCGGTTTTCATGATTGATCTCCTGCCAGTTATGATCTCAAGGAGGACGATTCCAAAGCTGTACACGTCGCTCTTCTCGTTTAGCTTAAACGTGTTGTAGTACCTGTCAAACAAATGATATGTTTAAACTGGAAATAACTGAATAGATCTTTTTAGCCTGCGGATTCTGTCCGAACCGAACGAAATTTCTGGTTTTTGGTTTGGTTTAGGTTTGGAGTTCGGTTTGGTTCATAGATAATTCAAAACCGAAAATAACCAGAACCGAACGGAACCGAGTTTTTTTCGGTTCATATTGGTGAGATCATGGCGGAACCGAATAAATGGAAACCCAAAAATACTCAAACCAAAATAAACGAATAAACCAAAACCGCAGGCCTAGATCTTGTGATTAAACCGGTATGTGTAAAAAGGAAATATACTCTGGATCAACGTAGCCTGGAGTGCCCATGACTGCAGTCACGACGTGGGTAAGATCGTCTTCAGGGAAGACTTTAGAAAGACCAAAATCAGCAATCTTGGCTTCCAAGTTATCGTTCAACAGAATGTTTGCTGTTTTAACATCTCTGTGTACTATCGGTGGTCTGCATCCATGGTGCAAGTACTCCAATCCTGCCAAGAGGAAAAACAAAACCAAGTTTCAGAACTAAACCATACGAAACTCAGTATGTAAGAACGGAGATTAACCTTGTGCAGAGTCTATGGCTATGTGAAGTCGCTTCTCCCAGCTAAGATCTTCTGCATTCTCGCTTGAAAGATAGTCTTGCAAGTTTCCGTTGGCCATGTACTCGTAGATGAGAGCCATACCGCGACCATCATCGCAATATCCAACAAACGAGGCTAAGTTCCTGTGATGTACTGTCAAAAGAAGCTCTGCCTGTAAAACATTTCAAAAAAAACAATGTCTATGGTGTTCATTTGATTTTGGTTACTAATGTTTTTTGGCGTCTTTATAAGTACCTCGACTTGGAACTCTTTGGAAACTTGAGATGATGAAGAAGATGATGATCCTTTAGTTTTTCCAAATGATGAATCAATGATCATCTTCACGGCAATTTCAGTCCCATCCTCAAGGCAACCAAGGTAGACTATACCAAACCCTCCTTTACCAATCACTTTAGCGAAGTTGTTTGTAATGCTAGAGACTTCACTGTACGTGAACCTTCTCTTCCCTGAAGGCAGGAGCGGTCCTGAATAGGCTCCTGAATACAACTAGAAACATTAAATACTTTGACCGTGAATAGAGTTAAATGACCAACCGCCTTACCTATTTTTCTTTCCCTTCGCATGATACATATGGTAACCAAGGCAACAATGAGAACGATCAATAGCGTGAATATAACTATTGGCACAATGATTCTGTTCCCATCCCGACATGAACGTGAGTGACAAATGTTGCTTTCATCCACACTAGAAACAGAGAGGAGGAAACCGACAAGCTTCAGACAATGGTAAGAGACCGCAAAGAATAACTATGGTTCAGTGTTTTCGACAAGCAAAATGTACCTGAGTGCAAGGCTACCAGAACTTGATTCTTTCCTAAGAGCTTTTGGGATAAATCCAACAAACTTATTTCCTTTCAAATTTCTGCAACAAATATATGAGAAAATCATCATTCATTATCTGTCAATATATTACTATGCTCTGTGTGCTCAACTTACAGGTACTTCAAATGTTTTAGATCAGCTAGAAACTCCGGCACAACTCCTCTTAAGTTGTTGTTAGATAAATCCCTAGGAAAACAATGCACACCTCTCTTAGTATTCATAGGTAATGGTGGAAAGTGTGTATTGATTGTATGTATACTTACAATGACTCAAGATGAGACAGATATCTAAATGACAAGGCTATTGGTCCTTGTAGTCCGCTGGAGCTAAGATTCCTTCACGCAGAAACAAAATTATCATCAGCAAAACTTTACATGAAGCTTTGTTTGGCTGAAAGAAATGACTTACAAGGACTTGATATGATGATTAGAATTGTTGTAGATGCATCCAACACCTTCCCAAGGGTACAGTCTTGGGGAGCAAGGATCACCAGTCCACGCCTTTTGCACTTTATATGTTGATTTTATGGTTTCTATCGCGTTAACTGCAAGAGAAAATAGAAAACTGTAAGTCTCAGTTAATATCAAGCCATCAAGGTTTCAGTAAGTAATAAATGAACTTACTGTCTTCAACTGCGGTAGTTTTTTCATCTAGAGATTGTGTTGTAAAGATCTCAATAGCATTAAGTATTGGTGGAAGTGTTGAACCTGAAGCCTTCTGGACAGAGATCCAATGATCTTTACCGGTGAAAGCTCGCGAGTTAGACAATGTCATTGAATATTCAGGAGAAGGATTGAAAGCTGCTGAAACAGGCGAACCATTCCACATAATCTTGATCTTTCTGCTCTCATTCCTCTTGAGACTCTCAAGTTCTGCAAAGTAGAGGTAAGCATAGAATCTAGCGTCTGGATCATCTGATGTCCATGACAACTCCAACGGTTCGTCATCGCTTTTAGGGTAAGCAGCTGTCTTGATAACTTCATCTGGTGGCTTATAACCAGACTGGAAAATATCGATATAACCAGTCGTCTCAATTGTGTTCCAAGAGGCGTGAGAGTAGGGAGACCAGATACGATCATACACATCTTTTTGGTACCGTCCTGTTGCGTTCCAAACTGTTCCTGGGTCTAATCTTTTATATAGTACCAATGAGACGTTCCTTCCAAACTCAGTACCGTAGATCGAGCTGTTCATTGGCCGGAGCTCCAACGCAGATATAAAAGGAGTTCCTTTACCTTTGTTCACAAGGCAGACGTATACAAAGTCTGACTCCGCGAACGTTAATATCTCTTTGATGACGTTCTCAGAAGCGTTTCTGAACGTTACCGTGGACCAGAAGTTAACGTTTACGTAGAGATCAAACTCAGGGAGAGCTTTTTTACCGTCGTAGTTTCCGTACATAAACGTAGCTCTGATGAGATAAAGATTGTCTTTTCCATCGGAAGGGGTTAAAGTGTAGCAGTTTCTGTTTCCTTGAGGGAAAGATCTGACGTCGGCGAGCGGGAAGGGTAAATTATCGATGGCTGGGTAAGAATATTCTTCAGAGACGTTCACGTTTACTCCAGTGTTTATGTAAGATGCGTCCCATGTGTAGCTGATACCAGTATCAGTGTCTACGTAGTTTATATTAGGGGGTGCTCCACAATCTATGCTGATGAAACCTGGATGTGATCAGGAGAAGAACGTCAAGGACCATTATTAATTCTAAATCAAGATCTTTAAAACCTACTACAACTTTTTCAAGTTTTATCAATAATCAGATTACGGTTGTAGCCATAGTGCAACCTAATCATCTAAAGAAACTTTGTTTTGTAATATCGAGAAAATAAAGAATAAATCACAACTTTGAAATCCTTCTGGTCTGAAGATGGTCATTTTCAAATCAAGACAGAGGAAGAAAAGCAATAATAATGAGACCAACGAACCTGCTTGGCCTTGGCCATGAACAACAATGGCAGAAGCAATGACTCCAAAAAGGATAAGCAAAAAAGAGTGAGGAGCTCCCATGTTCTTCTCCGTTTTGTGAAAAGCTCAATTCATCATCGTCAGAAAAGAAAAACAGAACCTGCGATCAAGTTAACACAGAAACACAAAAGCACCCAAAATACAAAAGTCTACGCCCTGTTTCCTTATCTGTATAATATAAGTGCTGCTCACGTCTGAAAAAAAAAAACAAAAGCGGCAGAGACATAAAATAACATTGTAAGACAGCTGTTAATAAAACTAGGGATCGTTAACCCCGCGCAAGCGCGGGGTTTGTATGTTTTTAGTAACAATGATTTCCAAAAAGCTCAATAGAATTGCTTTCATTGGGAAAAGACATGAACCTGATTTCAAGCTCTTTAAGGAGCATATATCTTTTATCTTTTTGCAATTATACTTAATTAGTTGATATAGTTTAACATGAACTTGTGTTTTGGAATAACTGAACTCCACATCTGGGGTGAAAGAGAGATCAATTTCGACAATAATGGCATGGAGAGGATCTTCCTGTGCTTTGTTTTCCTAATGTTATTTAAAGACCTGGTTATTTTCCTAATGTTGTTTGGTGATAGATGTCACTTTGCACATGGGGAAGCAGACCTACGCAGGTCAGGATCTCCTGAGTTAGAGAAGTTTACTTGGAAAATAAGTCTCTTCTTTTGTGCTTGACTCACGTCTTCACCTTTTTTTTATGTTGTCGTCTTTGTTTATGAGAACTTTTAGAATTTAATTTTGGTCAACTCAAGTTTGGGAGATCTCGTAAATGGTTCACAAACTTAGAAACATACAGTGTCCGCTCTCTGCTGTATCATCTGGTCATATGATTTTCTGAATATGTTGAGCGTTTTTCTTGCAGTAGAAAAAATAGCATTACCAATGATGCTGCTCTCAGTGTTTGGAAATTTGAAAATCCCAGTTTTCTTTCTTCTGGTAAGCACTCAACATATACAACAAAACACCAATACAGATGTCGTACGGAACTCACTTCCAATCCAGTTTTGGAAGACGACAAGATTACCATTATCATATCTCAAGAAATTCACATAAGGCTTAATATATATGGAAATACTTCGAATCAACATTCAAGACACTAATTATAATACAGCAAAATATTATAATCTATTGACTATAAATATATCAGGCAGAACATGTGGTAATTGTATTGGAATATACAGACTCAGACTACCTGTGATCATATCACAAGATTCTCACACCGTAGAAGACTAAATAAAAGTATACGTAAATTATAAGATTTCCTTTGATCATATCTCAATATTCTCACGCAAAACTAATATATATATTTTGAACCGACACTCTAATTAATACAAAAAAATATTATATATATTGACTATAAATATATCAGGTAGGACATGAGGCATGAGCATATAGAGGCTACCTAGCTAACAATGGCGATCACAAGAACTAAAGGCTTCATTTTCACCAACCTGCAGCTTAGAGGATGCTTCTGGCTTCTTTGTTTCACTTCTCTTTGGCCTAGGCCATTACTTGGGGGAGTGTTCTGGTTGCATCGGCACTCAGCCTCCAACACGCTCTTCTCATGGGAGTAGCCTCAGGAATTGCGTTTCTCCTTGGTCTCTGACGTTCGCTTCACCTAGCGTTAACAATGGCGTTGATAGTTGTTCTCTATTGTTTACTGAGTTCTTCATCAGACGTATTAAAACCTCTCGTTCCTTCAAAACCAGATTATGTCTTTGTAATTTAGTGTTTATACTCTGTTTTTTTTCTTTTTAAAAAGGTTGAAACTTTACCTGTCCATCAGCGACAATCACCAGAACACGAAACTGTGAGTTGTTAATTCAACAATGTCGACTTCAGCATCGATGAGCGGTACATGAGACGTTGGCCCTTTTGAAACAAAAAGCTTATTCAGAAGCTTGTGGTTTGGTAATGAAGGTAAGAGATTAGGAAAAAAAACCTGATAAAAGCAAATTAGGTGTGATTCTTCTGTAACATGATAAGACATCTTCAAAGCCCTGGCATGGAGAGTTGTCGCTGTGGAAACTGAACACTTCCTCGTCATGGGTCGTTGCTCTTAGTGAAATCAAGTTAGACTTGTAATCCAGCTACAAGCATTCCAGTAACACAACCACCCACAACCTGACCATCTGGTCTAGACAGAGATACACTTAAGCTACCAGTTTTGGTCACATTTCCATTACTCTCAGTATTCAAGAAAGAGCCTGACATTGAAATGATCTCATATGGACAAAGAAGAGCTCAATACACAGACAATCACAAAGACACTAAAGCTCCAGTTCTCAAATCAAACCAAGAACATGAAATGTAATACCTCATACTTAACAACTCCATTAGGATAGTTAGCTTGACGAAACATCATAGTAGACACGGCTCCGGTAGCTGAGAGAATACAGATCGCGCGTGGACCCTGTTGCGTGAACACCACTCCTTCATAGCTATGTCCTGACACATGTTTAACCAAAAGGAAGGAAACACATCAAAAGACAAAGCAAATTACGACATAAGATTAGAGATTTACTACCTAAGAAGACACATTACCTCTCCAGTTTTGACCTCAATTACATGAGGTGTAAACCCTACTCCACATGTTCCTCCTGCTCAGACAAAACACACAGAAACCTAAGTAAATCGAGAATTGTAAACAGTGAAAATGTTTTAAGATCGAGTTTGAGACAGTACCTAAAGCGTAAAGCTGCTTCTTAAGCGTAAACCTACTGAATGTCACACATAATAAAAGAGGTGCTACGGAGCAACTTACAGCCTAGTCAGATCCAGAAGGTTTGTTACTGCAATGGCAAAAGGTCCAACATTCGAAACCGCGTAAACTTCTCTGCGAATCAGAAAGATCAAAAGCAAATCAAATCACGTTGATATAGAGAAGAAAACATTTTTAAAGTAACTTACATTTCAGTGACAACCCTATAGTCTCCCTGTGTAGAACATGTGACACCAGACCAAGGAGGAAAGTCTTCATCTCCACAAGGATCGTCACCAACCCATTAATACACCACTCTCCATCCCAGAGAAGCTTTGATTTCATTCAAAGCTTTCATGGTCCACAAGATCAAACACAGATTCATAACTTTTCAGAAAAGCTGACCATGAGCTACGAAGATAGAATTCGATTGAGATTTGTACATATATACTATCAGATCTAATCATTGTACTACACATGAATCTGCAGAACTCAGCTCAAATCCGAAAAAATAAGTTCGGAAATTAGAAACGAATAAGTAAAGAGTATAACCTAATTGGATCTTTGAATAGATCTTTTTTTGAAACACGATCTTTGAATAGATCATTCCCAATTATACCTCAAAAAGGCAAAAATTTATCGCAGAACCTCATTGTTTATATTATAATCATGGGGTAACATCAAGGATCAATAGATACAAACACAAATCAGGAGAATTAACCAAATAATCATTCACAAAGGAAAGAGAGCGGCAAATCAGAACCTTCATGAGACTTATTGAAGTGATGGAGAAGACTCGAAGAAGAAGAAGACAAATCAGGCTTTGTGGAGAAAACTTCATCAAGGAAGACAAGTCGAGAATGAGATTGGATGATCGAAGACCAGCTTCTCTTATAGCTTTTGATACCTTTTTAAAACATTACCAAGTTAGACTTGAAGAATATGGAAGTAGCACAGAAGCCGTGGTGTAAAAGTCAAGTAGATTTCACGGATGAGAGCGTACTTCTTCTTGGGGTTTTTGATCTTGTCAAAAACTGAGATAGAAGGATCTGACGGTGATCCATGAAATCTCTTCCTCTTCTTCTCTTCTTCGATTTTAATAGAAGGATCCATGAAAAAAAAAAACGAATCACCAGAATCGGAACCGTCTTTCGTCGGCGAATCTTATGGTGGAGATGATTAAACCCTATCCGCAAATGAGTCAACAATTTCTAATACTCTTGGCCCAAACCCAAAACTCAAAGTTTAGTCGCTGGAGAAAAAATTAAAAAATAAATATAGGTGGATCCCACACATAGCTGATGTGGATAGCTTTAGAAGCTTTGAAAGTGAACTTTTATAATATAGACTAGATTTTATACTCGCGCTACGCGCGAGTCTGTTTTAATAATTTAGTTTAATTAAAATAACTTAAAACCAAAATATTAATTGAGTAATATAATTTTCTTATTTAAAATATAATCTTTAATTTAGTATTTATGTTTTCTTATAATTATGTTATCTTATTAGCTATTTAGTTATTTGTATTTGTAAATATAATANTAAAACCAAAATATTAATTGAGTAATATAATTTTCTTATTTAAAATATAATCTTTAATTTAGTATTTATGTTTTCTTATAATTATGTTATCTTATTAGCTATTTAGTTATTTGTATTTGTAAATATAATAATTATGTTTCTAAACATATTCATATTTTTTGGAAATATTAATTTATATTTTAAAATATTAAATAGATTTTTCAATACATGTAAACTTTTAACACATTATAATATTTTCATCATACATTTTTTATATCTTTTTTAAACAAAATAAAAGATTAAACTTCAGCATAATATATAATTTTGCTCTGTACTCAGAAAATATCATTTTTTTTTATTTTCTCTTTAAGTTGTATAAAATTTTAATATTAACATATTTGTTATAGTACAGATTTTTGTTACCATTCACCTTTTTAAAAATAACNAAGTTTTCGATGGCTTATAGCCTCAATTTCAAATAGTATAGAATATATATATATATATATATACATTACTATTCATTTTTTAAGAAATAGTAAAATTAAGATAATTATTTGACTAATTATTTTTGGTAATTATTTTATGTTATTTTCGTAATTATTTTATATATTAAGTTAACTTACATATGATGTTTTATTTTTTTAATTTTACCATATTTGATATTGATTTATATTTTATTTTGGAAATTATTTTTTTTTTAATATTGACTTTTACAAAAATAGTAAAGTTAAGATAATTTTTTATTTTAATTAATTTCGAAAATCTATAAATATTAAAACTAAATTATATATAATGGTTTACTTTTTTAAGTTTCCCTTATACATAATTATTATTATTATTTTATATTTAGTAACATTAACATTTTTAAAATAAGAAATCAAAAAAACTTATGTATCATGATATGATTGCAAGACTTAAATCTTATGTGGTTGTAGTCATATTGACTTTTTCAGAAATATTATAATTAAGATAACTTTTCATTTTAATGTTAAAACTAAATTATATATAATGTTTTAATTTTTTTTTAAGTTTCTCTTATACATATTGTTTTAGTAACATTAACAATTTTAAAATTAACAAATCAAAAAATTTATGTGTCATGATATGATTGGAGGACTTAAATTCTATGTGGACGTCTTTATGCCTTATAGCCTCAATTTTTATATAGTATAGATAGATAATATCTAATAATATTTTTCATATCTTTTCATCAATACGTAATAACTCGAAACTCATTAGCAAACCAACCTTATAGATGTTACGTGCTTCCCAAAAGTGAATCATTCTAGCAAGAACTTCATTCTTATTAAAACTTTTTCTAAGATCATCGAAAACCAAAGAAGAAGTCAAATCAACCATTGTATCAATATATCTTTTCTCTTTCCAATATATCTATGTTTCTCAACATATATTTTG
>CAKOAT010398488.1:177419-205511 GCA_932364175.1 Eruca vesicaria subsp. sativa | reverse complement strand
ACATTTTCTAAAAATGATACTTTACATTTAGTATATCTAAAAAGACAATATTGTTTTGTTAATATTACGTTTTTATTTTTGATTTTCCATTTTTTATAACAGTTAACATTTTTAAGTAATTTGTAAAATGTTAATATTTATTTTGTTAGCTAAGTTATATATGGAATATTAATTTCGTTTTTAATATAATTTGGAAACAGTGACATTTTATAAAAATAATAAACTAATATAATGATGTGTCATTATACGATTGGAGGACTTAAATCCTACGTGGACGTCCTCAATGGCTTATAGCCTCAACTTTTATATAGTATAGATTACAAGTGATGTCAACAACTAACCATGACATGTTATTATTATATTAACTCCCAACAAAATGATAGGACAAAGCCAACATTGGACATAGCCGACATAATACATCACAAACATCAGAGGCAGTAAGTATCTTATTTAACCACAAAACTGTGGTGAACGAGTTTTTGACATTAGGTGATCGGGGTCACATACATAGACAGTTGTAACCTTTAGAACCAGAAATTATAAAAGACAATATAGTGTCGTTAACTTGTTATGGTGGAGAGTATTAGAACTAAGCTTGATCTTCTACGAGCAGCTGCTTTGGAGTTTCGGGATCATGGGATGAGCTCAAAGGGAATGAAGATAGCTCTAGGTAGTCAAAGTCTTCCGTGATTCCCGCCTGAATATATTACTCATCTGATTTTAGTCTTCTCTTTGATGTAAGGAAAATGTGAAATCTGGAATTGATAATAAGATCTGGAAAATACCTCCGTGTATAGATGTTCCAGCTGTTCCTTGGCCTGGGGGAAGTTGTTTGAGCACCATTGTCGCAATGTGAAGATGTTATCTGAGTAAGTTTGAAACGAAATTACAAATTGTGAACATTTTAAACAGAAAAAGCATTTCCAAGTTTTCGAAATGAAAAAAAATACCTGTCCATCTGTTAGCCGACTGGTGAGCAACTTCAATTGCAGCCCCTATCAAGATTAGAAGAGAAAAACACATTCATACAGCACAAGGGTTGTTCTTATATAACAGAAACCAAAATGTAAGACTTTATGCAGAACTTACGCATTGCCTCCAAGGTAGCTGGATCGTTATCAGCAAACTGTACCATCTCATTCTGCATAGCAAGAAGAGGAAAGTGTTAGCCGCTTGCTAAAAACATGTGAATACCTCTATGCAAATCTGACCTTGAGCTCTTTATGTTTCTTCTCAATATCTTTAAGTTGCGCCAATGCCTCTGTTCGTTCCTCCTACAGACAGAATTGCAATTCAGGTGAAAAGATCATTCAAACATTTAAATAATTCTGCAACACATGAAATACTTACGGATTCCTCCCTTCCCTTCTTTAAGGCCTCACACTGATCAACAAGCTCTGCTAGCCTTTTATCACTACCCTGAAGATCAGTTTCAAGTTTCTGACGTACACTCCTAAGCTGTAGATTCAGAACAGTTCGAAGCATAAGATGAGAAATTAAGATGAATCTTTACTATAGTATTGAAAAGAGTTGGTCCTCCTCACCTGATTGCCGGCACAACTGGGAAGGCTCCAAAAGTAAACCTTCATTTACAAATTAACAAACACTGTTAAAACGATATTAAAAAAAAGGCAAATAAAGAAAACTAAGATTACTCACAGAGATACCAATCTTGTCCTTGGCAACAAGATCATCATCAACAAGACTCTGGATGACATCTTTCACAGACTGGCTAATCACACCTTTCTTAGGCCCCATCTTCTCAAGCTCCTTCAGCTGAAAACAAACATTTTAGACGATTCCATAAGCTACGTTACTAACTCTAATATAGATCTGAAAATTAAAACAAAAGCTTACAAGGAAGAAGTCTTGCGAGTCGTAAAAGATCTGAAGCATCTTCTCTCGCTTCTCCTCCAACGAAAGTCCCCGTTTCTTTGACTGATTATGAGTAATTATCAAACAACAACACGAGAATCAGTTGAAAACGAACGAAAAGACGGTTCAACACAGTGAATCTACAGGTGCACACCAAGTGTTTGCTTAAATTCCTCAGAGAAAATATGGAATCAAATCGTGATAATCGAGTCAGACTAGGACGAGATTCAAATCAGATTTCGTCAGGAGTTACTGGAAATCAAAATCGGGATTCAAACAAATTATAGATCGAATCCGAGAGAACACACAAGCTAAGCTAAGTGCAGAGTGAAATACGGTTCACAGATTCGCGGAGAATCACTACGTCTTCTCACGAATCACAGCAAAAGAAAACTCTCGCGGCGAATCCGAAAGAAGCGCAAGCTAAGCTTAGTTAACGGTTACGTATGGTTCACAGATTCGAATCACTTGATCATCTCACGAATCAACAGAGATTGTTAGTTATATTAGTTTGCGAGAATGATAATCAGATTTAGAATCGAACGATTTTTTTACCATGACGATCGGTTGTTCGTGTGAATTGAAATCGATCTCGACTCTGCTTACACCTTTCTCTCTTCTCTCTGGAAAAGGAAGTTAGGGAATGAAAATTGTTGAAGAAGACTCCAGTACTTTGAGCGGGCTTTTTCCCTCGCCTTCTATCAATAATAAATAGATATTACTACGAATTAAATTTTTGAAATTTGAAACAAAAATAAAAGAAATATAATAATTTGTGTTTATGACAAATGAACTTTCGAATTAAAGCAAAAAAAAAATATCAAATTCATTTTGAACCAAATTTTTTTTCAATTTTTAAATATTGGTCATTTAAACTCTTATGTTTTGTTGATTTCGCCATTTAAAATTCTAAATAGTCAATTGTGAAACTTGATTACAAAAACAAATATATGTTAATTCTGTAAACGATGTTGTTTTAAAAATGGATTAAACATGAATCGTCGTTTCGCTTTTGTAAACATTTAAATATCTTATTCGTGAGACCAGAATTCCAAATCATTTCGAGTCAGGAATATGAAGTAAATTTTGGATTCTAATTTCATGAAAACAAATTATTTAAAAAACTAAAACAGCGTTGTTTGATTAATTTTTTAATATATTTATTTTTATAATCACATTAAGTGTTGATTATTTAAATTCTTTAAATGGTGAAATTAATAAAATATAAGAGTTAAAATAACCAATATTTAAAAATTAAAGATTATTTTGGCTCATGAGTTAATTTGAAAGTTCAGGTTCTTAGTGGCTGTTTTTTTCTGTTTTTTTTTTTTTAATTTCACTAATTTCCAAACTACGTCGTTTAGGAAACCTCTCTTGTTGACTTTTTCTTCTCGTCTGGATGAAAGTAAGTCAACGCAATGCATAGTTGACCGACCATACATGCACGGCTACGTTCTTTATAACGCGAGAGTGTACATAGGACGAGTCAGTACCTAGACGTAGTAACCGATCAGATTACCATAAAAACAAATACAAAAGATTATTGTATATGTGAAGAAAGGTCAAATGTTGGATAAAATAACATGCATGAAGATGTTTATTATAAGTTCCGCTCAGGGTTTTTAAATTTTTTGACATTGAGAATGAGATCTTTATATAATATACATCGCCTGTTCTTGGTTTATCAATGCATACACGTCTGCTCTGGTTCGCGAATAACCTGCAAATTGTTTGCAAAAGTAATCAGTTATATAAATCCACAACCTTAAGATCTTCATCCATCTCAAGCATAACTTATTTGCTAATTGTATACTGCTTAAACTAAAAAAGTTAGAAGACTTCGAATTTTTTTTTTATGTTTTATACATTGAAAAATAAGAACTTTTCATTAACACATACAATGTTAGAAAACAAACGATTGATATGTTGTGTAAATAAATAAGAGAAGTGAATTGTGTTAACTCATTTGCTAATTGTATACAGCTTAAACTAAAAAAAAGTTAGAAGACTTGAATTTTTTTTTGTGTTTATACTTTGAAAAATAAGAACTTTTCATTCAACACAAACATTGTATGAAAACTAACGATTGATTTGTTTTGAGAAGAGAGTTGTGACCTTAGAGGGCCATCTCAGCCTGTAATGCAGCAAGTTCTTCTTCCTCTGCGGTCCGCTTTGGAATAGGACGTGCTGGTTGACGCCCTGCAGGCACCGGAACTGAAGGCAACGTTGTTGTCGGCTGAAGAAGCTGTTCTTCAAGCTCTGCACCTTCTAGTTCCTCAAGCTCTGCTTCAAGCTCATCCTATCAAATAGACAAAGTAGATATCATTGGACAAAGATCATTAGCTTTAAAATATATATATATGATCAACAAGAAAGTTACCTCATCGAAGTCAGCTGCTGCCCCGATTGGAGTAGACAACGCTTCTTGGATCTGTTTCATGTTCTCTGTCTGCTCGTTGATCTCATCCATAGTCTTGTCCACATCATCTATATTTCTGTTTAAAGAAACAGTGTGTTTTCGAGTTAAGGCACTATAAACATTACAAACAACGAGCACAAGCTCTTGTGAACAAACAAAAAGAAAACACTTACGTTGCTTTCTGCATAGCTTTCATAGCAGAAGCTCCACTCCTCAATGCATCAACAGTTTCAGTTGTTGCTTTCGCACCCTCTAACATAATCATCTGTATTAAAAAGAGAGATGAGATTATCACATGAGGTCCTGAGATTTTAGGGACTATCAAAAAAATTTACAAATTAGGGAGTCTTTTTCTATGTAAATTATTTTAAAAAATTTGGGAGCCATATGCTAATGTTTCACTTGGCTAAACCAAGTACTGCCCATGGGGATCATGATTAGCAAACTTAGAAGGACAATAATAAGAAAGAAAAAAATAAAAAATAAAACTAACTTGATCATGTATACGGAGCTGAAAATTGCCAAGCTGTTCGACTTGTTGCTCATATAATCTCTTCCTTTTCAAACACTGTATAGCCGCTGTTACAATAAAAATAAAGCACAACAAGCTTTAGATTATATATTTATAAGACACATGAAAGTCATAACAGTCACAAAGAAAAAAAAAAACAATTAAAGGGTGTTACCGCGTTTGTTCTTAGCACGAGTGTATTCTTTAGCCTTCTCAACTTCTTGACCAGCCTTCTTCAATAATACCTTCTCCTTCTTCTCTAGCATCTCAAGTGTCTGCCGGGAAAACGAACCAACGTTACAATAAGTGTATACAGTTAAAAAAAAATCAAAGGAACATAAACAAAACTTAGATCAATTGTATTCCAAGAGAGACAACTATAAGTCTCTAATACATACAAGAATAAATTAATTTGATAACGAGAATCTGAATAAAACAGTAGAGAGATCAGTTAAACAGAACATAGATGATACCTCGTTAAGTTTGTCTAATGTCTGGAGAGCATTAGTTTCCGTCTTAGGTTTCCCGAATAACCGATTCATCATGGTTACTTGAGGATCTTGCTTTAATTCACCGGTTATGAAGAAAAACACACTTCGATCTCTTCTTCACTAATCGAATAGATCGTAAATCACTATAAATTAGTAAATTAAATTAAGAATTTAACCCTAATTGTGAAAAAGATCGATCGAAATAGGATTAGAGCACGAGGAAGGATTGGATTAGGCAAGAATCAAATACCTGGGATGGAAGAAGATCTTAGGACTTGCTGGTTTGGTTTGGTTTTGTTCTTCTCGTCTGTGTTTTTGTGTTCACAGAAGATTAAGATCGAAGGAAGGAAGGGAGGAAGCAACTTTCCTTTTTGTTTTACACGCGTTGATGCTAAAATCGTGATTACACGTGTATGCTTTTAGTTGGTTATCTTATTATCTGTCTCTTGCACCATCGTAGTAGGCAATAATTACTCATGGGTTGGTAACCGAATTTTAATCATATTTGCAACCAAACCATTATTTGTTTACAAGTTTACAAAAAAAAAATTAATATAAATAATATGATTAAAACTATATTTTATTTGATAGTTTTATCAAATTAAACAGCCAAAAATGTAGTTTTTTCAATCCAAAACTAATTTTTTCTTCAAAAAACAAGTTAAATTTAGTGACAATTTTTCTTCAAATTTGGTTAATGTATCTAAACCAAACCATTAAATCAATTATGTTTTTATAGATGGAATTAAGATCTGCTTCTTTAGCACAATGTAATACAATACGTTTGCAATGTAAATAATCAACCACACACAAGAAAAAGTTACAACCCAAAAGACTTTAATATAGTCGGTCAATATTAGAAAACGATATTAGTATCAATTAATATCCCATGATCGCTGAAAAACAATATTCAGTTGTTATCACCATAACGAATACTAAAAAAGAGAGTAATTATCACCAATGAGCCCCACGTCTTTCGATATTCCCGACCACAGCCTCTCGGACACCAGAACACGACGGTCTCTGCACCCTAACACCGCCAATACTCCTCCTCCACCCACTTCCCGCCGCATTAATCTCCGGCCTCTGTCTCGGCGCGCTATGCGACCTCAGTTTCCCCCTGCAAGACGTCACATTCGCTGCCACAAAGTTCGAATGAAACTCTTCCGACAAGAAACACAACTGATGGTGACCATCCACCTCCACCTCAGCTTCACCAGAGCAACACACGCTCCTCCCTGGAGACCCTCCGGCGAAACGAGGGGTGCTCTGCGCCGTCGGGAACTTACTGCTGCATTCTTCCCATTCCGGTTTAGGCATTGATAGACGAGGTGGGACACGACCAGAGAGCGGTGATGAGAGCGTGCGTCTAAACGGGTTGTCTAAAAAATCGGACCCTGATAAAACGGGTACTCGGATTCTATAGTGTCCGGGTCGGATCCCTGTGTCTACCTCTACTATTTTAGCTGTCTCTTCGCCGTTGCTTCGGTTGTCCAAAGATCCACAGAATCTTTCCTGTAAAATGTTCCAAGATTTTCTTACAAACTAGCTAAAAAGTTTTCTTACTTTTACAGGTTCTGCAGTTTTCATCATTTCATAAATATAATAAAATAAAATAAAAAGTGTTAATCTGTTACACTTTTAAAATTTTGAAAAAGCTTACATAAAGGTTACTAAATTATTTCTGTGACAACTAAAAAGTTATCTAAGCAATGTAGTTAAGAAATTTACATGGCCATTTGACTCATTTTATGAAAAGTTTTACTAATCAGTTTTTTTAAGCCTACTTCATCTTGATTTATCAAATTATTCAAGTCTGAAAACGGATACTTAACCGACTCCATAGTAGAGTTTGATATAAAAAAATTACATGGTCATACAAAAAGTCTTACTAAACAGTTTTTTTTTTAAAACTACTTTATCTTGATTTATCAAATTATTCAAGTCTATAACTTAACCGACTCCATAGTAGAGTTTGATATAAAAAAATTACATGGTCATTTAAAAAGTCTTACTAAACAGTTTTTTTTTAAAAACTACTTTATCTTGATGTATAAAATTATTCAACTCTAAACCGGAGACTTAAACCGATTTCAAAGCTGAGATTGATATGCATAAAACATAAAAGTAAGTATGTACCGTGGACTTTCTCGCCGGAGCAGAGTTTCCGATACGGCGAAGAGCTCTCTGAAACTTAACAGTAGCCTGAGCTCTAACAAGAGCCTCCATACTCCTGAGAGTAGCCGCCGCTTGCTTCCTTACTAAAAAGCCTCTCACTAAAGCTTGTATCTTCACTACTCCTTTCAACGCTCTCAACGCTTTTCTCGCCTTCAAACATAAAAACAATAAAATGTAACGTCTCAAATTTTATAACAATAATATAATATTATTAAGAAACGTTTAGGAATATAAAAAAAAAATGATAGTACCAAGTAGCCTCTAAAGGCACATTGGATCTGCATAGCGGCACGATTCTCACGTCTTTTTCCAACACCTAGCGGACCACTCTTTCCTTGACCCGTGAGCATAACAACCGCAGCCGCAGCATTAGCCGCCGCAACCGCTTTGTCAGCGACAGCAGCTGTGGCCGCAGCAACCGCGACTGCATGTGCTCTACGCTCTATCTCCTCCTCTCCCGCCGCGTAGAACGACCTTAGCCAAGCAGCTTCTCTCTCGGAGATGTTGGGAGGTATGGTCTCGTAGCTGTCGCATAGAGACACTCCAGCGAGTGAAGAGCGGTCAATGCGGTTAGAAATGGTGCCGGAGCCGCGGCCGGAACATGAGGAAGGTTTGATTCCAAATAAACCCTTGAACCATCTTGTGGCTCGACCCATTCTCTGTGGTCAATTCTGAGAGATTCTTTTTTCACAATGGTGCTACTTTGGTTTTACTTGGTAAATAGAGTTTTAAAGAAACAATTAAAAGTTTGTATATATAACAAAATTAGAGATACGACGAAGTATACGTACGATTGGGACAGGCGATAGGGTCCAGTCCATTAGTGTGTTTATACTGTAAAGTATTCGATGCTGCGTAACTTATGTGTTGTCCATTGTTTTCTACATATTATGCTATATGTATATGCCTTGGAAACCCAACTTATTTAACTTTGTATAAAGTTCTTCTGATAAAAGGGAAAAGTGGCTGTAAAAACAGTGTAAAGGATAACGTAACGCTCTTGGCCGCCTTCTAAAACTATAAGCAAATAATGATAACAATATATTCTTTATTTATTTTTGCTAATAAAATGATAAAATATATCCACAATAATATAACTCACAATGTTTCAGCGATATATTAACCCAAGTGAAATAATTATTGTAAGATAAATACATAATGACTTAAGAAAAATGTCGCTATACATCAACTAGAGTGTTGTCTGTTACAAAACATAGTTAGCATAGTCCAAAAGTCTAACTATGTCATATTTCATCGATATGCTATGGTTATCTATTTATTTGTTTAGAGAAGGTATAGTCCAACTGTCCAAATCATTGCATATAATTTCATGTGAAATTATGTTCCCCTTTTATTGGGAGAGAAATTATTGTAGTAAAAGAAAGAAACTACGTTTCAAATAAAACAGATGGTGCAGGCAGAGATTCCAACTTGATGGAGCCTCTAAGATGTCAATTCAGTTCACAGCATAGGTCATTTTCTCTACCCAAAACTCTGTAAAGTTGAAAACGAAACTTTTTGAGAGTTGAGACTTGACACCAACCCTTATAATAATTTTATTTACTTAACGAACAAAAGGAATATGTATCTTAAACTTCTTCATCCTTTTCCTATGCCCTTGTATACTCAAGATCATTCAATATATTTTATTAGGTTAGGACATTATAAGTTCAACTTACATCAATTAGTGATAAATATATCACCTCTAATCATTTATATGTTAGTTTAGTAATTAACAACTCTTCACAATTAGTTTAAACAAGTATGAGAATAATACACACGGAATAGCCTAATATCATGTGCTTTTAATACATGTTAAATTATGATTTATGCTAATTTAAAATTACTTGATAACAAGTAAATTAATTTTTAACTAACCAATTTTGTATGACTTTCAGTCATTGTTAACATATTTCTATGAAAAAGTTTCATAAGAAACAATTTACTGATTTAATAATTAATGTCCAGTAGATCAGTGAAATAGGAGACCAGTGTTCATATTTTTGTTATAAAATCATTTCACGTTGCTCGATGCCAAATGTGAATTTTAATGAACAATTCTCTTTATAATAAAAACATTCAACATATTCTACAAATCAACTTAAAATCTAAGATCACTGGCTCACTTTATTAAAACCTGGAAATGTCAGAGTATAGATAAGAATTTCCACCAATGATAATTAGCTAGAAATATACAACAAAAGAAAAACGCAATTTCAAAAGTTTACTCGTAGAAGATGAAAAAGCAGACGAAGAAAAGAATCTAGAGCTGAGGTCACGTATCTCTTATCTATTTACGGAACTAAAAAGTCTTCTACAAGTTTGAATTTGACAATCTCCACCCCTTGCGGTCCTTCTTCAATTCGTTGTACACTTGGTCGTCGGCTTTGCACGTGAACTTTTGTATATCCTCATGGATCATCCTTTTTGCTGATGTTTGGGTCATAATAGAAAACAGCATGCGAGAGAATTGGAATGGGCTGTATGCAAAAACTATGCTCTATTGCCCAGTTTGGTTTCACACTAGGGTTGTCTAAATCCTTTAAAAGTTTTTTTTGCTCCATGATTAGTGTTCATTCATGTAAATGGTTGGTTGATGTTTTGTTATTGCTGATTAGTATGCGTTCGTTTAAATTCACATTTTGGCATTGTACAATGTTCATTTTTTATCTTACATGACGAGTAACGTTAAAACTTTTTGGGCTACATGAGTCCTTGTAATGGGCTGATTCCTTCTCCAATAAACTCAAAGCCCATTTCTACATGTACTAATGTCTTAATATGGTTAGGCTATGATGAACTCATTTCAGAACCACATTGAACACGAAACTTATTTGGAATTCGATTAGACTTTTAGAGTCTAGGCCTCTAGACATCAGTAAAGACACACTTCACTAGAAAATAGAGTATTCGTCAATGCTCGTTTCGATGTTGTTACTAGAGGTTCCACGTCTTATTGTTCCTTTTGCTAGCCTATCATTAGCAACAAATCTTTACGAATTGGTTTGGTTTCTTATTCAAATGTAACGAAGAAATTTCTATAAGAGCGATCGGTTTCCCTTGAAATAGTGAAAGTTTTGGTTTTATCTCGGCCTGGATGCTGTGTAAAACTAACGAGTTGGTTAATGAAATTCCTTCAAATAGAACCGTCTATATACGTGATGTGTATGTGCAAAAGAAACAAAATTAAAGGTCGAGATGCAATCTAGCTCCTTACAAAATAGTACAAAGAACAACATTAGCATATACACATTCATTTATATGTATAATAATCAGTCATCTGTTTCCCCCCTTTATGGTCAAATCGCGCTTGGTAATATACTGAGAGCCAAATTAGTGGGTCTACATATTTCAGAATCAAGACATGTGAATCGAGGAAAGAAAGAACAAGAAGACTCAGAAAAAGAGCCCTAAAAAGAGCAAGAAAAGGGTAACATGTGGAGAAAAGAGTGTCCCACAGGCAAGTCATGTGTTCATAAATCTTAGCTATGACATCCACTTGAAATGGATTGATATTTTTATCATATATACATGCAACTAGCTATATATAAGTATTATCTATAGAACATATATTTTGTCAGTAAGTTATCAAAAATAACATATTGAGTGTGACTGGCAAGAGTAACGTAAGCTGGAGTAATTTAAAATAAAGAATTTGAGAGGGAAAGTTAAAAGAGTATAAGAATAGTAAAAGTTAAAATGAGCGTTACTCTTTTACTTCACCAAAACCATGAGGAAGTAACACACAAATGATTTCACGTTTAATAAACAGTAATGAGAGTAAAAAGAATTAAAATGATTAAAAGCTTTTTCACTTGACTGGTAAACTTGAGCTGAACTGAGAGTAATGTTATTTGTGGCTGGAAATTTCTCGTTATATATGACTTACAATCACATCCATTATTTGTGGTAGATGCAAGTTCTAAATGGATTCTCGCGGTAATTAATATGGTACTGAATTTGAATTATGATTAGAGTTTAACTAGTTTGGCTTAAATAGATTGGTTTACATTTTATACTTTATAGATCATTTTGCAGATAATAGACTTTTAATTTCATATAATGGACAATATAGTTATGTATGTATACATATGCATGAAATTTAATACAAGTCAATCTCTATCACACTTACTAGTGTTTCATAGATAATTAGTACATTATCACGTTTATGTTTCATAGAGTTTTACATTTCTCCTTTTACAAAACCAAAATGTGTGAAAGTATTTGAATCTTGATTAAACTAGTCTCAAGATTTTGTCTAGCATCATGTATGCATAGAGTACGATCACCACTAGTAACTTAGGTCTCTTTAAAATTTGTGGATGGGCTTATCTTAAATTGGGTTTATGTCACCTCTTGATCATTTATTTTGAGGGTTATAAGACAATAGATGGGTATGAGATTGTGAAAGTGTTGGCTATAAGGTGGACAAATAAATTATGGCATTGACCAAAACATGCTTGTGTAGGCTACCATGTATGTGCATGTGTTTTGGTCGCTCATGGCATGGTGGTTTAGTTAATGTTCGTTACATTTTTTATAAATGATTTATTTTGCTATTATGTTTTATGTTTGGGGTCTTGTTATCACATGTTTGTCCACTATTGGATATAAATTGGGATGGATTGTTACCATAAATGGAATCCCATGTGACATGAAAAGATAGCTTGTGATTATGGGCATGCATATTTAGATACACTCGTATATATATATCCTATAGTTCGAACTAGATATTTATATACAAATCTATTGAGGTTGAGCTGATCCACTGAGAAGGATAAGCTATAAAATAACTTTGACTTATAGATGCATTAATATACATATCCCAGTTGCAATATTTCTATACACACAGTATAGATCCAAACAGCATCCACCAAGCTTCTAAGATGGACCTGTCTCCGATCAATTATTCGATAGTTTTGATAGTATTAATTTACATTATCATTAATTAGTGCACTGAGGTTTTTGCATGATTCTTTGAGAATGTGGACTACTACCACAGCATTATAAGCATTCAAAATGTCAAATATTAAATATGATTAAAAACAAGCAAACACAAAATCAGTGATGTGATAAACTATTTCGCCCAGATATATACGATTTTTCAAATTAGAGAACATTAATTGACAAAAATGTTAATTATTTTTAGCCCGCGAAAGTATAAATCTACCATTTTCTAGAAAAGATATACTAGTCCTTCTATATTTAAACTGATCATGATGTCGTTTCTATAGCTTTTTCTTTTTATTTTATGCTTTCAAGTTATAGTTAAGCATCATGTAGAAACGTTTTATTGTATTGCTAAAACAAGATATCATATATATCAAAATTTATTTAAACTGATATAGAATCGCTTCATTCTAAATACATACCCTACATAGTACGTTTCATAACAAATTTAATAACTAAACGTTTATAATAACGTGAAACTTGTGATTTGACTTAAAAACAAAGAAACAAATAGTTTGCATTTTTATCTCACAATATATCACGTAATACTTATAGATGATTTTTTTTTTTTTTTTTTACTTATAGATGATTAATATTAGCACACATGCCTTATACCAATCATATGTTGTTATTATCCGAATTTATTGACCTCTACAAGTTTGAACGTACTTCCTTGGGTTCAAAGTAGCTGACTAGTTATCGTGTTGAAATATATTACAACATATGTATGAAAAAATCGAAATTGGAAAGGTTCCAAATAGATAATTAGAATTTGATTTAAATTTGGTAATATAATCAATTAAATTCAATTGATGAGAAAGCACGTTATTGGTACATTCTTAATCGAGTACATTCGTCCAACTTCAAAATCCATCATCAAAATCAAGTTTAGATTGATCTAGCATGACTACAAAATCTATTAAAACATCAAGGTTTACGAAAATCTAGAAATGAGTTTATTTAAATAATAGTGTGAGGAAGATACAAGAAGAGATGTAGATGTCAGTAAATAAAGGGAGGCCCCCTCGTGTGCAATGCGAGCAGTACACTCCAATTATATAACTCGTGCTCTGTCTTAATTTGTGGGACATCTGCCACTGTTCTGCTTCTTCTTCAGCTTCTCTCTCTCTCTCTCTCTCTCTCTCTCTCTCTCTCTCTCTCTCTCTCTCTCTCTATCAACCACTTTTGTCCTCTTTCTCTCTCCCCACACACATATATGTTAGCTATTTTTGGGGCAGTGAAATTAATTTCTTCTTCTTTTGGCTCCAACCTTTTCTTTCTTACTTGATCTATATATTTTCACCATTTATTACCCTTTCTCATGTATCAGATTCCTTTTTCACCGAAATAGTATCTTTTTCATTCTAGGTGATTTAAAATAGATTCAGGAAGACCTAGGGAAATAGGTCTACACTTTCTATTTATAACACCTGGCTAGCTATATTAAGGTTTGAATAAAAAATCAATGCTTGTTAATGTTGGTACTTAATTCTTATCCGAAGTTGCGGAAATGCTTATGTCACAGACTCACAAATTTATTGTTTTACCTTTATCCTATCCCCTTGATAGTCAAATGTGATGATTTCAAGAATAATTATTACATTAGTTTACAAAATGTGATATATTACGATAAGACCTTTTTGCTGTAAAATTTATGGTCTTCGGGAATAAAGATTGATTCTCAGTTGGTTGGTTTGAATTTTGACTTCTATTTATCAAACTCCTGTAAATTTTATCTGCAGCTTGTTGAAATTTATTGAAAAAAAAACTTAAAGGCTTCTTTCACTGTTTTCAAAATCTGTCCTTTTTTCTCAAGATTTTTTTTTTATATTGTTTCAGATTATAATTCAGTACTTCAATAATTGGTACCCAATTTGTCACATAAAATTTTAGTAGTACGAAGTTACTCTGCAAGGAGGAAGTACCACCCGCTTTTATATAATATCAATGAATATCGAATTAACTTTTTTTTTGTAACACGAATATCGAATTAACTATTATGTTTTTTATGAACTAATATAATGTTATCGTGCATTATCAATGTATCTATGAACACTATGATGTACGACAGTAAGTATTATGGATCGCAGCTGGGCATTCAATTTTTATCTGACTTACAAATGTGGTACTTGCTATTTGTTAAATAATTAATTATTTCACGCACTAAAATATTTTCTAACACCACTAATCAAGATATCAATATATGATGGTTCTTTATAAAATAAAAAGAGATAAGGCAATGCTTAAAGACGACACATAATATCACATCAATTTTATCTCTGTAAATACAATCAACGATTGAAAGAAAAAAGAAGAAGAAGATTCTCAGTTTGGAATTGATGCTTGGTTAATACAGGGAGTAAGTTTCCTTTTTTTGTAATGACAAGTTTTATTTTTTCAGTGTAGAATTGAGTCTACACTTGGTGAATGTAACAATAGTGAAGTATAGTGTTATTAGGGAAAGAACATAAAAAGTCTTTGCTTAAGTTCAAATATAAAACTTTATACAGTATATAACATTTATAATATAATTTGAATATTAGAAAAAACTAGAAACCATAACCATCGAAATGCAGAATTTTGTGGATAAATATTTTTAAATTATGAATAGTAGGACGAAAAAGATATGATGAGATGATGCAATGGTCCTTGGGACTTGATATCTCTCATCTCTGAACAAAACGTTCATTCAGACCTGTCTGAATCTTCGAGACACAAGTCTTTGTTTCCCATAGGGTTGTCACTTTTCCAAATTACCATATTTCTCCCTTTCCTTTTATCACCCGTAACAAGTATTTTTTCCCCTTTTTATTAAGACCTTTTATTTTATTTTTATTTTACTATATTTATTTACAAATATTTCAAAATAAAATAAAATATTTTTGTTCTCTGTCGCTCCAGCTATATGGTCCCAACATTATTTTCCTCAAATTAAAGTTTTCAATTTTTTCATGAGATTATTTTTGCATCTATTTAGATAATTCACAAACTAAACATTAGCATATGTAGAAACTAAAAGCAGAAAACAAAAGTCACTATAGACGGCCAATCATAAGGGCATAATATAAGGAGAGAAACAAAAAAAAAATGTTAAAGTACAAAAAAGGAAGAAATGTTAATATTTTCAAGAAAGACAAAACTTTCTCTTTCTATTAAAAGAGAGGAGAAAAATAATTATAGCTATAACTTATAATTAACTTGAACTTATATTATAAAAATTTTGTATCAATAAAGCACCGTGATACGAAGCAACGGCTGCGTCTCATCGCTCTGACCGTCAGAATTAGCCACCACCACCGTCTTAATTAAATCGCTCACTACAGAGTCAGCGCATGTTAGCGACCGCGCCTTCTTAGCCTCCGCTTCCCAATCAGTGGTCCCCACAACATACATCATAAGACCAGCGCAGCTAATCTGCGCAGCAAGAAGTCCTAACCAAAGCCCATTAAACCCAAATCCGGCCCAAAACCCAAGACCCACAGCCACCGGCATGCCCACCAGATAAAACGCGCCAAGATTCACATTCGCCGCTGTAGACGGCCGTGCCGTCCCCCTCACGACTCCGCACCCCACCGTCTGAGGACAGTTCCCGATCTCACACAAACCCAATATCGGAAGCGCCGCCGCAGTTAACCGCAAAATCTCCTCATCTCCGGTGAAAACCATCCCCCAAGCATTTCTAACCGAGTAGGCAAACGCCGCGGCGGTGATCCCCGTCACCGCCGCGAAAACGATAGAAACGCTAGCCGAGAGCTTCGCCGTCCTGGGACGGTTCGCTCCCAGCTCGTTGCCAACACGAGTCGAGACGGCGAAGCTCAAAGAAGAAGGAAAAACATATAAAAACGACGTCGTCTGTATCAAAACCCCCATGGCGGCAACGGTCGACCTCGGGCTCACTAGCAGCCCGCAAAGAACGATCATGATCTCGTACCACCACCACTCCAAACACACGGAGACACAGCTAGGTCCAGCGAGACGGAGTAAAGGAGTCCATTCTCGTAAACAGTCCCGGGTCGGGTCGGTCCATGTAGGCACGTGGAGACCACTAGCCCACACGTAACATATCAAGAAAATAACCACGAAGAGGTTAGTAGCCGAGGAGGCCACCGCGACGCCTTTTAAACCTAGTTTAAGGTAAGAGACGAGGAAAATATTAGCGGGGATGTGGAAAACGGCGCCGGATAGGGACGCTAGTGTGACGGGGTGGATGATGCCTTGAGCGCGAAGGTAGATTCTTATTGGGTGAAGGAGAGTGTTGGTTACGAGGTCAGGGAGTGAGTAGATGAGATACGTTTGTGCTAGCTTCGCGATGTCCGGTTCTTGGTGTAGGTAAACCGAGATTTTACTAACGTTGAACCAGAGAACCGAGATCGGTACGCAGCAAACCAAGAGGAAAACCACGGTTCGATGGAGGGTTAGTGAGAGGAGTTTGTAGCGGTGAGCGCCAAAGGCTTGAGAGCAGAGTGGCTCCATACCGAGTGCTAAACCGGATAAAACAGAGTAACCGGTTATGTTGGCGAAGGCAATGGCGAGTGAACCGGCGGCTAATTCGAGGTCACCGAGACGGCCTAGGAAAAACATGGAGACGGCGGAGCGGAGGTAGAGGACTAGTGCCGTCACGGCGATCGGGAAAGCGAGTGTGAAGAGAGACTTGGCCTCGGTTAAGGCTTCGGACATGAGTGGAGATCTTTTGTTCTCGCAATGTCGGAGATGTTGGGAGGTTTTGGTCGGGAGGAGGTTGAATAAGTGTCCGGTTTGAGGTTGTTGGTTCTCGGACACGGTGGTGGTAGGTGGTGGTGTGTTACACATGACGGTGATGATGATGATAATGAAAGATGTTATGGGAAAGAGAAAGAGTTCTCTCTCTGGAGTTTTTAGAGGTTTTAAGTGAAAGAAAATGAAACTTTGATGCTTCTTCTCTCCTCTACATCTTCTCTATTAATAAAGGAGTTGCCAGAGTTTTTTTTTTTGTTTTTCTTCTTCTTCAGTTTCATTTTTTTTTTCATAGAAAAGAATCTAACCTACCTTTTTGTTAAAATATATTTTTTTAAATACTTTCGGAATTTTTGGGGATTAACATTGGTATTACTAAATTGACAATGTAGATACATGAATGAATGAATTGTGAGATTAGAAGCAAAGGAACAAAGAAAGAAATAAATGAATTACCGAAGTAATTATAGGTGGGCCATAATTAAAGATGATGTATCCGTATTAGCGATATATAGAACATACGTATCAAATCCGAAATTTAGAAAAGCTACTAGTTCAGATAAAGTATGCATTTGAATCAATTTTAGATAAAAGATGAAAATCTTATGATATTTAATGTATTATATTTCCAAAAAAGCGTATGAGAAATATGAGATATAAACATTGAATACAGTTTAATAGTTTAGCAATTACATATATGGACAAATCGTGTACTAAACTCCATGATATTTACATGTATAGTGATGTATTGATCCAAGCTAATCACATACGTTAGGTCTTCAATACTCGGATAGTTTAGAAACTTTAGGATTAATTTTTTTTTTGGCTTAATCAAGAAAATTACCATTGAGAACACAGATACTTTACATCTTTTATTTATAGGCAGTTAATCGTAACGTATAAATAAAACATTCATTTGGGTATATCGTGCAAGTTATTACACGTGAAATATCGAATCTTGTTCAAGTGACCATGTGGCACAGCTGCACAGAAAAATCGTTTGAGTTTATATTTGCCGATATTTTCTAAAAAAACTTCAAGATGTTCTTTTCTGTTCATAAAATTTCGTTTTAGACTAATTTCATATTGAAATCCTATGTAAGGTTTAAAATTCTTGAACGTATATAGTATTTGATAAAAAAAAAAATTTATTGTAAACATTTCAGACAAACCTAGGCTAAACATACAAACCTATAAAAATTCTGATTTCGTGGCTATTAAATTATTTTAGATAAATCAATCATTGAATTGTATAGAACTCGAATTATAGTTTAGATCACATGGAAAATCTTAAAAAATACTGAACCACCATGAAGTATTTTTAATATATATAAATAATGACAATTTTAAACATATTTTCTGTTTGTTTTTTTTTTTGTAAAAGATATCGAAACAAATAACATTTCTAGGGATTTAGTGAGAGCTTAGTTTATACTGATATTTTATCAAACTCAAACGAGGGATTTAGTTTATACTAACATTAATGTTCGTTTGACTGTCTTTAACCAAAGCTTGGAAATCATGGTTACATTTGATTAAATAGTTGTTTCATGTCTTGTCCCATTTGATGAACAAATTATGCTTAAACACTTAAATCCTGGATCTATACTTTGTAAGTAGTTTGCTAATTAAGAAACATATGTATTCACAATGGTGCTTAAATAACCAACAATAAAATAATTAATATATTAATTAACCTTTTATTTTGTAGATGTTTTATCAATGTATCTACAGATTTTGTAGCAAAGTTGACGCTTGCAAACTATTATTAATAAGATACAATTAGGGGTTGCTATTATACATAGTAATATGTGGTAGCTTACATGTGTAGAGTAAATGGTAACTATAAGCAATTAAGCATGAAAACAAGTTGTGCAGTTATGTATAGGTCATGTGAAATTATATGCACATCTAAAAATATTGTGTGGTCTTAGTTAGCCTTTCAAGTGAAAAAATGTAAAGCTCGTCTGTCATATCTAGAAACTTTCTATTGTTTTTTTCATCACATATTGTCTATATGGTGTCATGGTTAGTTCTGAATTAAGCCGGATAGAATAATTTTCAATTTCTTTAAAAAAAAATTACATAAATGAAGACCAATTTTTTTTATTAGATCTCTAAATTTTTCAAAGAAAATTTTTAGTTGAAATCTATAATATGTCGTCTATGGCTCCATGAATCTTAGGACCGGCCCTCTATATACATATTGGTTTGGATGTAGTCTATGGAATAATTTGTGGGTTCTAAATGTTTTCCGTCGATAAGATTTGAAGCGAAGAGATAAATCAGTGTAAGGCTCTTGTGGCTTTGTGAGCGTTCACAATTAGAGGGGGGCCTCGACCTATTAACTAAGCCTCTGGATTTTTGTAAAAATATTCTCCACTCTCAGTTTCATTTGTAACGTTCCAAAAATTGTTTCAAAATAATTAATTTTATTATGTATGTTATATATATCTATACTGTCTTTTAATATATAGGTATCTATCACTGAATATTAGAATGAACTTAATATTTTATGCATTGATTATATAAAACATATATGTTACCAAATATTCATGATGCAACTGCATAGGTATTGTATTAGAATGGCTGTACGTAAATTCAAATGTTCAATATCACTCTGAAGACTAAAGTTAAACCTGTCAACGCAAAATATAGTAGTATAGTATTAGAACGGCTGAGCGTTATAGGATTAAAAATAAATATGGTTACAAATCCGAATATTTGTGAAACTCAACAAATAAAAACAAAATTGGATTAATTTAGAAGTTTGGTTTCGATGATGGATGGGCCTATACGTAATCTGCCATTATTGGTCATGCATTATCGTGTATACAGATAACATTCCACCAATCTCTTGATCAAGAATTAATGTTGAAAGTGTGACTTATATATAGTACTACAAATTAAACCACATATATTATTTCCCCATTTTCCATATTCATTATGATGTAGACAATCTTAAAAATCAATTAATAATGCTGCATCTGCAACAACACTCAGATTCTTTATTACTTAACGGACCTGTTTATGAAATAAACGTTGTTTAACAACCAAATATGCTATTTAGTAGTTTCAGTATTTTTTCAAAAACTTAAGATACGTAATACTTGTTTTACTACCAACAAAACTTAGTTATTTTTTTATTACAAAACTTAGTTTTATTAAGTCAATGCTAGTGACTGCCAACAAAAGTTGCATTAGTGACTGTTACACCATATACATAAGTGTGTTTCAACGATACAATATATAACATATTTCCATTTAAAAATACATACATATATATATATATATATATATATATATATATATATATATATATATATATATATATATATATGTATACTCCTTTTTTTTGTCAAAATAACATTATATACTGGTTTATAAAGTCTTATATACTACATATATAAATGTTAGCAGATACTCTCTCCATTTTATTATAAATGTCATTTAGATATACTTTATACAGATTAAAAAAATATATACTAATATCTGTTCATTTAATCTATAATTATTTAAATAAAATATTTTTTAAAACATATTTATTGGTTAATTAAAAGGATAAGAAATATATAATATTTAAAAATTACATTAAAATATAAGTGACAATTTTTTGAAAAAAAAATGGTAGAATAATCTATTATATTAAAAGAGAAGTCACAACTTCTCTTCATGTGTGATATTTTTAAAAATGGACCATTCCTAGAAAGTAATATTTCATATATATCTTAATAACATTTTATTTGACTTAGTTACAATATCTTTTGATATCTTTCTTCTATTTGAAATAAAATAAATATTTTAAAAAGAATTCTAACAAAATCTTTTAGAATCTTTTATAAACATTAAACATATGAATAATAATATATACCAATAATGATGTAAATAAATAAATATATATATACATATTTATAAACGAAATTAAACACCCGCTCGGTTGAGCGGGTCAAAATCTAGTACTTATTTAAAATAGAGGGAATAACTGATATTCTAGACTGCTAGACTACTGGATGAAAGTAGAAGGCAGATGTAATCAATGAAAAATGGGAACTGGGATTAAATTATCGTCAAATTTATTTTGCATGGACATGAAAACGGTGACGTAGGGAGGGGGTGGTCATAAGAACAAACGCCAAAATGGACTTTCGATCGAGAAAGGGTTAAATTCACAGCTGGAATCTGGAAATTCGTATTTTCGTTCTCTTTAAAAGAAAATATATAAGAGAACGAAATACAGGAATTGACATACAATATACAAAAAGCGTTTTAACAAAAGGATATAAAATATACAAATTTTACTTATATGAAGGGATGTCCCAATTAATTAATTATAAAAGCAGTGGCTGAGAAATACAGAAGTAAAACTATTTTGGCTTCCCTTTCAAGAACAGAAGGCTAAAAGGGGACATGTGCCCTCTCTTTCATGCAATTTTATTTTACAGTTATCCTTTCAAAATATTTCTTCTAGATGTCTTGTCTTCTAGGTTTTCTTTCCAAATGATTTGTATATCTATTTTTCTTATGTCATGAGATAAGATCATAAGATAGACTGGCTTGGACTATAGACCGACTCATAATTCAAACACATATCTTCAATAGCAGTGTTCTCGGATTTCCGTACTGTACATTTTAAATTTTGATTTGTCGTATTATTTAATATACTTCACAAAACTCATAATTTATTTTTTCTTACTTTAGAAGAAATTCTGAAAAGTCTAGGTCTATGATTTGTTTTGACCGGAATCAGTATGTAATTTATACATCCCCCAAACAAGATTCGAACTAGGTGTGTACAACTTTTTCCTAAACATTGTTTACCTAAACTTGTCGAATACATTGAACCACACTAAACTACATACAATTCACGCATTTATTCATATCTGCGTATTCGGTTGTTTTTGGAGGCTAAAAGTAAATAAAATGACTAAAATATGTAATTTGATGTTTTGTACTAGTGTTGCTGTCATATTATATAACCTGAATTCAGTTCATGTGCTATATGTTAATGAGCTGTAAACAGAAAATTACCGTAAATTCTCAATTCTCAAATTAAATTGAACATTTAGACTAGTGACTATTGATTTATTCTCCAAGAAATGGAGAAATATTGACATTAAGAAAACATATAAATTAAACGAAGTTATTTTAATGAGAAAAAATTTCTTGCATAGAATGGATGTAATTTTTTCTTTTGTTTTTTTTTGTTCTTGACAGCTTTTTTGTTTTTGTTCAAAGAATGGATGTATTAGTGCTATCAATAATTATCACAACTGACCGAAATTATTCATTGATGAAAACTAGTCCATATATATCTCTTATCTGAAACTCCTGGAACAATACATATAGATATCTTTTTTTTTGTCAACAATACAGAGAAATGTTTATATATAGTATTTCTTTACTGATAAAAATAAAATATTTGTTCTTGACGAAAAAACATTTTCCCCAATTCATAGATTGGCACATTAGTCATTTGGTCATCTTTTTACAGACGAGAAATTCAGGCAGTAACATGTAAATTTTTATTTTGATCTAATTTACGTATAAACTCCGCCATAATTAATAAGACGAAAAACAAAAAAAAATAAAATCAAGAAGGTGGTGTTTAGCGTTAAACGGAGTTTTTGCTTAAATTAGGTCAGTTCTGACAACTGACGACTGTGAACTGACAAGTGACTAACTGTGTCAGCTCTGGACCACACACATTCAGAGAGACTGTGTGTTTCTATTACGGAGAAAGTCCTCTCTCCGTTCCAGACTCCAGTCCCTTTTTGTACGGCGCCGTTTCGATTCTCTCTGAGTCCCACTTTGGATACCTCACATGTTCTTTCCTCTCTTCATGGCCGTACGATCTTGTATTTTCTTGGACGAGATCCTATGGTTACGATCCCTTTTGATACGTCTCTCTTTGCTTCTCTTGCGGGTCCTCCACGGAGCATTGTTCATAAATGTCGATGCATTTTGGGTTTAAGTATCTGTCAATTAATGTATTTACATCATTACGGTTCCTTTACTTCTTATTCTTTTTTTTTTCAGATGATGTCATTCATAGATAACATGTTTACGTTGTCAATTTATCATTGCATCTGGTTTGTCAAGTGCTGCTTGGGATATGTTCATCCGACTTTCAAAGGCTTAATTAGTTTCTCCACTACGTCTCGTTATTAAGTTAATTAAAAGGCATAAGGGCATCTTTATTGGGGGGATTATCTTGAGTCCTTAATATTTTTTTTTATTAAAAAAAAAAGAAAATTAAAAGTGAACGAATCACGAGTCGTCGCGTGTCGTAGAACCCGTAGACAAGGTAAAAGACCCAAGAAGGACACTCTTTGTTTAAGGACTTTTCTCTTTCTCTCTCTTGGTCCTCCTCATTTTTGAAGAAGGACTCGGTAAGTACCGAGTAATACCAATGCTCTAAGGAACATTCTTCTATATTTTTATTTTAGATGGCTAAATTTCTTGCTAAACTAATTTTAAAAAAACATATGAAGTAGTAGAAACGTATACTCGTTATGCGTATAACTCAAGCTAACTTGTTTCGATTTTGTCATTTGTCGGATTTTTAGAACTAGAAGATAGAATCTGGCAATCTAATATCTTAAATGACAATTGAAAATTCTGATATTCGATTATTTTAGATTAAATTCCTACGGAAAAGGGAGCTAAAGACCTTTAATATACCATTTTATTCGGTAAATTTATATGGCAGTAGTACATATATATTGGATGGTATATTCGAACAAAAAAAATGGGTTAAAATTAAGAGTATTTGCATTGTGTATACACACAAAACCACCAAATTAGGTATATACCTATTTTCCTCTATCTCTCTTCTCCCCCCCATTTATCATATTTTCCCCCTCTTTTATGGTATCTCAGTATTTACAAGGTATATAGCTAATGCACCCTAAAATTAATAGATTTTTTTTTCAATGGGCTTGAAAGAGACATGACTATGTGAGGAGTTCTAGTAGTCTAAGCTATATAAAAATACAGGTATATTCCTATTAAAGAGATTACAAAGATGGAACTTACGTGATGGTCGTAATCGGTGATAATATATTATCACAAAACTTTTACAATACTTGTATGGTTTATTATTGAAGTAACTAGCTTTGTGGGTTTGATGTTTTACCAACAACATATTGTTCCATCCGTTTCAATTTACCAACAAAATAAATAATGTGTTTTTTTTTAAATTTTAATGTAAATTTTTTTAAAAATATGTATTATTTATGCTTTTATTGGTTAAAATGAGATTAGGTTTATAGATAATGATGTTATTATTTTAAAAATATGCAAATTGATAATGTTTGTGACCAAACTGGATATTTAAGAATGTATTTAATTTGCGAATATCTAAAAGAATGATAATGTTTGTAAAACACCCAGTTTATGGTATAACTGAAGTTTTTTTTATTTTTTAAATGATTTGATTATTTATTTATCAAAGTGTATTTTTATTGGTCACATATCCAAAAATAATTCCAGAATTAAACATTCTTAGATTAGAATAATGAAATGATATACAATCTATCAGAAATTGATATGTGATATTGTATGAATAAGGTTATAGCACAAGAAAAAATTATATGTGATTACAAATTCAGTAAATAAATCTTTAGAAATTCTGAAAACTTAATACAATGTCCATTGTATAGATTGAATAAGCAGACTTGGAAAGTTGGTTAAACGTGAGTGGTTGGAGCGTTACAATTTCGTGTTTGATTTTCATGATAATGAGAGAAAGTGTAATTAGCTTGTAGTTAAAACTTGAAAGAAAATATAAACAATTATAGATAAGTTCCAACTACTGGACGTCAGTATGCAATTCTGCCAATCAATAATAAACGATCGATATCGTAGATACATGTGAGATACCAAATTGTTTGCTTTAATCATGCATAGGATGTCATGATTCCCGGAAAACAAAGTTTTTGCTTTCGTGAAAATAACATTTTAAGTTTGTTTAAGGGTTTATTCGAAAAAATAGAAGTAATTAGATTTTTAAAATAGTGATAAGTAATTTTTTATTTTTTTTAGTGATAGTAATTAGATTTTTAAAATAGTGATAAACACTGTCTTCAGTGGTTGGCTCAATGGCTTTTTTTCATTGATAGTAGAAAGGGAAAGGTACTATACCTAGTTGTAGATACAAGTTGAAATCTCTCGGTAGAATTTACAAAACTGCGATTCGAAGAGTTTTTAAGACACAAGTGGGAAACTAATCAAATATTTTATTTTGATGTCCATAGAAATTCTTATAAAATCTAACTGATCCCTATCCTAATTTGATTTACTATTACCGCCTAGACTTTATAGTCATCAAAATCATCTTCTATTTAGACTACTGTTACTCAATAGTAAAAGTATATTGTTTGGTTCAAGTCTTTCTCTTTGCCTCACCACCACGTATATATGCGGATATACACACATAAACACGATATTTGTGTCCCTTTACAGGTTAAATTTTCCAACAAGCAATAACGAATGATTTGTATATACGTTTATAAGAATTAAAAGATAAAGAAGTATATGGTTGATCCTTTTCGATCTCCACAACTTATGACAACTTATGCATGTGCCCATTATTCCATTTTTAGACACTTCTAGTCTTTAAGGGATAACATAAAATACAATTCATCTCAAGATCATATACCTATCTTATTCCATACTTTACAAAACATTGTGCAGATGGAACATCGCTATTCACAAGATTTTATATATGATTTTATGGGAGTATATAATATATAAATGTATATGTTCATATGTACTTTCGTTGTGCTTTTAGATCCTTTATATATAACCCATGCTAACCCAAAATCTGCATCTACCATGTGAACACTAAAGTGATCAATCATGCACAAAAAAATAGATTGGATTATACTTTCGATCAACTAAATGAAGCCAATTAATTAAAACCACTTAATTATTTATGCTCATTTTCGTCATCTAAATTGATTTTTTCTTTTAGTGGACTTCAAAGAATAAGAGGCAAGACCTTCCATGTGTGATTAATAGGATGACACAACTGGGCTATAAGTTCATTGTAGTATACTATATCACACAAGATAACTGTTCGTTGTTTTCTTTGTTATTCCGTTTTCGAAAACGCTATTTCAAATATTTTATGAGATATACACCTTGTTCGTTACAAACCAACTATTTGATAATTACCTGCATGAGAGGGTAAGAGGAATTTGAATCGATTATAATATTGTTTACAAAAAGGAGCAAACTAATGAAAAATTAGTTCGGTCGGTGATGCTTACTAAAAAGATATTGGACAATGACTCGACTTAACACCATTTGTCTCAACCATTCGAACAGAAGTTTTCCAAATCTGGAAAAGAACGACAGATTTGAAAAAGGTAGAACTATTTTTATATTGAAGAATATATGAGATAAAAAAGGAATAATCAAAAGGCAGCGTAAAATATTCGAAGTTCATTCGTTAATAACGAATTAATTATTATTTAATATTATAATTTCAGTTGAAACTTGACAGATCGATCAGTTAAAGAACTGTACTTGAGAAAAGTACCAGCATTTAACAACATGTGCATAGTTGGTCGCAAAAGTTGCTTTTCATATAAACAATTACACACACATAAACGTATATTTGAACTTAATGTTTATCTGCATATATTACATATTTATTCATTGGCTTGTATAATTTTTTGAGAAATTGGTTTGTATTGTTTGGTTATGTGCTTTTTTTTGTTTTATTTTATAGTCAGTGCTATTATATTAGAGTGAATTTGGTAGAAATCCAAAACAAAGAGTGAAATCAGGAAAATACTTTTGATGAGACATGTTGGTGTCTATGAATAAAGGTATCATGGAGGGGGATTTATGGTATGTAGTTAATTATGAGATTTTGTGTGTGTATAAAGTACAAATACTCTATATCATATGCGCACATCATTTGTTTATAAATCTTATTTAAGCTGTATTTTGTTTCTGCCAACAATGAGTCTCTGTATTATAATTTACAAAGAAAATAAGTACATTCATGATTACAGTCTAACATGAAAAAGTGATCATAGACCAAATTGGAAGAAAAGAGGAACAATACCGAGTCACAAAGCACGTGATGCATGGGTTTTACGTTAAAGTAAATAGTGAAAGAGATATCAAAAAAAAAAAAAAAATAGTGAAAAAGATATCAAGAAATGCTAAGAGCATCTCCAATGTATTACTCCATTTTCTACTCTAAAATGGAATAACTCCAAAATGCAGTTGAGTTTTACTCCAATGTATTACTCCATTTTCTACTCCAAAAGAATATTTTTAATATTATATTTATTTCAAAATTAGGAATATCACCTTTCATTTATACTATTTGCAAAACAGTCCATTTTAAATCTATAGCATTTCTATTAAATACAATATTAACCACAATTAAATTTTTATTATATAAATAAAACTACTCAACAAGGTTTTAAAAGAATACATTTATTACATTAAAAATTACATTATATAGCTTAAACACAATAATACATCAATTCTAAATTATTCATTAGAATTATAATAATTTTCCCATAATTGATCAACTAATGCATTTAGAAGTAAAAAATGAGCTTCTTTATCTTTGATTTCTCTGAAATGGGAAAAACTTTTGGAACCTCACATTATTATTTTCTTCAATTTCAATTTTCCTTGACATGACTTCTCTTTCAACTTCAATTGGCACCTCGAGATCACAATCATCTTCTATTATCATGTTATGTAAGAATTTAATAATATTTTATCAGATTATTTTAATAATTTTAATTGATCCGAAAATGATTTATCGGATTATTAAGCAATTATATTTGTTGTAAGTTTTATTTTATGTTATTTTTTTTGTATGGTGCTTATCTTTCATTTTCTATATGTATGATCTTTTATGTTTATATTATATATATTATGTTGTATAAAAGAGTTCATCACATGGTTATTTATATAATTAA
>CAKOAT010398488.1:124865-177319 GCA_932364175.1 Eruca vesicaria subsp. sativa | reverse complement strand
ATTAGAGAAGATTTTACTGCAAAATGGAGTTTGGAGTGGGTTTTAGAGTGGGGTTGGAGATGCTCTAATACACGCAAGAAGCCAGCTACTTCCTATTGTACACACAGCTCATCGTCCATGCGAATCCAATCCAACCAGCAAAAATATCATCATGTTTTATACTAATTTGCAATTGTATTAGCTAGGAATAAACATAATTTTCATATATATATAACAAACATATTTTTCTACCAAGGTTTTTGAAGTAAATAACTAACAGATGTTTTTTTTAAATAAGAGGGGAATCAAACCGGAAAGATAGTTTTTTTTTTGTACCAAGACATAAGTATAAACCCCGTTCTCACTAGATTTTGAACAAGGAATATAGTGGCGGAGCCAGAATTTTTTTGTATCGGAGTTGGAATTTTTTTCTCCCTAAAACATAGTTTATAAACCGTTAGAAATACAAATATTCTACGATCCTTCATAGTTTAATTTTTCTTTTATTTTTTTTATCACGGTTTCATGTACTATATTTTAAAATATTTTTTTATAAAACAAATACGATAGTCACTTAGAACTAATCACCGATATAATTTTGTAATAATATTTTGATGAATTTCTTTTCTATTTTAGAAACTATCGTCTATTAAAGAATATGTTTTATTCAGATAAATTGATATGTGAGATTTTCTATCTGATAAATTTTTTTATATTTAGAAACAAACTAATTTTTGACGGTACAAAGATTTTTTTATCTAATTCCCTTAACTGACCTCAGTCTTTGGTACAGAGAAAATATCGGTTCAGATGGTATGATAGGAAGCCTCCAAGCGTCCTTAATCAGAGTAAGAAAATCCGGATGAGCAGAAACCATATTGTAGTAAAGGAATCGTGATTTCTGATACTGGTCTCAGTTCCCAAGGATATCAAACAAGGAGAATGATCAGAGGAGCCCGGTACGTCAAAATATGCATTAGAATTCGCGTACCTCTCAAGCCAGGCTTCATTTATAAGTGCTCTGTCCAATTTTCTGGCTTTGGGATAATGGGTGGTGATTACACTTGCAAATGGTCTGATATAGTAAGGTCATAATATTATCAGGAGCTTCACTTTGAAGTACGTCTTTCAAATGTCGTTAGAATTTTCAGATTCTATTTAAAATCAACTATAGATGGAAGCATTGTAAAGGTAACAAAGGTTTTTTTGGAGTTAATAAAATTTAACATTTATTCAAAACAAAAAGTTCAGATTAAAATGTTTAAGAAATAACATAAACATATTGTTACATAATTAAAATTTATTTTTTATTTATTTTTGTGGGTTCAATTTTTTTGTAGAGTCAAATTTTCCTTTTTTAATGGATCTATACAATTTTCTTTTAAATAAAAATAAATAATTTTAAATTTATAATGAGATCAGGTGATCTTCTTCCCCTTTCACTATCTCCGCCCCTGCCAAAGCTTAAATTAACTGGATTACCAGGTCGAAGGTTAATAAGTAACTTTTGTGTGTGTAAAGCTCTAAGGTCTAAGGAAACCTTATTATTCGTGTTTGTGTTTAAGCCAGACGCAGATTTAACGCACGTGTAAAGCATTTATTTGGACATCAAAAGATTCAGTTCAGATACCTAATTAAAACCCAAAGCTTTAGCTCATTGGATTTTGAAAAGTCATATATTACGATTTAATAGTCCTTAATCGCACAGTAGTTTTGACTGAAACTGTTGATATTTCTTAAATTTTCTAAAGAATCAAACGATTTAATCTTCTTTTTGGGTAAATAAACGATTTAATCTTGTTACTTCCGATCTAGATTTCATCTTCAAGTTGAATCATATGTAACACATGCGGACACTGACACAAATGTATATATGTATATCAAGTATGCAAACATATATATAGACTCCTATTTCTTGTTTTAAAAAGGATTTCTTTCTCTTCGGCCACCATATATAGGCTTTTGATAAGGAAAAAGTACATATCATATGATTCCATAAACAGAACTGTTTAAGAGTTTTGAAAAAGAAAAGAGATACAGAAATATAACACACACGCTCGGCATCTCACACGTGTGCCCTCACATTCCTTTGTTACATCTGGTCACTAATGGCAATCATTAATTCTTAATGGTGATTTGATTAAGTTTGCATGAGCACATGGGCCTAATTAGATAATAGTTGTGCTGTTTTTTCTAATTTAGACCGTTGACTATATGACACGTGACGAATTTGCCCACGTGTCTTAATTTGACGGCTGAGTATCGGCTCGGGGAGATTAGCTACCGGAATTTTTTATTTTTTATTTTTTTTGCATATAACTCCTTTCCTTGTCAAGATTTTCTGATAGTCCGTAACTCATTTTATGCGTTCAGTAACTCCGTATCATTTGTTGACAAAGAAAAACTCAATATCATTTAATTCGATGCTATAGTTTTATAGTTTCGTAATATACTATTTTCAGTACTATATTACCATAAGAAGATATAGGAAAGATATATATTTTTATTAGTCAAAAAATAAAGATATAGGAAAGACAGTTCTTTTTTTTTTTTTTTGTCAAACAGACAGTTCTTTTAAAAGACACTTCTAATATCAATCGCTTCACGTCAACAAATTGTTTACAAAATTCTTTTCAAACAAAAATGATCTCTCTGGTAGTTTTGTCAAATTGGTTTTTGTTGTACATCTTTTTCTTTATGACTGTTTTTGTCATGTATTCGGTGTTTTCTTAGAAACACAGTCCACGTAATTGTAAGAAATCATTTCATACGACGCAATATATATGATTTGTGACCCAAACATGGCATACATTTTGTATAATTTTGATTTTTACATAAAATATTTTAAATTTAACTATCAAAACCATATAATATTCTTCTACATGCAATAGACTTTAAGATAATTTAACATCGAATTGATAATCTTGTAGTTATCTATCCAATGTAATTATGAAATTAAAATAAATTCTAAAACCAGCAATACTGAACAAAAATTTAAGATCAAGTGTATAATTTTTCTTAAACGATTGCCATATGTGTAAGGAATCCTAACCATTAAGCTTGAAACAACGTATACACTCAATATTTCAAACAGACAATCAACAAAATGTCACAATAAGGCCTAAAAGTGCGTATTTTTTGGTATTTTCTTAATTTTCAAAGATGAATCAGCAATGAGTTTAAAGCCATAAAGTTTGACTCATTAATTCAATTATATGAATATAATCCCATTTATCAATGTGGAGCGATGATTCAGTAACAAAATGTCCGGTCCTACCTGCTTGGCAATGGACTTTCGTCTCATTTTTTGCGATCAAAATTATAAAACAAGTTAAAGCTATTTTTTCCTCTCCTTTTTGTTTTCCTTTTGACAGTGCCTTAGTGGGAATCATACGTGGTGTCTCTTCGCCTCTTGGGTATATAGACGAGCAAACATGTAAACCACCTTCATTTTTCTTTTGTTTATACTATTTTCATAATCAGGAAATATTATATATAAACACACTTTTACGCAATATTGGTTACTTGTTAATTAAGTGAATAATAGAGGTGCACGAAAAAATAGGTGAATGATAGAGAGCATGTTGAAAAATGTATAATGTAATTGTAGATCAGCATACTTCTTTCTGACGTGAATTCGAATCTACTTTGGAACGCTAATCAGGTATTTGTTATTGTGTTAAAATCGACGAGCAATATGAAGATTAGACTTTATTAGAAAATAGCTAGTATTCAGATGATGATAAGGTTCAGCATTAAACTTACGTTTTGGTGAATCGCATCATATAAACACACAATAACCGACTCGTTGTACTCGTATTTTATGTTTAATTAAATCTAATCAAGTTTAGTTTTGGTTCATATATTTTAATCATATATGTACACTATTAGTTTTTTTTTTCGATACCAAAAAATCGATAATCTTCAGCCATACGACCATAACATGTTAAAATTATTAGTTTCATGTCGCTAATATTGGAACTCAAAACCTTAATTTGTCTCCCTTTGCTTGGATAGTTATGTGGTATATGCTGGTACATTAAGTTACCAACACCCGATGGACAACTACTGTATATATATTTATTTGTTTTGTATGATATATATGTTATTGTTTTTGAGGACTTCAAATATATGTAATTCTACTGTATATAAATCTATATCAAGGTATATGCATTGATAATCAACCACATATCATGTAGTCTATAAATTTTACGTGGTGTGGGAACTATAATATCAAACTGACTAGTTTATGGACAAATTACAGGCAATGTAGATCAAAAAGCCTCTACAGTAGTCTCCGTCCATCTTACTCTATTTTTCTTGAAGTGTTGTGATAAACAGCAAACCGATTCATAATTTGATTAAAGAACATAATTTAAATTTCTTAAAACCGTAAAATTGGTCCACAATAGCAATTAAAACCATGTAGATTGGGCAACTATATATATATATATATATATATGTATATATTTTTGTTTGCTAAGATTGGCCAACTATATATATTACTGGTTTTTGTTGTTTATAGTAAAAGAAGATAGTAATCTTCAACGAGAAAAATATAAAATAATGTAATAAACTAAATCAAACATATTGATACAAAGATTCGATCATTGTTAATGATGAAGATAAGATTTTGATAAGATTTGGAGGGGTCGATATAATTTAGTCTCCTCTAATCGCTTTGTTCGAAAAATAATGCTCGACGCTTTAACATATAACTGAGTATAATCTATAATGTATAGTGCAATGTGAATCTATAACGAAGACAAAACCAACCTTAAATCAACGAGCTAAAAAACCCACTTTGAATCTCCCTTCAGTCTTTGGATTGTTTGTCAATGAAAAAATCACAGCATGGTTTTTTTTTATGTGTTTCATTTGTTACTCTCAGAAAATGTATTTCTATGATGTCGTAAAATTTCGAACATGTGGTAATAATCAAGACATGCTCTCCTATGATTTCGACCGTCCCCTAATAAATACCTTTTTCTTTCATGTAATGATACATGCTTTTAATTCTTTGTCTAAAATTAATATTATATGATATCTAGAGTATCCAAATTTATTGAACGATCTAAATTAATCAAAGGCTAATCAAATCAAAACAACATGGGTCAATTGAATTGGGACCACTGATGAACTGATGAATATAAATTAATAGCTATATTCATTAAGATATGACGAATATTACTCTATTAATAATAATTACACAATCAATATTTTCATAATTATAACTGAGAGTTGACTGCAAGGCATATTATAAACTTATAATTGCATAATGTAGAAATTAGTTAGTTTTTAATAATGAGATAATTGAGAATCTAATGATGCTGAAACTGTTAGCTCCCACACGGGCATATTTCAAATTTTTTTTTTGTCAACTGGCATATTTCAGTTCAAACAATACAATATAGGTTTGTTTATTACATTTTTGGTCAACAAGAAAAAGAAGATACAGTTTCTAATCCCGTTTAAAGCAGTATTATGAAAATAGCATTTTCAAGATGTGTATAGTATTGGGCTGTAATTTTACTGTTATGAATATGGACGTAGCATTAACTTTATTCTCCATTTGTTTTGAATTGAGTGAATGGACTAAGATTGAAATGCTTAAATCTGGCCCAAGGGCTGCAATAGGGTAACAAACCGTTTGTTTTGAACCTAGGAACTCATAACATGTTGGACTGCCACAAAATAAGATGTTGGACATAGTAATATTGTGGACATACCAATTTGTTTATGTAGTTCTCCTTTAAGCTATAAAACATGGGACAGTGGACCAATTTGTGTGTTTTATATAATACTAAAAATATATGCATAACTAAATATACACATTACACAAATAAATGATTTAAGCTGTTTGTATTGAGGTTGCAATATTTAAATTAATTAGGGGAAACTAAATCTATGCTAGATAAATTTGGTATGATTTAGCTGTGGACCAAAATATTCTTTTGGGGTTAATTTGAAGAGTTTTGCACTATTTTGATTTGCTGAAACTTTGATTAATATAAACCAAACTAAAGATTATATTAAACTGAGTCACACTTTTGGGCACTTATTTTAAAATAAATCTATCAACAAAAAATATATGTTAAGAAAATCATAGAGAATCTAGATACTAAAATCATTTTAACATTATTTTTTCCTCTAGAATAGAGTAACTCTATTATAGAAATTGATTTATTTCAATATATATCTTTATAATATAGTTCTTTAATGATAGAAAAAATATAGATGAATACTATTTTGCCTCTATATTTAGATTATTAAATATCATTTTTATGAAAGGTCCGCAAAAAATTAATGTTATTTAACAAGATAAGCATGAACAAAGTAAAACGTTGATAATTTTATTTTATTAATATAATATAATTTGTTTTTTTTTTTAAAAAAACTGATTTTATATGTCCCACAACATAAGTCTAAAGGCATGGGTTGCATTTTATATTTGATACAGTTTTTGGTTTAGGAATATGGATCACCACAATTGTTTTCTCTGTCTCTAATGTTTTGAGATATTTTGTGTTCTCCGAAGTTATTTTTTTTTTGTTCACCAAACTCTTAAAGTACTACAACAAGAGATAAAAGTGTTAAAAGGGTGAAGATATCCGCATACATACTTCACTTAAGACCCTAATACTGATGTTTCTAAAAAAAATACTAAAGTCAGTATAATAACTGATGAAAAGGGACCCTAAATAGTGGATTTGGAGATAGTTGGTGAACACTAACACTGATGATAAGCCCATTAAAAAGATAGATTTGGTTATAAAACTCATTGAACAATCAAGACCAGTTCTAATACCAATGATGATAATCTGGGAGACCAGGTGAATCTCACTCGTTGGAATGAACAAGAAATGTTATTTCCATATTAACGAAACTCATCATGACAGTTCTTGGCTTTGTTGATGGGCATAATTCAGTTGAAACCGGTCCAAAAGAATGGTTGACCTTAATTTCTATGACTTATGCTATACGCTTGCTGGTAGTTAATGGGTAGGCGGTGGTTAAATTCAAGCAGGGACTATATCCTCCAAGATTACCGTGTCGAGGCGAAAGAACCATGAAACTCAAACTTAGACGCTTTTCATCAAACTTTACAAGTTGAGCATGAAAGAAGAAATACCATGAAGTACATAGGTTGTGGAGCTGAGTTCGATGAATTTGATGCGCTTCAGAGGAGACAAGATGTCAGGTGAACTTGACCAAAGGGTTAGTGTATAAGACAGAGAGGCTGCAGGGCACGAAGATGTAGACGGAGACGTAGAGGAGATTTAGAAAACCCAAGCCAAAGGTAAGACATGTTGGAGATGAGAAGACAAAAACTTAAAACTGAGACGTGACAGAGGAGGCGACGATGGGATTGTCAGAGGAGGAGTTAAGGAAATGTAGGGGAACAAGGAGGAGAGGACCATCTGAGGGATCTGATAATTCCGGGGGGATGATGAGACAGAGAGCTTCAAGCTGACCCTACATACAAGGCGACGACAGCAGATCTGGAAAGGGCTGGAGACAAGACGGAGGAGTAGATGCTATCATGGCCATGAAGAGTAGCAGAGTTGCTTCAGAGGGAGGTGTGACTGGAGTAGGGGATACCTATCTAAAGGGTGCCTTGGGCAGCGGGCTTGAAAGAGTTTCTCTCTAGGGCAAACTTTTCTCCGAAGTTATCATAAAACACAACCTCAACCTTGTAAGAATATTTATCTATCACTTTTGTCATTATCTATTTTTTTGTTGAACCTTATCATAATCTATGTGTTTATCAAATGTTATTATGTTAATCAAACATCTGAGTTTTAGAAGTTGTTAGATATAACAATCAAACATCCGGACCAAGGACATATCTAAAAAAATCATTTAATATGGGGTATACACTGTAACAAATATTTAGACTATGGACATTTTAATAAATTGTATACTGATTACTCAACTGAAGATAAGAAATGATTCTTGAAGAATTACTTCAATGAGATTGCGTATAATATAAAAATTTCCAAAGTGAAAAACACTCGACAACCGAAGAGAAACCAGTTAGAGGTCAAATACTAAACGTTTTAGAAACAAAGACAACTTTACTGAATATTTTTTTATAAAAACGTGATGCTTTACAACGATGACATACAATGGGTTATATACAAAAGCTTTAGATCTCTCTAGATCCCATCCAGCTCACACAGCCTGTCTATGACTCATCATTGACCAGTCTGGATAAGGCATCAAAGTTATTCTTTACAGCTACCTTCTCCGTAACAAACACAGAACCGTTGCTCTGTTTTGTCATCACTTCCTTTTGTCCATACTAAGATGAGACTCTCTTATCTGAATCGTGATGGGCCAGTGTGATAGACAGGTCCAGTATCTTATTACCCATATCTCCCCCCCCCCCCCTCAAACTTGGTGTGGGTAGCAAAGTGACGTCAAGTTTGGTTCTCAAATCTTCAAACGATCTTCTTGGGAGAGGCTTAGTAAATATGTCTGCCAGCTGATCTTTAGCTGAAATGTGTCTGAGAGCCACATGTTCTCTTATGTAGTGCTAGTCATTTTCAAAGTGTTTCAATCGCTTGTGAAGAGCTGGATTAGTACTCAAGTACACAGTGGAAAAAATGTCACACTGAAGCAGTGTTGGATTACTTTGATAAACTCCCAAGTCACGAAAACAAAGTTATTTCTTGAGATGTAGCGGTGAGTGCTCTGTACTCCGCCTCAGTAAAAGAACCAAAGATAATATCTTGTCGTTTGGCTGACCAAGAGATAAGGTTTGTTCCCAAGAAAGTGTAGAGACCAGTCGTAGATCTTATAGTTTCCCTGCATCCCGACCAAGCACTGTCATAGTAAGCTGTTAGAATCAAGTTGGAGTGCTTCTTGATAAGCATCCCCATCTTGGTGGTACCTTTGACATAATGTATGCTCTAGAGAGTATAAGGTACTGAAGCTTGCCTGCAATATTTATGAAATACGTTGATTGTGGAAACCTCTCATCATCAAGTGTGTCTGGACTTGTTGGTAATGGGATAGGAATAGGATTGCAGGTTGACATGCCTGCTTGATGTAGAACATCCTCAACATATGCCGACTGATAAAGAAACATGCCATCAGAAATCTCTTCAATCTCAATGTCGAGAAAGTACTCGGGAAATCCAAGATCTTTCATCAAGAATCGTGTATTGAGAGTCTGAATGAGAGTGTCCATCAGTTTTGGATCATATGCTGTAAGTAGTATATCATCAACATAGAGAAGCAGCACCATGTTTTTGTCATGTTGATGGTAAATGAAGAGTGATGGGTCAGATTTGTTGCAGACAAAACCAAATTGCAATAGAGAGTTATTAAATGTGTGAAAATCAACCTAGCTCCGATACCATAAATGTTTTAGAAATAAAGATAATTTTACTGAATATTTTCTTATAAAAATGTGATGCTTTACAACGATAATATACATATATACAAAAGCTTTAGATTTCTCTAGATCATATCCAGTTCACACAACCTGTCTATGGCTAATCATTGACCAGTCTCGATAAGATATCAAAGTTATTCTTTACAGCTATCTTCTCTGTAATAAACACAGAGCCGTTGCTATGTTTTATCCTCACTTCCTTTTGTTTATATTGAAAAAGTTTTCTTATCTGAATTGTGATGGGCCAGTGTGATAGACAGACCCAATACCTTATTACCCATAAATACTACAAAAAAAAAGTTATCATTTACCTCTAAAAGTTTTTGGATTTGTTAAGAGAGAAACGATGAAGAGAGATCTCTCTTTAACATGAGAATAAGATGTTGTACACTGTGACAAGATACATAAATCTACTGGTATGCAGGATAAATATTAGAATAACAACATAATCAAACTATAGAAATACTAGCACAAAAATAGAAACACTATCTTAAAAGAATTTCTGCAGAACGATCATAAACCCACAAAAATTGGTTTTTTGGTTTACTGGATAATTGACTTTTTTTTTCTAACAATAATCATAAACCTCTAGTTAATTATATATGTTAAAATTTATTATAATAAGCTAGTTGATCTATACGCAAGTGTTGGTGTTGTTGCGTCATGGCTAAAGGTTGTGTGGTGTCTTATCAAAATAAAGTTAATTATTTAACTAAAATCTTTGTACTAATAATCACGAGGAAAAATACTAATAAATCTGTTATATTTGCTAAATTTATTATACGTCTATACAATAATTATGATAGTCTTGGTATTTAGATAAGTTTGATCCGGTTTCAATTGAGACACTTCTATGAAATAACAAGATAATATATTTTTCGCCGGTGGATGAGTAAAGAGAAACAAGTAAAGACGTTGGGTGTTTTTAATACCTGAGAAAGACGTTGTTTCAATAGGTAACATGTCGTAATAAATTGTCTCCACCAGCAATTTTTATATGAACCAAATTGAAATTTTCGATACGATATGGTTGCTCGACGAACAACTCGAGAGCGACATCGTATCTTAATAATTTCTCTTTCTTTTCTCAGTTTATACAAACCTCGACTGTTTCGTGCCTGCTTAACAATCAAACTACCAGTAATAGTTTTTTTTTCTTTAACAAGGGTGTGCCAAATTATTTGTTACAGTTGATCTCTTTTTGTCTGTAACAGGAGAAAAATACTATCAGCGTTAAATTGAAAAGATAACACGTTTTTCTGTGTCAATGTTTCTAATGTATACGCCAAATGTTTCATTAAGTTGATAAAATTTATATTTTCTTTGTTAAATTATGTGAGTTTTAACTCGAATGAACACATAAATATGCTACATGTATAACGGTTGGATTTTTTTTTTTTTTTGAACAACTACGGTTGGATAATATGTTGTATATTTCAAAATATTACAAATGAGTACGTGTTATAATTTACCAAAGATAGGACGTTATAATATGGATTTGATAAACCCACTAATATAGTATTTTTTTCACTATGATAAGAAAATATTTACATAGTCATGTTTACATCTTCTACCGAAGAGATAAACATAAGTCAAATTCAAGTATACAACAACACTCGAAGGGAATATATCTGAAAAGAAAACTTGAAAATCACCGCACGTTCCACCCAATATTTCCCATATTATTTCATATATGTCTCAAGCAACCGCGTTGGTCTCTAAACGCACGTATCACCTAACCCATCCGTCGTGGAATGGCGACTCTAACGCGTTCCCCATCTTCTTTTGCAACTTAAGATTCTTATAAAACTTTTTTATAAACTCTTCCGCCGCTTTATCCACCACGTGATCATGGTCTCCACCGTCCTCTAACGGAAACGGCGAATCCGTCACTCTAAGCTGCCTCACCGCCGGAAACGCCACTTTTGGCGACTCTCCAGCCGCGGCCGCACTTGTATCATTTTCTCCCAACAACTCAAAAACCTTCTTAACCGCTTCCGTCACAGCGTCTTCATTGTCACAACCGCCGTGGACGCGGCGTTTGCGTTTGCACATATACGCAAAAGGGTCATTCGCTGGGGTGTTGCTGCAGCTGAACTCGTAGTCACGGACGCGTGCGGAGGAGGTAACGTCAGCACCGCCGGTGAAGCTAGAACGACGGCGGCGGAGGTTAGTGATGGCTTTGTTGCCTCTCTTGAGCATTAGGTTTAAGTCAAGCATGAGCTTGCTTTTGACCGTACCGGTTTTCAAAACGCAGAACACGATCCTCACGACTTTCCAAAGCCTCTTGGCTGCGACTTGAGCGTTTTGTTCCATTTCTGTGTATAAGTCTCTCTTTGGGATAGAAGCTTCCATTTTTGATATTTATTTTCTAGAGGAAATGATATTTTTGTTCTTCTTCTTTTGCTTGTCTTACACTTGTAAGATTGGTTTGTAATGGAGGAAAGAAGTTGAGGGTATTTAAAGGATGAGGAGATAATACAAAATAATATATTATGAGAAAGGATATTGTATATTAAATAAATGTAAAGAAAGAGGAATAACCTAAAACCACAACTTTAGCCAAAAGATTTTCTTTCTCATTAAGAGGTTGGAGTAGTAGCCAACAAAGAAGTCTTCTTTGTATGGTTTATTTGCTTTATTTCCTATATATATTTCATTTTATTAGAGCTTGGTTATCCACATATCACAACACATGCATATCTAACCGTTAATGATGGAAGTTGAGGGTAAAATGAGCTTTAACTCTAGAGTAAGCAACCGAAGTGTAGCTATATTTCTCTAAAGTGGAGGATAATATAAAATAATGATATGATATTAATCAGAGTGTGAATTAAGTAAACTGTAAACCAGATATCATTCATGAGTTTTTCATGAGTATAGCCGTTTTCTGGCAGGCTGATCGAGCCACTTAGAGAGTTTTGCTTATACCAAAATAATACACTATAAAACTTTAAAATTTTCTACACAGAATTAAAGAACTATTGCTTTCTTAAGACTTTACAGTTAAGTTTTAGATTACATCCACAATAGTCAACAAATAATATTTTATAATCCTTAAGTTCTTAGAAATTATACAGATGTATATAGGTTAAGAACTATAAATATTACGCGTGCATGAGTTATGTTTCTAATCGCAATTCTAGACAAGTCGATCTGTGTCAGCAAGAGAGACTGGCCTATGTTGGCACCACTTAACAAATAATCACTGAATCCTTTGTAAAATATAAAATGGGCAAAACCTTCAACATGTATATATTTTATAGTATATAGTTAATTATTTGATAACCATCTCTGTATTTGTACCTTTTCTTTTATTGTATTTGCATTTGATTATAAGATAGTGATAGTATTAAAAAGAAAAAAAAATCATGTATGGAACTTTGGTCAAAATAATAGTTTCTTGTATGTATTGTTTTGTAGAAAAGGAGTGTATATACACATGTTATCCGTATTAAAATTTCACATGATTACATATATTAAAGCGAAAAAGGTCTGGAGTTGATATTTTTCTTTGTATTACCATTATTTAAAACCAACTTAATATATCTTTCAATACAATATCACACAATTTCAATGATATTGCGTTTGAAACATCATGCCAAATATCCAATCAGATGCAACATTAACTATGATTAGATTGTCCCTAAGTATACATGTCCTCCAAAACTTTTTATAAATTTAATATGATATATTAGTTGAGTCATGTCTTTAAAGTTGATAGCAAATTTAGACCGTTGCCGTAGCCACTAAGGCGATCCAACAAATTAAAGGAAAAGACCTCTTCGTACGTGTTACTTGTCGTTAGAAACTTCTTATACGTGTTACTCCACAAATAGATCACAAAGCTCTTACTAAAAGTTTTTAGTCCAAAGTATGGTCACAGTGCCGGTCGGTGAATCTAACGGCCAGAAGCAAAAAAAATAATGAGATTATGGGCCTGTAGTAAACGTGTTAGCAAAACTTTTAAAGATTTGTGGATGCCTAATTTTGTGGATGCCTAATTTCTAAGTCAAAACTTTTACAGTTCTTTGATAAGGATCAATTTTCTGGCAGGTACGTTATTATGCGCATGCTCTATCTTTATTTGGGAACCTGCGATTGGTTCTTTTTTTTTTCTTTTTAAAAAAGCTAAAAAAAGGAATAAAATAAAATAAAATCACCTTGGTTATCGAGCAAGGGGAGTACCAGCATTGTTGAAGATCTTACCTCTGTTTTCCCTTTCCAACACAAATACTACTATGCTATCTATGAAAACTGTTAAATTGAGGACGGATAAAATACATAAAATATTTGAGGCCGGAAGCTCAAGCTTCCAATGTTTGATGTCTGAGCTGGTACTGATGGTCATTTACTAACGTTTGCTGAACGAACATATAAAATATTTTGGAGTTCTTTTTGTCTTGGTAAAATGGATTTTGGAGTTTGTAATTCAAACCTTTTGTAAAACTATGTACCGGTGGTAAAATTTTGGAAGGTATAAACAATTTAGTAAACAATTCTAGAAAAAAAAAATTTCTTACAAATTTGAAAGTTTATATATATGTAAAGTTTTCTTACAATTTCGGAAGTTAGAGATAGGTTTCACTAGCATATGCTTAAAACCGGTCTGATGATAGTGTTAACTGAATCAGTGACCTTCTTGAATCAAGAAATGACTACCTAGCATTCCTTGTAAATCTGAAAGAATATATAGCATAAGAAACGTACACATAATAGATTTTTTTTAGTGGATAAATTTTATATCTCATTAATTAAAAGCAACATACAATTTGGTGGTGAAAGTCGAACATATTTTACGAATCAAAAGCAAACTGTGTAAGTTTCTTTTACTTCCATCAAAGATAATGAGTTCAGTTTTGTTTTGATAATAAGTAAGAGTGGAAGCATATCGTTCAGGAGGAGTAAAGTAGTATATATATTTTCTAAAAAGAGTCCTATGAGTCTTCTTGGATACCACTACGATTGTTGTAGCCGGTAACCACACAACTGACTCGAAAACGACAGCGCCTGTACGTCGTGAAGAAGGAATAATACATGGAAACGACACGAGGTTTCAACTCGAAACTAATAATTGGCGAAAACGACACACGACAAAGCCATTCCAGTAATATTAGTATAAGCCTTGTTTCGAAAACTAGTGCTTTGTTTTTCTCTATCTCATTTTTTTTTTAATTATATGTCTTAAAACAAAATTATGTTGTTGTTATAATTATTTTAAGTAATTTTTCATTTTCGAGGTTTCTTAAAGCAGCTTTCGGAATGGGCCATGAACCTTAGAGCTTAGACATGAAGGCATCTAAGCTAATCATAGCCACCTATCTCCACTTACAGAGATAATAGCATGGGAATTAAGTTATATATATAGTATATAAGTATATGATACTGTGTATTGCCGAAAACATTGATAATGTTTCGCGACATATTGTGGTATTAAACGCTGAGTTTTAGTGGTAACTATATGGTTTAGATGCTCACGTATTTGAAACTTTATATATATATATATATATATATATATATAGAATTATTTTTTGAGAATTAAGTTTGTATATTAGAGTTGGTGTCTGATACTTGATTATATAAATTTTTCTAAATTAATGGGTGTAAACTTTATAACTAAAATCTTGTAGATAAAGTCATCGTTGTGGTTTGGATTATTATAAAAGGCTGTTCATTATAAAATTGGTACATATAAACTATATATAATACATATTGTTTAAATTGGATTCTATAATTATTACTTGCAGAACCCTTCATCATATAATGTATAGTAATTTTTTTTTTTAGTTTCAAAAAATAATATATATTAAAATATTTAAATTTAACTAATTATAATTACTTGTAAAAAAATGTTCGTCATACATAATGTTTTTGATAATCTGATGATAGGAAGAGAAAAAAACGGTGAGCTCTTATATTATATATCTTATTGTATTGTTTTCAAGTCTTTCTTATTATTTGGTGGTATGCTTTTATTGAGTGGGAAGATTCTGTAGTTTTTGTGTCTGGGATTGGGCTTATTAGCTCAGTAGCCAAATTTGGGATGTATATTAAGTATATAACATTGATGTTGACGTAATGTATTCTTTGACATTTAGCCTCTTTTTCATCCGGTATTACCCTTTCCACTAGCAGATATCCAGTTACATGGTATAAAACTAAATGACGTGTTCGTTAATTGTAGGTGATTTAAATCACCAAACGTATGAATCACATAGAGGAACATGTTAACTATTTCTGTTCCATTCTACATAGATCATCCCTTCCATTCCGTTTTTATATTTATATGTTCCATTCCGTTATCTATTAAGTAGGCTTACCACGTATATATAGCTTCAATCCAATCCATCCGGAATGGTATAGAAATATATTCCATTCTATGTACATGGAATGGAATATATATTTATTTAGATACTATACCCTAATCTCCAATAAGTTAACCCTAAACCCAACAGACCCACTTAACACTATACCCTAATCACAAATAAGTTAACCCTTAACGAAAATCTAAACCAGAAAACGCAAATAGAAACCCCAGCTTTTGATGTAAACTCCACATCAAATGGAATGGAATGCGCAAGTTTGGATGAAACCCTAAATAACATAGAAAACATCCGAAATCTGGATTTTTTATTCCATTGTGCTTGGAATGGACCAAAACCGTATGGATCTAGTGGTCCGGTTGTCGATGTCGAAGACGGTGAATTTCACAGAGAATAAAAAGGTTAACCCTAAACCCAACAGACCCACTTAACACTATACCCTAATCATAAATAAGTTAACCCTTAACGAAAATCTAAACCAGAAAACGCAAATAGAAATCCCAGCTTTTGATGTAAACTCCACATCAAATGGAATGGAATGCGCAAGTCTGGATGAAACCCTAAATAACATAGAAAACATCTCAACTCTGGATTTTCTATTCCATTGTGCTTGGAATGGACCAAAACCGAATGGATCTAGTGGTCGGGTTGTCGATGTCGAAGACGGTGAATTTCACAGAGAATAAAAAGGTTTCGAGAGATTAAGTTGTGGAGTTCTCAGAGACGTTTTGCTTGCGTCGAAGTTAGTGGGAGATGTGAAATAATTGGTGGAGTTAGGTAAGACACGACTTACAGTGTAAAATCAAGAGAATAAATTATGACTTTTTTTTTCTTCCGGTGAAAGCTGTTGAGTTAAAGGGTAATACAGTATTAATATATATAACTAACGATGTGAGTGTATCTGTCAGGGTTTTTTGCTACTGACCCAATTATGGTTTTTTCTATTGCTATATGGCCTAATTCCCCAAAATTAAGCAAGAGACGATTTTTCATTTTGGCATTTTCTGCATAAACATGTTTTATTTAATTTGTTGTTGGATCGGGTGTTATGGATAACCCCTTAATGCACTATATATTCTTTTGCTCAATAATATGATCCACCGAAAACGAGAACATTATATAAAATGAGAGATTTTATCCAAAAAATCCTATGTACTTAAAGATGTTTGAAATTCATACATGAATAATAGTTTTCTACTACTTTCTCTATTTTAAGTTAGTTGATGTTTAAAGTGTTTTTTATCTAATTAAAAATTATTTTTTTGTATTAATTCAAGCTAATTCGACCAATAAAAATGATAAAATAGAATATAAATTGTTAAAATACCAAGTAACACTGAAATTTTGCATAGAAATTTCAAAACATATAAAAGAAGAATAAAATATTTATATTTAAATATTAATTAAACTGGAATAGAGGAAATAAATAACTAAAACCCATTGAAGCAATCTCATTAATTGTTATTTCCTCCAACTCATTATAAGTCATTTATACATATTTTACGCAGATTAATAAAATGAATAAATATACTAATATGCTCTCACTTAGTATATAATTATTTAAATAAAAATATTTTTTCTTAAAATCATCTATTGATTAGTTAAAAGAGTATGAAAGAGATTATGTGTTAAAATTGCATTGAAAATGTAAAATAATATTTATTTTGAAATAAGAAAAAAATTGTAGGAAGATAATTATTTAGAAAAATAAAGAGTATGTTCAAAACATTCTAAATATGGCCATTTACGTCTAGCATAACATAAAAAAAATGTTCTATTTCAAATTGTCAATCCTCTTCAATGTTATTTTGACTTATCAAAAACAAGTAAAGGAATTATCTTACCTTTAGTTCTCAAAAATATATTTCCCTCGTTTCGCAAAAATTGTCAATTTGACATATTTTATACATATTAAGAAAGTAATAAAATATAGTAGTATACTCCTATTTAGTATATAAATATCTATATAAAAATATATTAGTTAGTTAAAAAGATAAAATAGATAATTTATGAAAATTTGTAATGGAAATTTAAATAAACATCTATTAATTAATTAAAAAGATAAAATAGATAATTTATGAAAATTATATTGAAAATGTATAATGACATTTTTTAAAACAAGAAAAATATACAATTTCACTTTAAAAGAAAACAGATGGAGTATATTTGTACCAAGATTTTTAAATACATTAGAATAGAATAATTTTTTGTCTGTTTAGTATATAACTATATATTAAGTAAACTAGGATAAGATCCGCGTCTTACGCGGAATAAAATTGTTATTTTTTTATTATGTTTTGGAAAATGAAACAATAGTTTGGTTTCATTTAGATTAGGGATTTTCAATTCGGATATCAGATTTTGGTTCAGTTTGATTTTTTGGTATTTTGGTTATTAAAATACAAGTACTATTCTAAATCCATATTTACTTCGGTTTGATTTAGTTTATATACCATCGGTATTCAGTTTTATACCAAAAAATATAATTATTTAGTTTGAGATCATATTATATATTATAAAAATATATAATATGATCATATTTAGAGTCATATTGTCAAAAAGTCATTTATTAGAAATATTATATATTTAAATAAAAGAATAAAAACTAAAAGGATTCTATCATCTAATAAAATGATAATATCTAAAATTAATATCAAAGCTCTAAATTTTGAAAATATAAATAAAAAACAAAACAGAAGCATGAAAGAAAAGTTTTTATATTCTTCCATATTTAGTGTTCGTCAAATTAATATGTCTTCGATTAAACACAATTCTATTTGTTCAAAAATATAAAAAGTTGTAAAAAACTTCAACTAATTGTTGTCCTTCAAATTTATAATCTTTACATTAATTTAGTTACTGTTAAAATAAAGCAAAAAAAAAAAGAGTAAGAAAATAAGAAATCTGAGTTGCAGTAAATTGTTACTTAATTATAGTTCAAGTGATTTAAAAATTATAATTATAGTTCAGTTCATGCAACAAATAGATATTTATGGGTCATTATAAATATATACATATTTACATGTTTCAGTTTAATCGGTTATAAATCAAATCATATCCAAATCCTACAGTTTTTATAAAACCACATCTATTTGGTTTGTATGGTATATACAAAAAAAACATATTATCGATTTTTAATGTCTTTTCATAATATAAAATTAAAAAAGAACTAAGATATTAAAATCATTGATAAAAAAATCAATGTGAAAAATATAATAAGTTTATAATTTATAAATGTTCTTGAAAATTCATTGAAATTTTTGAAATTAAAATATTTATGTAATCTTATATGGTATCTAGTTTAATCTATATATATATTTGTTTTATTATTGAATGATACTTTTTACTCATATGGTGAAGGAGATTAAAGAAAAAAAGATGAAGGAGATATAAATTGTTATCAAATATTTATTATTAGAATCATTAATTGTCTTATATATATATATTATTCATTTATGGTAATTTCGTAGATTTTATTTAAGGAAATAAAATAAAATAATAATTATATCTAGCGGAACAATTGCTTCTATCGTAAATATCATATCATATAGTTCGACCAACGAATGTATCTAACGACATATAAAAATCGAATGTGGACCTAATTATTTTTCAGTTGAACGTAATTGACTACCTAATTGAGTGACACTTAAGCATGTGATCTTTTTTAATTATTACAAAATTGAGGTTACAATTTTTCAAATGTTTCTCTTCTAATAAATAGGAGATAGTTTAGTTAGATAACTAAACCGTAGAAAAAAGATTTACGAAACAAAAATATCAAGAATGTAATCTAACACTATATGTATGCTATTTTTTTTTGTTTCTATACTCAAAACAAAATAATATTAAAAAGGACCTTTAGGCCCCGAAAACCCTGCTAACAAATTTGTGAATGCATATATCCATCTAGTTGATGTATTGTTTATTATCTTCACTAAATACCAAATAATATGTCTAAAAACTAAAACGAAAAGCCCGGCCATATCTTCCACTCTTGATAGTACAACATGCATTTCGTATTTCAAATAATTTTTTTTGACTTTGTGAAGGTTAATAATTTGGATGTCACCCGTCCACGGTTTATTTCAGCTGCATTAGAATCTCTTTTTTTTTTTGAATGTGTACGTTTATCAATTATACTATAAGCTTTTTATTCAATCTTTTCTCCAAATAGTTGCAGAAGTACCATTCTTCCAACTTCCAAGTCCTCCAAACGCAAGCAAAGTCCTCTAACATCAATTACACGGAGGGAGAAGATTCTGAATCTGAATCTTGAAAGAACAAGCTATTCAGCAAAAACTTCATCAACCCATAGAAGCTTTCTCCCAATTATTCTGAGAAGAATAGTTTCTAGGATGAACGCGTGTGAGTAGATCTTGTAATCTGAAGGAAGGAGTCTTGAAGGTTGAGTAAATCAAAGACCAATATGCGAAGCATACATGTGTTTTACAAACTGATGTAGCGTACTTCATCAACCGTTTACGTTTTGGTTTTCATATTTCCTTTTTACTAAGTTATGTTTTTTCCTTTTTCTATAAGGTTTTCGGTTTCCTTTAATAATTAGGTTTTGGACTTAACGTCCCTATATATATTGGGTTCTCTTGGTTTGTGAGAGACACAACTTGATTATTTGATTTATAATATATAGAGCTTTGGTTTTTAACAAACTCTTGAATCCTTATTTCTGGGCATTCTCTAAGAATTCAACGGATCTAAGAAGGCTTAGCTAACGGGTATTCTCAGAATTCAACGTTACCTTCGCATTATCGGTTACTAACGGTACTTCCGCTCCGTNTCTCTTGGTTTGTGAGAGACACAACTTGATTATTTGATTTATAATATATAGAGCTTTGGTTTTTAACAAACTCTTGAATCCTTATTTCTGGGCATTCTCTAAGAATTCAACGGATCTAAGAAGGCTTAGCTAACGGGTATTCTCAGAATTCAACGTTACCTTCGCATTATCGGTTACTAACGGTACTTCCGCTCCGTCAGTTGGTATCAGAGACTTTTAACTTCGATTCCTATCGTTGTTTTCGATCTTGTGATGGCTCCTCGACCAGGCAAAGAACCAGCCAACGATTGGACTCACTTTCAACAGTTTTTGGAAGACTTCCAAGAACACTTTCATGACGAACTCCGCAGAACTTTGGCTGAATCAATTCAGACTGGTGTTCAAGCTGGAGTTCAAGCCGCCCTAGCAGCAAACGCACCCCTGGCACCTCCGCATCATCGACAACAACACAACATCAACCCCATCCTCGACAACCAAGAAGACGACGACGACCTAGCTAACCCATTCGGAGAAGACAACCAGCTTCGTCATCACAGACAACATCGCCTCGCAGATAATCCACGATGGATGACGGGTATCAAGATGGATATTCCCGAATTTCATGGTAATGCTCAACTGGAGGAGTTACTTGACTGGTTTGTAGCTGTCGATGAGTTCTTGGAATTCAAAGATGTTCCCGCAAACAAGCAAGTTCCCTACGCAACTACACGATTTCGTGGCCACGCCGCAGCTTGGTGGAATCAACTAAAGGTTTCACGTAATCGCCGTGGTAAAGACAAGATTATCTCATGGGATAAACTCAAGAAACATATGCGCAAGACGTTTATACCTTATAACTTTGAACGCCTTTTGTTTCAAAAGTTTCATAATATTCGACAAGGTTCTCGTTCTGTGGAAGATTACGCGAATGAGTTTTATCTCATGTTAACTCGTGTGGACATCCATGATTCAGAGGACCAACTGGTAGCTCGCTTTATCGCAGGACTCAGACCGCAATTACAGACAATGCTGCATCAATTTGACCCAAGTTCTGTCGCTGAAGCTCGACAACGCGCCCTGTTGGTTGAGCAACAGACTAAGTATTCTACGAACTCATGGACTGGTAACTCGCGACAACGCATCAATGACGACAATAAACAACCGTCAGCATCAGATCCGACAACATGAACTCAAAGTAAAGCTTCCGAACCAGCAGCGACTAATGTCCAGTCTCGACCTTCAAGACCCAACGCGTTGCGTTGTTTTACTTGTGGAGAAAGGGGACACCTTCAAACCGCATGTCCAAACAATGGTCGACGTGGTTTGATCGCTGGTGACAAAGAAATCTCGGGGGATCCTATATACGACGATGAAGATGAGCAATGTGATAATGTCAATGAAGAACATGTTGCTGGTGACACAGGAACCTTTCTTATGATGCGCCGTAATTGTTTTGCGCCCAAGACAGATGAAGCTTGGCAACGAACAGCTTTATTCAGTTCAACGTGCACAGTCAAGGGAAAGGTTTGACGCTTTGTGATTGATTCCGGCTGCTCCGCGAACGTGGTCTCTGAAGAAGCAGTCCGAAAGCTTGCCCTCACACCCGAAGCTCACCCACACCCTTACCGACTTTTGTGGATGCAAACAGGGGCTGAGGTTTACGTCTCTCAACGAGCCCTTATCTCCCTTTCAATCGGATCTTTTTACAAAGATGAAGTATACTGCGACATAGCCCCGATGGACGTATCTCACATTATTCTCGGGCGACCTTGGCAGTATGATCGGGAAGTACTCCATAATGGAAAGACAAACACCAATTCATTTATGTTCCAGGGTCGTAAGATTGTCCTTCTGCCGTCACCTGACACGGATCACACAAACTCTTCAACGACCCCACCGCCATCGTCTAAGCAGAATTTGTTGATCATCTCTAAATCGCAGTTTGAGCAGGAGTTACAAGACCCAAGACCGTTGTTTGCATTGGTGGCTGTCACTCCAGAGCCACGACAAGCTACTCAATGTCCTCCTGCGTTCTCAGCTATCATCCAAGAGTTCAGCGATTTGTTTCCAGACGAGTTACCTGCGGGCTTACCTCCACTTCGGGATATTCAACATCATATTGACTTGATCCCTAATGCAGTTTTACCCAATCGAGCACACTACCGTATGAGCCCTGAGGAACACGAAGAACTTCGACGTCAGGTTGAAGACTTGCTCACTAAGGGCTATGTTCGTGAAAGTTTAAGCCCGTGCGCGGTTCCAGCACTACTAATTCCTAAGAAAGATCGTTCGTGGCGCATGTGTGTGGATAGTCGAGCAATCAACAAGATTACCACACGGTATCGCTTTCCTATTCCTCGCTTGGATGACCTTTTGGATCAGATCGGCAAAGCCTCCATATTTACCAAGTTGGATCTTAAAAGTGGTTACCACCAGATTCGTATCCGCCCTGGGGATGAATGGAAGACGGCTTTCAAGACTGGTGAAGGGTTGTTTGAATGGTTGGTCATGCCGTTCGGGTTGTCTAATGCCCCCAGCACATTTATGCGTGTCATGAATCAAACACTTCGACCTTTTATTGGTCGTTTTGTAGTGGTTTATTTCGATGACATTCTGATTTTTAGCACATCACTGGATGAGCATCTGGCACATCTCCGAGAAGTGTTACTGGCGTTACGAAGGGATAAGCTATTCATCGCTAAGCAGAAGTGTGAGTTTGGTACATCCGAAGTTCTTTTCCTCGGTTATGTTGTCTCTGCGGCTGGTCTACGCGTTGATCCCTTCAAAGTTGAAGCTGTCGCTTCTTGGCCTACGCCTACTACGATCTCTGAGGTTAGGAGTTTTCACGGGTTAGCCTCTTTTTATAGGCGCTTTGTGCACAACTTTAGTGCCATAATGGCACCGATTACTGACTGCATGAAAGGAGTATCTTTTTCTTGGACTGAAGAAGCAGCGCGAGCGTTCGCACTCATCAAAGACAAGTTAACTACAGCTCCTATCTTGGTTCTTCCTGACTTTGACTCTCCCTTTGAGCTACATTGTGATGCGTCAAAACTTGGAGTAGGTGTTGTCCTCAGTCAACACGGACGTCCTATAGCTTACTATAGTGAGAAGCTCGCTGGCGCTCGTAGCCGCTATAGCACGTATGATATCGAGTTCTATGCGATCGTACAGGCTATCAAGCATTGGCGTCATTATCTTGCCCATAAGGAGTTCATCCTATTTACAGATCATGTGGCTCTGAAGTATTTGGGCACTCAAGATAAAATTTCTTCTCGTCATGCTTCTTGGACTGCATATTTACAACAGTTTACTTTCGTGATTAAGCATCAATCCGGGAAGTTGAACAAGGTCGCGGATGCTTTAAGTCGGCGCCATGCTTTAGTGTCTACTTTATGTGTCTCAGTCACGGGTTTCGAGTGTTTTTCTGAGTTGTATCCTTCGGATCCGTTCTTCGCCCCTATCTGGTTGGATCTGACGCAGGGAGTTCGGACGGACTATTCGTTGGTGGATGGATTTTTCTTTAAAGACAATCGCATTTGTGTTCCAGCGTGCAGCCTCCGCCTGCAGATTATCAAGGAGCTCCACGGTGAGGGCCATGTCGGCCGAGATCGCACTCTCAAGCTTGTCTCGGAGTCTTATTTTTGGCCTACATTACGACGTGATGTCGAACGGTTTGTGCTCCGTTGTACAACGTGTCAAAAGGGAAAAGGTCATGCGTCTAACGCGGGACTTTATTTACCTTTACCAATTCCGACACAACCTTGGAGTGATATTAGTATGGATTTTGTGCTCGGTCTTCCAAAAACTCAACGCGGGAATGATTCTATTTTCGTCGTGGTTGATCGTTTTTCTAAAATGGCGCATTTCATTCCTTGCAAGAAGACAACGGATGCCGTTCAGGTTGCTCTGCTATTTTTTCGTGAGGTATACAGGCTCCACGGCCTTCCTTTATCGATTGTCTCAGATCGCGATTCAAGGTTCATTAGCCACTTCTGGCGTTCTCTTTGGAAGTTGTTTAAGACGAGTCTCAATATGAGTTCAGCTTACCATCCTCAAACGGATGGTCAGACCGAAGTTACTAATCAAAGCTTGGGCAATATGTTACGTTGTTTAGTTGGTGATAATCTTCGTTCTTGGGATTCAGTTTTGTGTCAAGCGGAGTTTGCTCATAATCATGCCAATAATAGGAGCCTCGGCTTCAGTCCTTTTAAAGTGGTTTATGGACTGGTTCCTCGAGGACCTCTGTCTTTGTCTACTCTGCCCCAGCACGGCGAGTTCCATGGAAGAGCAGTCGAGCTTGTCGATGAGCTCTCAGCCATTCATGCGCAGGCTCAGGACAACTTGCAGGGCACGGCAATTAAATATAAGCGTCAGGCAGATCGTCGTCGACGGGAAGTGCAGTTTCAGGTTGGCGATCTTGTGTGGGCTGTTCTCACTAAGGAGAGATTTCCAACAGGGCAGTACAACAAACTGAAGGCGCGCAAAATAGGACCGGTCGAGATACTTGAGAAGATAAATCCAAATGCTTATCGACTGGCTCTCCCGCCTCATATACACACTGCTGATGTTTTTAATGTGAAGCATCTCTTCAAATTCGAGCCTGATGACGACTTACTCTCCGGATTCGTGGACGAATCTTTCGTAGGGGGGGGGGACCTGATGTAGCGTACTTCATCAACCGTTTACGTTTTGGTTCTCATATTTCCTTTTTACTAAGTTATGTTTTTTTCCTTTTTCTATAAGGTTTTCGGTTTCCTTTAATAATTAGGTTTTGGACTTAACGTCCCTATATATATTGTGTTCTCTTGGTTTGTGAGAGACACAACTTGATTATTTGATTTATAATATATAGAGCTTTGGTTTTTAACAAACTCTTGAATCCTTATTTCTGGGCATTCTCTAAGAATTCAACGGATCTAAGAAGGCTTAGCTAACGGGTATTCTCAGAATTCAACGTTACCTTCGCATTATCGGTTACTAACGGTACTTCCGCTCCGTNTCTCTTGGTTTGTGAGAGACACAACTTGATTATTTGATTTATAATATATAGAGCTTTGGTTTTTAACAAACTCTTGAATCCTTATTTCTGGGCATTCTCTAAGAATTCAACGGATCTAAGAAGGCTTAGCTAACGGGTATTCTCAGAATTCAACGTTACCTTCGCATTATCGGTTACTAACGGTACTTCCGCTCCGTCACAAACATAGCACCAAAAACAAACCAAACTACAAGATCGTCTGCATGTGAAGAACCAACAAGGAAGACTTTATTGTTCAGTTTCAGTGGAGTATCTTCCGGGCTAGTCCATTCCTCGCTTCTCACAGCCACCGAGAACAAAAATGCGATCTTTGGTTGCACACATAAAGCTATTATCCATCTTCTTAGATTTTGTGTCAAATTTATCGCCTCGGTTCAGGTATGCATTGTACAATGTAGGCTTTTTTCAGTTTAGAATATACCTCTAAACCGAACAGGAAGATTCTTGAACCAAGTCTTGCCATAGATGGGTTAGCTTCATCAACCAATAAAATGTAGTAGTGGTTGTCTTGTAGGGTTTCTTTCTAAGGCAATAGTCAGAGAGCCAGAAAATGAAACATTGGATTAGGGTCCCAAATTTTTTTAAGAAAGTTACATGGAAAAAGGGCTTCGAATTTGTATTTTTTTACTAGATTGTTTAGTTTCTCTAACATCTCAGGGACGCCCAACTAGGGTTAGTATTCTTGACAGAGAGACAAACGTAGACCGATGGCTATCAACCATGTTTTCATTATGTTTCGAAGAGCTTGACCCAATTCCATGTGAGCTATTAGAAGTATATATCTCACATCGAGAATTTAATGAAACTTTAAGTAATATATAAAATGTTAGGATCAATATCATCAATTGATTTTTAATTGAAAGTTTATATTAAATTCGAATCTAGCATGGTATCAGAGTCCAAATCCTTAAAATAAACCATAAACTTCTTATTAATTAATTAATTAACCCTTTCAACTGGGTAAAAAATAGATGTCCTTAACCTTCCAACTAGGTATAATTATAATACTTGACTCGTTCGACCGAATATAAATATCTTAAAATTCAGAGATTTACGATGGATTAGAGCCATCAGAGCTGGAAGCAGACCAAGAATGGGAGCCGTGGCATTTAAACAGACCACCTTCACAATTTGGGCTTTTCGTGGGCTGGGCCGAACTTTTTGATCTCACAAACCTTTTTAAACAAGTTTATGTTCGCTCTACTTCAAATACTTAACCACAGATTACACTGAACCAGTAAAAACATTAACACACAGTTTCCTAAATGTCATAATATGCTTGATCATCTGATGACAAAACATACCATGAAACGCCAAACGCAAACTCTCTAGCAAAGTACTTTGTATAGCATCATGAGCAATCAGTCTTGTAAATTCGTTTGTTGGTTTCTCATTAGACTGACTGCTCGTGATGTTCTATCATTTTCTCTAAGGTTGGCATTCCACGTGGCGTAAATTCATTGGTTCAGTGGAAACTTGCGGAGCCGAGTGTTGGAGCCCAATAGTCGGCGCTGTTGTCGCTGCCTTGGAATGTGCAGGACAGCAGGAGATTGGAACAAGACATAAACCTCGACTTCTTAAATCTTTCTAAGGCCATGTTCAAAGGGGGCACATATGCTATGTGCTTGGCCTTTTTAAAATATGATTTAATAGAAAAGTGGCCCAAGAACACTTTGAGAGTTCTTATTGAAGACCAGTGCTTAGCTCATGTGCTTGGGGACGTGTCACGCGCGTATTGGTCGAGAAAAAGGAGAAAAATAAGGGTTTTCGTTTTTTCCACTCCGGAAAATATTCTCTCGTTTTTCGGCACCGATTCCGGCGAATCGCCAATTTTTTTGCGCGGCGGATTCAAATTAAAATAGCGGTGGATGCTGCGTATCTGATGCAGTTCGTCGACGAAACATCGTTCTGCAATTACCTCGCCGGAACACTACTCTACTTCATCTCCGGCTTCCTCTGGTGCTTCTACATCTATTACCTCAAACTCAACATTTTCTTAAGCACACCCTTTAAAAAAGTGATCTCCCTTTGAAAATTTCCTTATTCTTAACTCAAATCCATTTTTTAACTAATATTTTCACTCTAAGCACACCCTAAAGTGCTCCCCCTTTGAACATGCCCTTAGGTTCTTCATTTGCATTCTGATTCTCGGTAAACAAAGACATGCATTGATCATAAACCAGAAAATAAAATAAAAGAGCTTAAGATTTGTAGAGCATTGATAAACACCAAAATGACACATTATGTGTCACATATGTAACGAGGTAAATAGTAATGTCAGCCTTTGTTTCGTATTCACAAGAAATAATGTGGTTTAAATATTTTATACATAATTTTTTATTTATAATTTTTCATATTTAGTAAAATAGAAAAATAAAATGGCATAAATGTTTGTTAAGAGATTGATGGTATTTTTTACTAAGAAGTAAAGTTATACAACTAAGTAACGTGAGTTGAACAAAAAAATACAACTAAGTAATGTGTAAAAAAAATGTGAACCAACCTGTAAATGGTACAGAAAATATTCAAAAGGACAATAGACATAAACATAAAATATACTTCAAATGTTAATATTCATGATATTTTGGTTGAGAATTTTATAAGTTTCATGATTTTTTTAAGATGAAAGCATATAACAAAAACGCGCCCACACAATTTGAAATGCCATTTGGTTAAGACACAAAAATAAGCAAGGCTTGCTGGTTATACTAATCAATAATGTAAAGCTGTGCACATTTTTAGTTTTTGAATTTTTTGATCCGTATGCTTAAAATTACGATTATACATATGAAGTATTCATAGAAACAGACGTTAATAAACGGATACCTGACCTGGGTCCTCAGGAAATAAGCAACTTCGGTCTCCTTGCAACTAGTTATAAAACCAGAATTAAGAGATGATTAAGTATATATGGCTAAAAGTACGGTGTATAAACTATAGTATGGTCATGTGTATTTATATCAGCGTACACACATACATATATATACGATTTAACACAAAAATGTATACATGCAATGTGTACAAGTGAAATTTTGGTTCTTACATGTTGGTTCATCATATTCCCCGAGGCATTTGTACCAAAGTATGGGTGACTAAGAGCCTGCAGCAGTTTAAAATATTATACTTTATACATAATCACAGCAATCAAAGATTACTTAACATTGAAAAGCCTTTAGACAATCTTTGTCTCTGAGACAAGAAAACTAGTGTAGATAGAGCTCCAATCTAGAAATCCACCAAGGATCCGAAGATTGGTGAATACAGGTCTAGAAGAAGGTGATGATGGTGATATGATAGATGATGATGGTGACGATAGAGAGAAGAGACTTGAAGAAGAAGATAAAGTTATGTTGTTTTTGATTGATTTCTCAGAATAGCCAAAAGGCGTACATAAACTATTTGTGAACCGGCTTGGTTCTAGTAAACCGAAATGAATATAAAAAAAAATATAAACCAGAATTAACCATAATTCCTGTCACAGTCTCGCTCTCTTTCTCCATTTATAAAATTGAGACAATTGGTGTAATGTACCCAACGAAGATCCAAATTGGCGAAATGTCCATGGTTATGGATAATCCAAAAAAGAGTAACCTTTTGACACTGTGCGGACGAAAATGCCCTCTTACTTTATCGAAAACATGTAACTTTAGATTTAACGGATACACATTATGTTAACTGAACACTAAGAGATATTTATCAATTTTAACATGATATAAAAATTGTTAGCAAATTGATAAAATTTTAACATGCTACAAATTTTGTTATCGGGTTATATCTATTTATNGTTACAAATTCATTAAAATATAATAATAACGGGTAAATAATGAAATAGCTGCTAACTTACATATTATCCAAATAAAAGAATGTATATTTCAAGATTTGAAATTAGAAATAATAGAATTAGTGTGAGATAATAACATTAGCAATATGGGTGTCAAAAGAATCAGAGTAAAAAATAGAGATTTATGATGAAAAAATAAAAGTATAAATATGTCATGTGTGAGAGATAAAGAGATTATAAGATATGGAAGAGAAGAGAGAGAGAATGAGATAGGGGTATAATGGTCAGACAAAATAGTTTCTATTTTGGAAGGTTAGATGGCAAATATGAGGTGTATTTAGGGACAATTCCACCAATTTCTCTATAAAATTTGACGTCTCTTTTCACCATCATTAAAAATACTGAATAATTGTTTTCATTGTATATATTAAAGTTCAAACACTATAATGTACTAAATTAGTGATGTCATGCTGAGTTGTATTTCTAGAAATCAGGAAATTAAACCTCGGAGGTCAAATACCAAAAATATTGAGAGATATTATTTATGTTTTAGAAATCAATTGGATTGTGAAAAAGAAAATCAATTGGATTACCCTGACAAATAAATATTACTTCTCGAAGTTAAGTTTAGCATTATTTTTATATATACTAAAAGGAAAATGAGAATATTGGGAGTTTGGAAAAGCCGAAAAGACGAGTCACACCTCAATTTGACTCTGAAGGAACCAGAATTAACCATAATTCCTGTCACAGTCTCCCTCTCTTTCTCCATTTTATAAAATTTGACATCTCTTTCACCATCATTAAAAATACTGAATAATTGTTTTTATTGTATATATTAAAGTTCAAACCCTATATATAATGTACTAAATTAGTGGTGTAATATTGGGAGTTTGGAAAAGACGAGTCACACCTCAATTTGACTCTGAAGGAACCTAATGTATCCAATAGCTTCCGACAGGACAGAAGTTGTGTCAGTCTGCAAAAATAGGTAAAGAAAGGGGAAGAAGAATGATTTACATTTGCAAAAAAAAAAAAAAACTAAAATATCTCCATGTTTTTTTTTGTAACACATAATATCTCCATGTTAAAAGGTTTTTTAATAGGAATAATACATTTGGGAAAAGGTTAAGATTATTGAGTGGATTGTTAACTAAAATCGTTCTTGACCTTGCCAAATGGAGATACTAGCTGATGAAGCACTGCGATCCGGTCTCCTGGTTTCTCCTTTCTCACCTTTTAATTATGAACAAAAATTAATTATTAGCATAAAGTCAAAAAAACTTTATATACAGTTATATACACATGTATAGTTATATTTTCTTACTAATTACCATGCATAGAGAAAACATGCTTGCTTCGTAAGTAAAAGTGATTAATATATCTGTATAAAGCTAACAGTTATATAATCGAATCAGAATTCTTCTCCGAGTCTTTTTATTGCTAGGTTAATAGGTTTCAAACACTTACAGTAAACAGGCAAACTATGATCTAAAAATTCAGTATATAATATCTAAGAAATATTGCTGAGAAGTAATTAAGTGTGATGTTTCTGAAAGAAGAGAGAAAAAGAATATGAAGAAGACAAAACCGCACAGCTTATTATGTGCTCATTCTGTTTTGTTTGCTTTACTCCTTTGTGTTAGTGTGTTTTGTTTTGTTATTATGATGCATGCCATTATATATATATACACATAACTAATAAATACTAACACTTGCTACTTAAAGAAGGTTAATTTGACCTTTTCGTATCTTGTGCTAAAAGAAGGTTTTTAAGCAGGACCCTGTCTTTAATATTAAACCCTAATTCACAATACCTTATTATGCATCAAAATCGAGCAACCATGCTCGAGCTGATCTTTATCAACGTGATTCTCATGAACCGTAGTAGATCTCTCTTCCTCTACCTTCTCCAACCGCTCTTGATTTGCTACAAACTCTTCTTCCATTAACATATAGTCCTTGATCCGCTCCATCTTTAGCAGACGGAGCTTGCATATGGTGGAAGGAGTCACCGTTGGGAGTGGCGCCACCGCCTCGGGTTGGCGATCTCTTGGCCGATTCAAACCACCGGATGGTACTTGACCCATGAGTGCTTCACGAGAGAGAGAGAGAGAGAGGTTTGTTTTTGCTTTCTCTTTGTACTGAGTGAGATTTATCCAATTAGAGGTCAGAATTGTGGCCCCCAAGAAAACAAGAGAGAGGTGAGAGAATAATTCTCTCCAGTGTCTCTCCCCTTCATTTCCCTTTAACCTAATTTCCGCCGTCAACCTTATCTCTCCTCTGGCGGTCGGCGTGCTACCTTTGCCGTCGACCTCCCACCTCTTCCAATATGCGTTTGCTTCAGTCTCTCACCCTTTCTCCCTCTGATCTCGTCGCCCCCTCTTTGCTTCTACTCTCTGGATCACTGCCTCAACGGACCTAAATGGAGGTTTGGTGTGTACTAAGCCTTCCTGGAGAGTAGGCGAGGGGGTCACCAGCAGATTGGACACTGGGTCCTTGCTTCTCTGATAGAACAAAGAGCCGTCGTCGGATCTGGGTCAGATTCGTTGTCTCAAGGTTTGGCGGAGCAGATCTGGAGCGTCGCTGCCTCCACTGTTCTCCTCTCCCTTCCTGTTGCTCGGTTCCTCTGTTTTTCCGGGGTCTCAAGGTGCTGTAGAGCCTCTCCTCAAAGATCGAGATCTTTCGAGAGCGGTGGAGTTAGACACTCCGCTGAGGGCCTCTGTTTTTAGATCTACATGCCAGCAAATCTCGGTGACTCTTCTCTGTCGTTCTGTCTCGTTCGCTGTCTACCGGAGGCTTTGAGCTTCGAGGACATGCTCAGTCCGTTCTCCTTTGTACGGTGTTGTTTCAGTAGTCAGTCGTGTCGCCTTGTTCGTTTGGAGCTCCAGCTCCGGTTCTTCAGGCTCTCGCAGGAAGGTAGGGTAGAAGTGTGCTGCCTCTTTGTCGATAGGAAAGCATCAATCTCTCCGACGCTGTGGCCGGTGTAGGGAGTCAAAGACCACCGCCTGCAGTTCACGAGTTCTCGATCTTCATCGCTTGCTCTTCCTCTTGTCGGATTGGACCAACAGCCTCATCCTTCTCAATCTTCTGGTTTGTTAGGGAGCGGACCCTTGATGGAGTGATGGCCGGGGCCGGGACGCCTAACCGCCTCCGCCTGTCAAGACATCAGATTTCCTCCGGGATCTCATTCGCTCCTGAACTTTCCCTTGATCTCAAATCTTTTTTGCAGGTTTCAGCATTAAAGTGTCCTCTGGATCATACGGGAGTCAATTGCTGTCATCTTGATCTCCATGTTTCATGATTTAGCCTTAGTCTGTATTAGATTAAGCCTAACACTGTATTTAAGGATCTTTTTTTATCTTTTTGGGGGGATTCTTAGATAGCCTTTGCTAGTTCTAGCATAATTAGATCCAAGCTATTGTATCTCAATGCCATTTCTATGAAATGAATTCACATTTTGTCAAAAAAAAAAAAATTGTGGCCCCCAAGATTGAACCTATCAAACTAACCCTTTACAAGTTGCATATATATGAATATACTAAATATAAATCGAAACTGTACCAAACCATTACATGCTATAAAAATCATGAATATTGGGATTTTTGAGCAATAAAGATAAGATCTAATTCCTTAATATTTAAATTTTTAAAAGTTGATCTCATAAAATTTATCTATAAAATAATCGTCCATTGTTCACTCTCTATTATTTAATTAAGCCTACGTAATAATCCACATACTGTAATGTATTATTTATTAGTGATTAGTCATTATGTCACTAGCAAAGCAACAATACAAACAGAGTCATCTTTTTGTAAGTTTTATGATGATCAGACCATTGTTTTCAGAATTAAAAAAAAAACTAGATTTTAACCTGCGCTTTTCAAGCGTAGAAATTTTTTTTGATGAAAATTTTATATAATTGCATTTTGTATATATTTAAAATAGGTTTAAGTATAAAATTTGTAATCCAAAATCTGAATTGAATCTAAACTAACAATTCGATCTGTACTCGGTCAGAAATTTAAGAAATTGGGTCTCTTAGGATGGTACAAAACATATCCACACCCGAAGTGTTATTAGCCTGAACGGATAATCCAAAAAATAAAAAATCTGGAAAACTTAAAAACTGATCTAAATGTCTAAATTAATCATAAGTATAAAAATTTGAAACATAAACATGTACTTAAAATATTCAATTATATATTTTTAATGGTATCTAGAATAAGTATTTAAATTTAAATTAAATGTTTTAAATATCAAATTCTATATAAATAAGTATTTACTTCTTATGTGTATTTACTTCTTATGTTTTTTCTTTTAAATTTTAGATTTAATTTCGGATATATCTGAACCAAACTAATACTGTATAATCTAAATACAAACGATATATGATTACTTTATAGATTTTAGGATGTGATACAAATTAGTATCAAAACAGGTGTGTTATATTATAACATGATCTGTACTTATAATGTAACTCTATTTTTTATTTCTTATATTTGTCAAGTTTATTTTATAATAATATTAAATAAAAATTTATTATAATATAAATTAATAATATGGCGTTCAAACCGTCTCATATTTGATAAATATTTACTTTAAAAAAAATAAGCTACAAAACCTGTAACTGTACATTAGAATATATTAATTCAATCTATCTATTACTATAAAGTAAAGTTTATTCCCTCCTTAAGGTGCCATGTCATCAAATACTATCCCCACAAGCCGACACCTGTCCAGATTTTGTAAAACACCACGTTTCATTCTCATGTGATTTCTCACATTTTTGGGCTTGGAATTATGATCGACGAGATCAAGCCCATTCCGCGTTAATCTGCTACTCCATGTTGTTACTGATCTGCATCGTTTTGTTGGTTAGGGTTAGCGGTGTTTGAATGTCTCTGCGATTAGCGGCGTAGTTTGGGGTTCCACCACGATCGTCGAATTCCGCCATTAGAGAAACTGGTGTGCAGAATCGGTGTGACGATTCCGTCTGTTGGTTCCGAGCAAGTCCTTTCACATTCTTTCTATGAATCAAAACGAGGTAGCTTTGAGATCCATTGCATTAAACAATTTATTTACTCCTTCGGCGACGATTTGCAGTTAATGTGTGTTAAACATCTTAGAGGTGGTGCTTTCAGTGAATAAATAGGTATGCTTTGTTAACAGGTGGGGCAACATCTCTAGACAATATTCACACCTAAGAATTGTTACATCACTCTTGGTTTCTCTTCTTTGCGCCGTCATGTGTCTTTGCGTAGGCTCGGCGGAGATGGTACGGCGACCGACCGCGAGGAACATGCTTGGCGATGGAATTATTTCTCCTTCGATTTTGTTCAACGTGATTGAGACTAATGTTTACGAAGATTTGGTCAGTCTGATCTCAGATTTATCATGGGAATTGACCATTCCACTTAGTCCAACTTTTGATTAACAGGTTTAAGAAATTTCATTTCATTTTTTTGTTTGGAAAGAAACGATGTATCAGTAGGTGCTTCAGCCAAACACTTTCCCACCGGTGGAGATTTGGTAAGCTCCATTTCAATGGTAGAGAAAGATCGACTGTTGTCGTTTCTCAAAAACCACGTTGTATTGTTTTCCGTGACCTTGCAGTCTATGAACATCTCCACCATCCCTCTCAGTTTCTGCTATTAGTTCAGGTGAAAAGATCTTTACCAAATTCATAGATTTCACCATCTTGAAAATTCCTTTATTTGATTCTTTGTGTCCAGCCATCATCAAGGGGATGTCCTATTTGCATCAGAGGCGTAGACTGATATCTTTGATATCATACTCGCGAAGGTAATATATATTTGTTTTTTTTAGTTCTTTATAGGTGAAATTTAAGTTCTTCGAGCACCATTCATAATAAGATGTGTAAATAGTGATGTAATTCATTTTGGTGTTCAAGTTTTTAGATTCACCACTGATATTCACATTCAACCACATGAAACTAAGATTCCTGATATGGCTTCATACATGTGATTGAGAAATACCATATCCGGATACTAAGAAGCTCCAGCAACTTTACATCAATGGCACCTCAGAATATCATTTTCAACTCCTAGCACTCACAAGGCTGAGAAATACCATATTTTGTTGGTAAAGGTAATTCTGAAGTGGTAGATGGAATCAGTAATGTTCTTTTGATATATTGCAGTGTGTATAGAAAAGAAAGATTACAGTACAGCTTGAGGGTCGTTGTATTTTCTCTGAGTGAAGTTGCTTAGTAGTGAAGAAGATAAAGAGTGGCGAGAGCTTGACCCAATGTTAGTCTGACTTCCTAAAATTTACATGATAATAGAGCGAGAGATTGGTGAAGAAAGAGATCAATACGAAGTGAAGAAGATTGAGAACATTGCTTTAACCTCTGTGGACAGACCATGTCTGGGAAAAAAATGGTTTGGAGTTGTGGTGTGTTGATATATATCTTCGAGATAAGATATTAGATTTGGAGTTGTGGTGTGTTGATATATATATTTGAGATAAGACTGTTAGATTTTGTAATGTTAGGATTCGTTGTCAAATCGTGGGAAGTACATTGACTTACCAGTTATAATGCATTCTTTTTCCAGTCTTCTTTATCTTGCAAATGTGTGAATTTGATCAAATGCGAAAGGAAGAATTGATAGTTGTTAATGAATTGGTGGAAGATGTGCTGTTTTGTACAGTAAAAACTATCATATAATTATGATTAAAATGGTTTTTCCATTTGATGTGTTTCATAGAGTTGTTTACACTACTTTCGTTAGCTTTCTAATTTTCTAACTCCAGCTAGAAACACAATTCTCGCTTTTGACATATCATACGCTCCTACTTACCAGTGTCACCACCATAGGCTTTTTGGTAGATTGTGCATTCGACAATTTAATCTTAATCATAAATAACATTCTAACTTAGTTAGAAAGTAACTTTTGTGTCAAAAGGAACTTTTGTTTGGCTTTGTCATCTGTATTTTTGGTTTGCGCATCTTCAGTTACAAATGATGAATGAATATGCAAATTGACATTAATTATAGTTATAATATATATACTGTACATATTTATAATGAATTCACATTTATTATTTTGTTAAACTAAATTTGATTTCTAAACAATATTTATACTGTACATATTTGTAAAGAATCCATGTTTTTGTTTCTGTCAAACATGAATATGCAACTTGACACTAATTCACATTTATTTTCCACTTTGTTGTTTCCAATGCGTTACCAATAATAATTGTATGTGAAATTAATACCACTTATTTGTTTTTCAGGCCAATAAACTCTTTTGAAGATGATAAAATTTCATGTGGCTAAGACTATCGCCATATATAGAATGATGAACGAGAGAAAAGCTCTATTTATAGAGAATTTATTGTTTAACCGTAAAAATTGATGAACATAATCAGAAAAATCGAAGAAATGACAATTTGAAAATAATATATGGTAAAAGATTTAATAATAAATATATAATTTTAATAAAATATATCAATTTTTTTTACTAAAAATATCACTAAGGTTCATAAATTTCTAATTATAAATAAAATTTAAAAATAAAAATTTTTAGTTTCTCTAAATGTGTATTTTAGTTTAACCGTAAAAATTGATAAACATAAAAAGAAATAAAAGAATGATAATTTAAAAATAAGAATACAAATTTTTAATACAAATATAATTTTTAAAATAGCAAATGTCTCATAGTATTTGTTTGTATCTTATCGGTATACTTAAACTAAAATATACATTGAAAGAGATTAAATGGTTATATTTTCAAGATTTTTATTAAAATTAAACAATTATAAACATTAATAATATTTTTAGTTAAAATTAAATTAAATTATTGAAATAAATGTATATTATTTATTTTTTTTTCGCCCGCCCGTAGGGCGGGTTTACCCTAGTATACTATATAATAATATAATATTAATGTCCACTAAATTTAATATTTTATTTTAAATGAAAATATATTAAATTATATGTTAGTATGATAATTTAGCTATTATCTTAAATATAAAAAATATCTATTCTTCTAAATATTTTATTTTAATAGTTTCCATAAATAAACTGAAATATGTTGTAAACTGTATAAATATATGTTATCATGCATATGTAATTATTTTAATTTATAATTATAAAATAGTTGTAACTTAATTATGTTATATATATTCGTTATTGTAATAATTTAATTATGTATATATAAACATTATAGAAATGATATTTTTATTTTATAAATTAAAATGAAATAAGATTTATTTGTAACAAAATTTAAATTAATTACGAATTTATATTATGAAAATAAATATTAAAACAATAAATATCTATATTTTAAATAAAAAATATTAATTTTTTTATCAGAATGCAATAGTATAAAATATATTTGGTAATATCTTTTGATATCTTATTTTAAAAATATTTAAATAATATATTAAGATTATGTATATTTAATAATAATTAAGTTTGTTATATACAAAATGTTAAAAATTACATAAATTAAATGGACCAACCTTAGACTATTTGTACGTAAATAAAAGATAAGACTCTGTTTTAATAGATTAGATGGAATATCAAACACAAACCGGAATAGTATCAAACCATTCCATAATATAAATTTAGACTTCAAAACCTAAGATTCATCATTTGGGTTAAGTTGATGATCGCTTAACAAAAATTAGAATGGCCTGAAATGTGAAGATCATGTTTATGGTATAGACTAAATATATAATTCCACGTTTAATATTTGGATAACTCACGTATTCGTAAATTATATATTGGATTTTCTAGCAATAGAGATGAGATATAATAATTCATTGTTATTTTAATGTTTTTAAATCAGTTTTAGTCTATAGATTGATCACATAAATTAGTCGGTTTGTATGTAATACATAACTATATACAAACATCCTTTTAAAAAACATAAATTTATTATTGATGGAAAAGTACTAAAAGAACAGTGAGTTTTATTGTCTATAAAACATATGAAAAAAATCACCATCCAGCTTCCCATTTCTCCAACAACATATCTTGACCATTGGCAAAGTTCCAAAGATAAAGCCCTATCAGTTTTAGCAGTCCAAACGCACTTCTTCCAACCGCATCTATGGAATAAAATTACATCATCCCAAAAGACTTTTTACATTCATGCGAGTCTGTGACCATCATCTTTACTCAAGTAGCACCAAAACAAAGTTGAGTATTTTCTCCAAAATTCCAAGAAAACCTATCTCCAAGACGCAGATTATGTTCGCCTAAATCGTCTTCTTTGGATTTGCAGTGGATGAAGAGGGTTTCAGATGTAGTTAAACCGTTGACCACCTTCACAATTTGGGCTTTTTGTGGGCTGGGGCCGAACTTTTTGATCTCACAAACCTTTGTAAACAAGTTTATGTTCGCTTTGCTTCAAATACTTAACCACAGATTACAGTGAACCAGTAAAAACATTAACACACAGTTTCCTAAAGGACTGCTTGATCATCTGATTACATAAAAACGATGAAACGCCAAACGCAAATTCTCTAGCAAAGTTCTTTGTATAGCATCATGAGCAATCAGTCTTGTAAACTCATTTGTTGGTTTCTCATTAGACTGACTGCTCGTGATGTTATATCATTTTCTCTAAGGTTGGAATCCCACGTGGCGTAAATTCATTGGTTCAGTGGAAACCGGTGGAACCGAGTGTCGGAGCCCAATAGTCGGCGCCGTTGTCGCTGCCGACTTGGAATGTGCAGGAGATTGGAACAAGACATAAACCTCGACTTCTTAAATCTTTCTTAGGTTCTTCATTTGCATTCTGATTCTCTGTAGACAAAGACGAGGCTCCTCTTCTCTTCACGCATTGATCATTGACGAGCTAAAACCATATAATAAAATAGAATAGCTTAAGATTTGTATAGCATTGATAAACAGCAAAATAACACATTATGTCACATATGTAACGAGGTAATTAGTAGTCCTCGCCTTCATTTCGTATTTTACAGCAAATAATATGGTTTAAAAGATTTTATACATCATTATTTATTTATAATTAAAGTAGGAAAATAAAATGAAAAAAATGTTTCTTAGGAGATAGTCAGATAGATGGTATTTTTTCTCAAGAAGTGAAGTTATACAACTAAGTATAATACTTAACGTGTGAAAAATGTGAATCAACATGTAAATGGGACAGAAAATATTCAAAAGGGACATAAAGACAAACATAAAATATACTTCAAATTTTAATATTCATGATGTTTTTGGCTGAGAATTTTATAAGTTTAATTGATCTGTTAAAGATAAATTACATAACAAAAAAACGCGCACACACAGTTTGAAGTGTCCTTTGATGGAGAACAAAAATAAGGAAGAAAGGTAATATATTTGAAAAACTTTACTGGTTATAAGGGAGGTGAATACAAAAAGCTGGTGATTGCATCTTTTTATACTAATTCAACTTTATCTTTAAAGAAAACAGTAGAAATAGAAGAAAAGGGGATACATTTTGGAAATGAAAGCAGTCCACATTTTTAGTTTTTGATTCATTTCATCCGTATGCTTTAAATTACGATAATATAAATGAAGCATTTATAGAAACAGACGTTAGTAAACGGATGTTTACCTGACCAGGGTCCTCCGGAAATAAGCAATTTCTGTCTCCTTGCAACTATTTATAAAAACCAGAATTAAGAGAGTATTTAGTGTATATGACTAAAATGTACGGTGCATAAACTATAGTATGGTTATGTGTGTTTATATCAGCGCATACACACACACACATTTTCGATATAACAAAAAATAATATATATATACATATCCAATATATGTATAATATAAATAGAAAGGTTGGTGCTTACATGTTGTTGGTTCCTCATATTCCCCGAGGCAGTTGTACTAAAGTATGGATGACTCAGAGCCTGCAACAGTTTCAAAATATATTTTATACATAATCACATCAATCAAAGATTGCTTAACATTGAGAGAACAAAACTTTATACTATCTTTATCTCTCCCTCTCTCCATTTTGTAAAGTTTAATGTGTCTCTTTTCATTATTAGTAATTAGTAAACAATACTGAATAATTTTCGTCCATCAGTGTATTATATATTGATGTTCAAACACTACAACCAACATATGTACTAAATTAGTGATGTCCTGCTGAGATGAATTCCAGTAATCAGGAAACTAGTAATCGGAGGCCAATACCAAAAATATTTAGAGAAATTATTAATCTTTTAGGGATCACTAGGATTAAGATGACAAATAAATAAAAAATAAAAAAAAAGATGACAAATAAATATTTTTTTGCACGAAAGTTAAGTTTAGCATAATTAATTTTATATACTAAAAGGAAAACGAGAATATTGAGTTTGGAAAAGACGAGTCACACCTCAATTTGACTCTGAAGGAATCTAATGTATCCAATAGCTTCCGACAGGACAGAAGCTGTGTCAGTCTGCAAAAAATAGATAAAAAAGGAAGAAGAATGATTTAAATTAGCAAAAATAAAATTAAAATGATCACCATGTTAAATTTTTTTTTTTTGGAGTGTAATAGCTAAGAATTAAGTGAAAAAGTTGTTTTGATAAGATTAATTAATGGGATTTGTTAATTATATCGATCTTGACCTTTCCAAAAGGAGATACTAGCTGATGAAGCACTGCGATCCGGCCTCCTAATTTCTCCTTTCTCACCTTTAATTGTCAACAAAAATAAATTAGTAGCATAAAGTAAAACTTTACATATACACATATATGGTTATATTTTCTTACTAATTACCATGCATAGATAAAACGTGCTTGCTTCGTAAGTAGAAGTGATTAATATTATATAATCAAATCAGAATCCGAGTCTTTTTTTTTGATAAAAAGAATCCGAGTCTTTTTATTGCTAGGTTTCAAACACTTAAAGCAAACTATGAAATCAAAAAATTTAATATATAATATCTTAAGGAATATTGTGAGAAATTTAAGTGTGATGTTTCTGAAAGAAGAGAGAAAAAGAATCTGAAGAAGGAAGAAGAAGACAAAACAAGAAAGAACAAAAGAGTTACGAAACACAAAAACCGCACAGGTTATTCTGTGCCCATTCTGTTTTGTTTGCCTCGTCTGTTCTCCTTGGTGTTTGTGTTCTTGTTTTATTATTATGATGTCAGTCAGATTACTTATACATAACTTATATAGGTTGAATAAAGTTCCGTTAATATAATCAATTAGTTACCTTGAGGGTGGACTGTGAAGAAGGAGAAGGTTGAAGCCTTGGCTTCTTATTTGTAGAGCCGCCAATCTCTAAGCTGTTACACTTCATCACATATATAGATAACAACCAAAATAAAAATTAGTTAGTCCGTAATAAAAAAAAAAATCCATAATAAACCCTATTCTGGTTGAGGCTAACTGAGATCCAAACCTCAAAATAAAACATAGTTTGTCCTGTTCTTTTCGTATTTACGAATTTTATGTATATTAATTAATTAGATCTTGGATTTCTCTCTCTCTCTGTTATCTCTTTTAATTCTTTTTAGTATTTTATTAAAAAAAATCAAATTATTAGAGAGGTGGAAAAAGAATTACCTCAGAGGATCTATTCGGAGGAGTGTGTCTACCCTCAGACAAATTTAAACCATTGTGATTGCTCGAGAAATCCAACATATTATTGTTATTGTTGGTATCGTCGTTGCTATTGAGGCTTGTTGTGGTTGTGGTTGTGGTTGTGACACAAGACTTGTTAGGAGGTGAGTTTGGAGAAGATATGAGATAACCATTATTGTTGTTAATGTTACTCTCTTGTTTAATGTCAACAACTCCCATGGAAGCTTGTTGTTGGCGTAGGACTTGCTCTTCCCAATTTTCTAATCCCATCTTCCCTTGAAAACTATGGTGCTGTTGTTCATCATGATGATTATGATGGTTCAGTATCTCCAATCTCTTTTCCTCTCCCATCATCACTCCACCCCTTAAATTAAAAAATATACTATTAGTATTAGATTTGAGTATTTGATACTGAAAATACTAGAAACACACACAAAACAAAGTTTGAGTTTTGTGGAAACTGATATATTATAAATCTATACGTATATATATATATATATATATATATATATATATATATATAAAGAAGAAATCAAGATTCGGTTACAACACATGATAAAACAAAACCATGAACCTAACTAGGAGAACTCAAAATCATGTTCTTAGAGATTATATTCGTTTTATGATATGTATATATATGGAGACAGAGAGAGAGATGAAGAGTTACATGAGAAGTTGGCTAAGGCTCCAAGACTCAGGAGGGAGATCATTGCTTTCAAGCCAAGAAGATATATTAGGGTTATTAGGCAAAGAAGGTGAAGAAGAAGTCGCCGGATATGGCAAAAAGTGTGGCAAGAGAGTAGGCATCATCCGTGGTCGGAAAGTGTTGTTAGGAGTCATTTGTGGCGGCAGCGGCCCTTTTTGATGACCCATCAGTGGTGGTGGTGGCCTCATGCCACCGCTTACGTTCCACCAATCAGGGTTTCCGGCCGTCATCAGCTGTTGAACCGGTGAACTCTCCAACGCACCTCTATTCATCACCCTCTCTTTCTATCTCTTGATATACTTTTATGAGAACTCTGATAAGCGTTTGATACCTTAAGTAGTTTTAGTTTTATTGGAGAGAAGAGAAAGAGGAGAAGGGAAACTCAAAAATAACTTATATTTTGATGTTATTTGTTAACATGTGATATTAATTTTGTTTGAAGTTTTTTTTTTAATTTTGTCTTTTTCCTCTCTTTTTCTTTGTTCCTTTAATTTTCTTTTCATTAGAATTGTTTTATTTTATATCTTATATTTACTTTTTCCCCATGCTTTAGCTTTTCTTAAAGTGGGGCAAAAAGGTGGTACTTTTATTATTTAAAATCAATTCATGAGTTGAGAAAAACAAACGAACAATATTTTTTAAATCAAGGAAAAAGATTATTCGAATAGTTTATATACTATATGCATATTTTTCAAATATTATTCCTAAATAATATTTTGGGTATATCACAGGTGTCTTGCATCTATGGTCCATGCGCCTTTTTCATCGATTGCAGATTTAATTATCCTTTTTCAATCTTAATCACTTCACTCTTGAAACGTATTGATTTTATTTCTAATTAGCTAGTAAGATTGCTTCTTTGATTTAACTGATTAGATTAATTAATTAGTTCTAAACTCGCAATGATTATCTACTAGTCCAGTACTATTGATTTGTAGGTACTAGCCGAGCTAACCATAGTTACCTTTATTTACTCATTCTATAAGAAATTAAAAGTGATACTTTTACAAAAAAAAGTTATGAATAAAAGATCTTTTAAAGTTGTACATTTTTATTTGCGAAATGATTTATTGGGAAATTGATTAAAATTGTTGTTATCATTTATACCTGGTATTCAATAAAATACCACCTCACAGTCTATATATATTTCATTATCCTTAAACCACATTGCTATTTGATTTTCAGTAACACAAATAGTAATGATTAATTTTCGTTTTAGTATGGGTTGAATATACATAGCTAAAATAAACTGAAAGAGTTAACACTTCACTATTAAAAACCCCAGTGGATATCTTTACGGTTGGATATAGTAGTGTTTGTTCAAAAAAAAAAAAGGATATAGTAGTGTTTTTTTAATGGATATGCTCTAGTTACTTCTGTTTGCACTTGTATTAATCAATAGCTGTGTTTATATGTATATGATCACCCCTCAATAGTGGTTTCGTCGATTGCTTATTAGTGTTAAAAGCGTGCATACTATAAAGTACTGTAACGAACTAGTATTTGTCCAATTGAAGAAGATATGAAAAAGTTATGGACAAGAACGATTCTTTTTCTGCTGACGTATAAATTACTGTAATGTGTTGCGTAGGGTTTTCTATATTCGTAAAAACGGAAATACATTTAACAAACTCGGTATTTAACTAACAGGATCCGTGAAAACAAGTTACAAAGTCGGTACATTGCATTACATCTGTTGATCAAATTGCTAAATATTTTTCTTTAAAAGTGTGTGTTACTATTTTTGTTCCTTATTTTTCGTTCTAAAGTAAAGTATGATCGTTTATTAAACTCACTATGGGAGAAGTCAGTAAATATCAAATAAGAAGTACTATATTCGTTTATTAAAGATAGTTTTTATTGTTCTCATACGTATTAAAAACACATTAAGTTACTATTGTAGTTTATAATTATCAGTTTTCAATAATTTTAACCAACACTACTTCAATAAATTCAATTATTATTTAAAAAATAGAATTACTGTATACAAATAAATTTATCTTTCTAAAACATCTATCTTAATGGAATGAATGAAGTACTTTTTATATTGGTTGATAAAATCATGAATAGATTTTCTAAGAATTCAGTATAACATTACTATAAACCTAACAATGAATACATAAACAACTAATTTTCTTTGGTATTAATCTGAATTTTATACCATTTAACTATGCTAGAGTGGGGCAATAAAGAGCTGGCATATATAATGTGCCTATATGCACCACTAGATTAAATTGAGGAAAATAATTTTTAAGAAAATTCAGATGTAATAGGAAGTTGACAAAAATGAGATGTAATAAGAAAAACTTTGCCACTTACCCACAAGATGACGAGAGCATTATGTCATATGACGCACACAAATAGAACCGGTATCAAAGCGTGAACAAGTTACAAAAAATAAGACCAACACTGAACAAGACCAATTTCTCGAAGGAGTCAATGTCCTAGGGTTTGAAGATCCCTAATATTCTCTTTTCCCCATTTTAGTTTCCAAGAAATTCTTACATCTCCTTGTAAAACATAAAATATAATATTTGTATTTAATACAGTATATGCGTAGTTTACACCTAGTTAAATTGATGCATATAAAGAACTCATAACGTGTATTAAAATTATTTTGACCCAAAAAAAAAACGTGCTTTAAAATTATTGTTAGGTATTTTTTTTTGAAAAATTAGTAACAACTGAATTCTTATATACTTCTAGTTATATTTTTGTTATAATCAAATAAAAGTTCTTTTTCTAAATAAAAATATTAAATCATTAAACTCTTTACAAATTAGTTAATTTAGTTATTTAGATCACTGAATTAGTATATTAAAAATCAATGTAAGTGTGTATAGGAATCCGCCTAGTCAACCAATCGAATCTAAATGAAATTTTTTTTATCATTTAAACGAAAAAACTTTCTAAATGGTATTTTGAAAAATTTATTTAAATATTTTAAGTAATCGTTCTAACATCCGTATAATCAATAATCTAATAAAACACTTAAGAGCCGTCGAGCTATTTATTTTCTTGAACATTGACTGGAACCATATTAATTGGTCCACAGTCAAATTGGTTCTTCCGTATCAATAGATTTTGAGTTTTCACGCCTCCAAATCTTTGTCGGATTCTCTTGTGTCGTTTCTTCCCATATTTATTCTCTTTCTTTTTAAATGTCTTTCAACTTTTTTTTTTTTCTTTTTAAATGCTTACAAACAAACACCTAGCACCAAATTCCTCTTTCTTGTCTTCCCCAATCATCCCTATTTTTTTTTTTTTTGTTTCTTCCCAAAATTATTTATATACTTCTGTTCATTGGTTTAAGAAGACTACTACCAAATAACAGAATATAACTCGGTTAAATTTGATAGTAAGATGAACTTATTGAGTACCCAACCAATCATATTAATTTATCATATTTTTAGTGATAACTCTTATACTCAATTTTGGCTATGATTGGTCTCGTGTAGTACTTATGTACCACAAAAGTGAATACAGAAACGTAACTAAAAACAAAACGATATATCATGAATAGAATCATTTACTTACGTAAGAGATTTGTGAGACGTTGTGTGGGATATGCATGCGTATGTGTTTGTGTATAATTGAACAATCACGATCCACACAAAAAACACTAACAATTACAAAAAATTCAAAACTACTCTACTTTATCTTTTATAAAATAAACAGCACTATAAGTCTATAATTTTTGAATATTACTAGAAGTTAAAATCTAGAAATAATATAAAATCTATATTTCAGCAGTTATGTGAATAATTCTATTTAACTGATTACATATATATAGTTTCTTACGAATCATTAAATGTGTTAATAATACATTTCAATTCCATCTCTTTTGGTATATTTCTAAGAGATTCTAGAGACGTTGTATGAGATATGTATCCATATCTTTGTAGCTATGTATCTAGTTGAACAATCACAATCTACAAAATAATTTTCAACAATACTTATTCTTCTCTATGATAAAGTAAGCAGTACTATAACTTTATAATAACCAAAAGGGATGATTTACGCTTTTATTATCCTACTCTTTTAAAATGAAGTATAGCTATCAAATAGTTATACTTATAATGTTTTAGAGTTAGAAGATAAATTCTAGAGATAATAAAAATATTACATGATAAAATTTGAATTCTGAATCAATTATATATATATATATATATCACTTTCAAAATTATGAATTCTGGTAATAATACGTCTCAACCATCTTTTTTTTTTGTCTTAACCATCTTTTTTTCTGAACCTTTAGACTTATCTTGTCATTGAATTCATTTTTATTGTACAACCACTTTATAAAACTTTTAAAAGTTCCAAATAATCTTTAAATGATTGCATACATTTTTGTATTTGATCTTTATTTACATATTGCTATAAGTTGATTTTCAATAAATTATTATGTTTAAACTGTACTAATCTGTCAGGTTTTACTGTTGATTTTTTAGATTATATATCCCAGATAATACATATTAGTAATTTGTGTATGCGTTATTTTGCTAAAGAAGACTTCATCATTCATATGTATAGAAAGGTTGGTAGTGTTTAAACCAGAGGGAAAACGGTCAATTCCCCTATAGACTTACCGCTTCCTTGTTTTTCATACACGATTTTTGATCAAGCCAAAACACCACAAACTAATAGAGATTTTGAATCTCATACTGAAAATATTAAAATGTGGTCATTTACTACATAATCAAAGTAAATTTAGTTGCTGATGTAGTGCTTACATGGACGCCATGTAAGAAATTAGTTTAATTCAGTTTAACATTTGTCTATTAAAAAAAAAACTGAATGAAACAAACAACGTTGTTTTGCTATTTAAAAAAAAACTGGATCATAACCCGCCCGACTGAGTGGGTCTTTGTTTTTATGGTATATATAAACATTTTAAAAATTACAATCTAATGGTTCCAATTTTACTAAGTAATAGTATACTGTTTAAACATTGTATTTCATCACTGTATTGTGTAACAGGGGTGTCGGTAAAATGTTGTGACCCGTAAATATTTTAGTAATGGTTTATAAAGCTTTTTGGGCTCAATTTGGTGCAAAATTATATACACTAAATAATTTAGTCAAATTTTGAAGTTAATTTTTAATGAAGAATTGGAATGCTAGTATATCACTGTTAAAAAATTATAACAATAGTCAATATAAATTATATAAATAAAACATATATTATTTTTGATTTATTCTAAATACAATTAAAACATGAGTACATATATGTATAAATAATTTTCAGAAATAAAGTAATAACAATGATAAAAAATCCAAAAACAATAATAATGTATTTTGGACCATGGTAATTTTTAGTTTAATAAATAAGTCCATTAGGTTTATATGCTATCCATATTTCTAATCAAATTTTTTAAATTTTCTTATTCATGTTTCCAAACACTTTATTTTTGTACTTCAGTTTTAATAGTATAGATTATGACCAGAGAGTATCAAACCCTAAATCTATTCTACATTAAATCAGTTAACCATTACCTTATCTTCAACTTTTATCTATTCGCAACAATAAGTTTTTATATTGATAATTTGTACCAACAAACACATTATTTTTAGTTTATCTTATTCATCATCAGTCCTAAGAGAATCCAGTTCTTGAATCCACAAAGCCAGGGCCTTCACAAATCAAACTATCCATCACACACCAAATTGACAATCTACTCTTGCAATGAATCCTTTAATGGAATTTCGATTCAAACTCAACAATTAACACCAGCGAAGGACCAACAAAATTAAAACTAAAATCATCCCATTGAGAATCTGGAGGAAGAAGTATGATGGAGATCAATCGGCTCAATGACGGAGTTGGATTCCAAGAAACGTCTATCAAGAAGCCTAGTGACTACGAAGACAAATACACGAGAAATTGAGCTTTGGTGAGTTTGCTTGTCTGAAATATTTAGTATAGTCTATTATATTAAAAGAGAAGTCATGACTCACTTCATGTGTGATATTTTAGTTTGGACCATCCTTATAATTGTATGAAATTTTACATAACCTCATTATAATATCTTTTCATATCTTTAATTTTAATTTGAAATAAAAATAAATAGTTTTAAGAAAATTTTAACAAAATCTTTTAAAAATATTTTAGAATCTTTTCAAGCTATAGTTTCAAAAATTATTTACTTAGAATTTTAATATCATAAAATATAATTAAAATTTTAATTCATTTTTTATTTATAAAAAATTAAAATTATGTAAAATAATTTTAACAATATCCCAAAATTTTGTTTATGTATTATGTAGGTCAAAATTAATTTAATTTTTACATATATTTCAAATTTAGAAATAAAACAAAATATATAAATTAGTAATATTATAAAAATTGTTACAATAATACAAAAATTGGATAGTATTATATATTAAATAATCGAATAATAAAAAATTGTTCAAATATTGTTACAAAAATAAATTTTATATTAATAATATTATAAGTCACATAAACATTATTATAAAATTGGATAGTATACATAATTAAATTATATTTATTTATTGATAAATTTTATTATATAAATTTAAATATTTTCTTATTAAAATACCCACACGGTTGTGCGGGTTGAAATCTAGTCTATCAATACTATTAAAACAGAAACCCTTTTATGAAATTGCCCTTATTTTTCCATGGTATATTACTTTTTATGCCATCAGATTTACTTTAATAACTAAAACTCTAGGAGGATAGTTTACGAAATGAAAAAAAGACTACCAGAATAACCTAAAATCTCTCTACATATAATTATATTGTACCTTTTAATTTTGCCAATTAATTCTATACTAATCCTTTAAACAAATGTGGGCGTAATTCTTTTATGTTTACTTCCTTATAATTATGTCAACCTTATTTCAAAAGACATAAGGTTAATGTCAACATTATCTAAACGAGATAAAAAATGTAGACGTCATCAGTCATATTAACTATACAAACACATATTTTAAAATGTTTTTGTCTTTCTTATTAAAATTAAATTTTAATAATAATTGAAAACACATAAATTATATTTATTTTGAGAACCAGATTTTTAGTTGACATGGGTCACCGGTTTTATTGGATTTTTGCCAATTTTACCGAATTTTCTCAAATCTAAATTTTAAACCTAATCAGATTTAACCTCTTTAACGGGTTACGGTTGGACCATTTCGACCGGCCGGTCCGATTCGGTTTTACAAACAGTTTGTGGTCGGAGAATGATAAAACTTGGACTTCGATTTACTCTCTACAAATCAAATAATTTGTTGCAGTATATATTTCTATGGGTTTCAAATTGCTATTATTTTATAAAATAGATTTTGATTAAGATTTGTATACAAATACAATCATAAAGAAAATCAAAATATGATTACAAAAAAAAATACAAATATAAAAAAGTAATTTTTTAAAAAAAGTTAAATAAAAATATACCCGCCCTTTAAAAGGGCGGGTCAAAATCTAGTCTATTATATTAAAAGAGAAGTCATGACTCACTTCATGTGTGATTTTTTTTTATATGGACCATTAGTAAAAAAAGATTTATTAAATATATTTCATTTCTTTGTAACCACTTCAATCATAATATCTTTGATATCTTTTTATTTTACTATAAATATTTATTAATTCCTTTTAAAAAATCTGTTGAAAAGATTTTAGCAAGATCTTAACTTTAAAAACATTATATAAATATTTCTCTAATTAATAACTTGAATAAAAATTCGAATTAGTAATAAAAATAACTATACATTAATATATATATATATATATATATATATGAAAACAGATTTTATTCTCTTTATCTATCTAATAATCATAAACTATCAAATTAAATGAAATTATTATAATAAAGTGAATGTTATAAAATTATATTAAATTGATAAATTAATCAATTTTATTTTCATAAATATAAAATATTAATGTTAAAAATATATAATATATTGGCAGAACGGATTAACATTAGTAACTATAAATACATGTAAAAAATTAACATATCTTAAACTTTTATAATATCGTATTATCTTTATAAACATAAAAAGTTTAATAAACGGTAATCTAACTTTGAAACTCAAATAAAAATTTAGTATAAATTATATATAAAATAATATGATTTTTCATGCATATTTTAATATTAATAATTAAATATAAAGCCAATTAGATAAATATATAATAAGAAACAATTTATATTAGCGTACAAGCTATAAAACTATTGTGTTTGTAATAGTTAATAAACATTTAAACATATGACTAATGTTATTAATGATATAAAACAAATATATATATATGAAAACAAAACTCGCGCGGTTGCGCGGGTCCAAATCTAGTAGATATTATTGTAGTAGAATATTTTCGTTGAAAGTGTAATTAGTTTAGTGGTTGAGTGTCTTTTTGAAAAACTCAATATCTTGGATTCAATTCTCTTTGAAAATTTAATTTAATTTTTATAAACAATATTAAAACGACATTTCAATTTTCTTTGAAAACTGAATTTAATTTTCATAAACAATATCAAAATGACATCATTTTATTTTGTTCATTATAAAAATTAAAAAATTAGACAGATGTTAAACCGAATCAAACCAATTTTCTTCACGTGTCCACGAACGAACCACATCAACAAATAAACCTAAATTCATTTTGGTTTATGTAGTAATTGACCAAATTTTTAATATTTTGTGTATGAGATTCAAAATTTCCATTAGTGTGTGGTTTTTTTAAGTTTGAATAAAATGTTTGTGTAAGAAAAGTAAGGAAGCGATAAATCTATAAGGGAATTGGTTGTTTTTCCGCAAAGCAGATGGAGTTTTAACTTTACATCTATGAAAAAACCTCTCCCAGTTGGGTTTGTTTAAACAATGCGGAACCAGGTGATAGCATCTGAATAAAACAAAAGTGCAACATCATTAGAAACTCAAGCAAACCTTTTGGTCATGTGTGCCATGGAACTTCAGACACATAGGGTCTAAACCAATAAACAATATTCACACTAATTAGGTTGGAGGACCTGCGAGTAGTAACGACCCTGTGCATAAGCAGTAGAAGCATCTGCTCTGAGCTATTAATAGGACATACTTTTGCCATTTTTTGAAATGTTAACAGTAGCTTAAATTATTAAAGTAGCTGATATTCCATTTCAAAAATAGCAAATTAGAACTCACTGGACAACCTTTACTATTTTTCTGCTTCCAACCATATTTTTAGAATTTTCCAGGGCCTGGTCTGCCTACGAGAAACAAATATATCTGTAGAAGTGGGTTTCTGCTGTCCATCACCAGAACTCGCAGCCCAAGGGGCCGTATCTTTATATCAAACAAGCCTTTTCCTTGATCTGGCTGTTCCAGAAGATAAGTTGTGGATGTCACGGTTTCTACCATGGCTACATCTTTCTTCGAGTTGTTGCTGTTAAACGACACAACAACATAAAAATGACATCAGCAACTAAGACTCAATTATCCAGGCACTAAAAGTACAAAACAATGATGTATTTTCATGAACAACGATGAGAATGCAACACGAACTGCTTTCCATGAGTAAGAAACAACTTAAACAAAGTGGAAAGATAGGCAGGACGAGTCTCTGAGATGACGATATTATCAATTTCACAGCTTTACGCGAGAAGCAACATTTGATGTAAGAATCATTCTTCTTTACCCAAAAAGCAGCTCCGGAAAAAGGCGAGAAGCTATCTTATCTCATTTTTCCTATCTCCTCTATTCAACTGTTTTGATTTTTTACCGCTCTATTGGAAATACGGGCTTAGTGAAGGCCAATTAAATTACGGAAATTAGTCTCATAAAGATTGAAAAGCTTCAAGCAGGGTTTTAAGACTTTGAGTGAAAGTAAATTGAAAACGCCTCAGAAATCAAAATCTGAGCAAGGCTGGTTTATCAAGGGGGGGGGGGGGGGGGATGACTT
>CAKOAT010398488.1:89574-124765 GCA_932364175.1 Eruca vesicaria subsp. sativa | reverse complement strand
TCCAGAAGCCAAAAGTATAAAGTAAAATGCAGAGGAGGATGATGCTTTTACATGTAAAGACCTTCAGGGACGCCTTCTTGAACATAACCTTCTCCTTTGCTTTCTTGAAATCCGGATGTGTCACCTAAAAAAACCCAATCAAACATCAGAGTCGGTAGATTGTAACTACCCCAAGTGTGTGCGTAAACCAAATGGTTCAGAGTTCTTTACCTTCATGGCGCTCCCTGAGAGCAAGCAGACCAGCCTTAGTGCACATAGCCTTTATATCAGCTTCTGAGAACTCATCTTTTGTCATTACAAACTCTTCCAAGTTCACATCATCCAAAAAAGTCATCTTTGATGTGTGTATCTATTTCAAAACAAAGACACAATCTCTCAATGAACAAGAAACTTTTTAGTGATTTGATTTTTTTTTCTCAGAGTAAATTAATTACCTGGAAAATACGTCTTCTCGTTTTGATATCGAGAAGTGGGAACTATATTTTCCTTTCAATACGTCCTGGTCGAAGAGGTGCAGGGTTAAGACTCTCTATTATATTGGTTGCAAGGATGACCTTTACGCCTCCTCTTGAATTAAACCCATCAAGCTGGTTCAGAAGTTCCAGCATAGTTCTTTGGATCACACGCTCACCTCCTGAGTTAGCATCATACCTGTATTACTTCATCTCTAATCAGTTACTACTTTACTATCTGTGAAGAACAATAAACTATAAGAATTATGTTTATGAGTTAGTTTGACTTACTGCTTGGTTCCAACAACATCAATCTCATCTATGAAAGACGATTGATGGTCAAAGGTCATCGGCAACTCTGAAAAGCTCCCTCACAAGCTTGAGACCATCTCTTAAATACTTCTGAATCAGTCACTACCTATAACTCTCAAGAAAGTATCTGATGTAGAATTCGCCACAGCCTGAAAAGAAACCAAGATAGAAGAGCTCACTCTCACATTTTTCAAAAGTAAAGTAAGAACATGCACGAAATAAAAAATAAGCCACCAAATTGCAGCAACTACATGTTTGTGACACTTACTAAACACAAGGGATGCAAAAGAACTTTATCTTTGAGGTAGATTTTCTACCTATGATCTAATTCCTAAAATTTAGGTGACCAGAACAACATAGGTTTGGCCTTTTCAAATCTCTCTTCTTAGAGCACAGTCACAAAGTTTTTTTTGCTAGATAACAAGAAGAACTCCATTGCAACTAGAGAAAATCTACTTCGCTAGAGACTTAAGATGCATTCCAACAAGTCAGTCAATATCACTGAAACTTACATAGGAAACTAAGCTATACTAACACTTGCTACATCTGAAATTTAGGTGAGTGGCCTTTTCGAATCTTTTAGCTTAGAGAAGGTTATTAAGCTAGATAACATGAAGATATCGGCTGTAATCAGTGAAAAACCAACTCCAGATGCATCCCAAAAAATTATCTTATATAACTGAAACTTTTTTCTTGGTTCAAAAAAAAATATAACTGAAACTTAAACAGTAAACTAAACTATACTCCTAACATATACTACTACTTGCTATATCCATAGTTCGAAAAGCCAAACCTTAGCAAGGAGTGTCTTCCTAGTTCCAAGCTCACCATACAAAATACACCCTTAGGAGGCTTAATACCAATATCTTCATACAACTCAGGATGAGTTAAAAACAACTCAACAGCTTCCTTAATCTTTTGAATCTGAGCTTCTAAACCTCTAATATCAGCATAAGAATCCAATGGAGCCTTCTCAACTTTCATCATAGACACCATCGAATCCACTTCATCTAGAAGTATCCCAACAAAATACAAAATCTAAAACACAAAACCCAATTCAACACACATCATAACCACAACAAATATTCAATCTCTAAACCCTAATCCACTTCATAAAAAATCCCAACAACAGAGAGAACCTAAAACACAAAACCCAATTTAACACATATCATAACCACAACAAGTATCCAGTCTTTAAACCCTAATGCACTTCATACTAAACTTTCCCAACAAAAGATAGCACCTAAACACAGAACCTAGTTCAACACATCTCATAATCACAACAAAGATCCAACCTTTAAACCCTAATTCACTTTATACTGAAGAACCCCAACAATAGACATAACTTAGCAGAAAACCCAATTCAACACATCTCATAAACACAAAAAATATCCAATCTTTAAACCCTAATCCACTTCATACTGAAGAATCCCAACAACATACAGAACCTAACCATAACGCTTAACTCAAGACACATCATAATCACAACAAAGATCCTGTCTTTAAACCCTAATCCACTTCATAAAAAATTCCCAACAATAGACATAACCAAAACACAAAACCTTATTCAACACATATTGTAATCATAACAAAGATCCAGTCTTTAAAATCTAATAAATTTCATACTAAAGAATCCCAAAATAGACAGAACCTAACCACAAAACTCAATTCATCACACATCCTAATCACAACAAAGATCCAATCTTTAATTCAAACCCTAATTTCCAAATATCTTATTATGCATCAGAATCGAACACCCATGCTCAAGCTGATCTTTATCCACAAAAGAGAGTATCCCAACATAATACTCAGGACCAACAGAACACGAAACAATCGCGTGTATCTCTCAGATCATCGACCTTAGATCTATCTTCCTCTGATTTCTTCTCATGAGGCTTTAACATTTCTTGATTTGCTACGAATTCTTCCTCCATTGACAAATAATCTTTGATCTGTTCCATTTGGTGGATGAAGTCACTGTCGGGAGCTGCGCCGCCGCCTTGGGTTATTTTTGCTTGCGTTGCTTTCTTCCGACGCGAGACAATGATGCTGTTGGTTCAAATTTTTTCTCTTTCTTTTCGTTGCCATTGGGTTTCTTGTCTCTGGAACTGTTTAATCCTCCGGATGGTCTTAATCATTAACAGCAAAACAAGCAGTAATACAAAACATAATTGTCTTTTGTAATTTTTATGATGATCGGACCATTGTTTTTAACATTTAGTTGAGTAGACGTATTTGAAGGACTCCTCTCTATTTGAAAATCAAACCAAAACTGAAGTCTTACAAATTGTATATATTTGAATACCAAACATAAACCAAAATTGTACCAAACCATTACATACTATAAATATCATGAATTATCATGTTGGGATTGGACATGTTTAAGGAATGATGATGATTCATGAATTTAATAAATATTGGGATTTTTGAGCAATAGAAATAAGATCTAATAATCTATAACTTAGATTTTTTTAAAGTGTAATCATCACATAAAATTAATCTATAACTTAGCTGAGTTGTAGGTAATATATATATATATATATATATATATTAGCAAACACAACATATATTTTTCATTGATGGAAAAGTACAAAATGAAGAGAATTTTGTGAGAGGAAAAAAAGCATATTGAATTAGTTTTGTTTCTCCATAAAACATAAAGAAGAAAAATCACCATCCAGCTTCCCATATCTCCAACAACAAGTCTTCACCATTCGCAGAGTTCCAGAGATAAAGGCCATCAGTTTTCGCAGTCCAAACGCACTTCTTCCAACCGCATCTATGGAATAAGATTACATCATCCCAAAACACTTCTACATTCATATGCCCCTTATCTTTACTCAAGTAGCACCAAAACAAAGTTGAGTGAAGCATATTCTCTCCAAAATTCCAAGAAAACCTATCTCCAAGACGCAGATTATGTTCACCTAAATCGTCTTCTTTCGATTTACAGTGGATGAAGAGGGTTTCTGATGTAGTTAAACCGTTGACCACCATGACTTGCCATTCAGAAATCCTGGGGCCTATGATGTCTCTCATGGTGGCGCTGCTGGCTGCGACACGATCTTGACATGTTAAGATTAGAGAAATATAAATGGCTAAGAGAAATTGTTTGATGTTACTCATACTTTTGTTTCTGATAATGATAGTACACATTTGTGACGAATTGTTTTTTGGTAGTCTCATTTTATAATAGAAAAGCGAAACGGTAAATGACGTTTAGTTAGATCATGAACTCTGAAGTTATTGCACGCATTAGTAATGCGTCATGCTCTAAATCATTTACGTGATCACGGGTTAATTAGCATTGAAGTTGAAAGGTTTATCTCATATCAGTTAGTAGGAAACAATGAATCAACATAATGATTTAGTTATTACCTTGGAATAATTTTTTTAGTTTATGGTTGATAAAAATATAGGATTAACTAAAATATTAAACGAAAATTGTGATTTATCATCCAGTATCACTAGAACCTATAAGTTTATTAAAATTATATAAAAGTACTAAGGATTTCTAAATTATAACTCCAATGTTCATGTCAAAAAATTATTCAAGTTATTCTGGTTAGGACTTCAGCATGGTGGAGTATTTATTTCTAATAATATATATTTCAAAAAAATCCTACTTAATTCTGGTTAATTGTATTTTGGAAAACTTTTGGTTATCTGTTTTTGAGTACTGTTCAAGTTTTTACGTTACATTGTTGTACACTGAAATGTCTGAATAATATTTTTTTCCAATAAAAAAACTTACATTCACAGTTTTTTTTTTTTTTGATCAAAAACTTACATTCACAGTTTCTCTTTGAAAACTATTCCGTTAACAACAAAATGAATAAAAATATTAAAACAAAAAAATCTAAATCCCTTAATAAATAGTCATTTTTGAGAAAATATTAAATGCTTTTTCTTGTGTTCTCGTGTTTGGCCGTCTCTCGACCCCACGAGTCCAAGTATGCAAATAATCAAAGAATCTGTACCTTGGGCTTACACTATAAAGTCTATAAATAGAGTTTATAATCAAAAGTAATCATAGATGTTGACATTAACTCATTAAGTGAAGCACTCAATAGTCAAAATAGAATTTGAAAATGGACCAAGCCATGACACGACAAAGACACGAGTCTGATTCTTAGGGACACCACAGTAACTTAAGACGCACGTTAAACAGCTAATGAAAATTCCAAACCTTACAAAGACATGATTATTATTGTTGCTCTGAAATCATCTTAAACTACTAGACCTTGCTCAAGAACCGTGCGAAATATTAATCCAAAAGTATCAACTCAAGGGAAATGAACTCCTCCGGTACTTCCTCCACCAGCTCCGGCACCAATACCACCGCCTAATCCACCGCCTATTCCGTTTCCCAAGCCACCGCCTAATCCTCCAGCAGCACCACCAAGTCCACCAAAACCAACATTACCACCGGGACCGGACACACCTCCACCGACGCCAGCGAAAGGTAAACCATTGTCTCCGATGCCGGAATACCCGCCACCGTATCCTAGGTAGTTCTTCTGGTCAGTGAGTCCTCCTCCTGGGATGTTTCTTGCACCAGAAGCAAATGCTGTGGCTAGGGCAAGAACCAAGAAAAGGGTGAGAAACCACTTCGCCATAATCTTAATCAAATGGTTAAGAACGGTAATATTGAACAAATTGTTGATTATGTTTGTTGCCTTGAAATCTGGGAGATTTGCTGGGACCTTTTAAAGGCCGAGAGACCACATAGGAAAAAAATGACCGGTGTACATAGTTATTGCCATTGTAAATGCTATAACCAAACTCTCTGATATCAAATTTAAGTTTATTTACAATCAAAAGTGAATGCTGGTGACGCGGTATTGTGAATTGTTGATAAAAATGACTTTTTGTTCGGTTGAGAGAATTGTATTAACTCTATTGCGGAATTTACATGAAGAAAGTAGTATGGTTTAATTGTAATGTATATTTTTGTCAAAAAATAGAGACTTTGGTGCAATTTAACAAAATAAAAAAATCTTTGGTGTATATTTAATATACATAGAGTTTGATGATTGACCGATGAAGAAAAGGAAGGGTCTCCTGGTTTACAAAGAAGTGGTTTAATTTCTGAAATAATGTTGCACACTTTCGTTGAGGGAAACATGAAAGTTAAGTTAATTTTGCATCCTAAGAGCATGTACATTGTTCACAATTTAGTTTTTTATTATTATTTTTTCGTTTCATTTAAAAAAAAAAAAAAATATTGACCAATAGCGGGCCGTCACATGGTATAGGACCCGCAAAACAGTGATGAACTCCACCCCTAAGACGTTCACGGGAGTCGGGAGAGAACTTGGGAGAACTTGGGTTCACAAAAATGGGCCCCATAATTTTTGTAATATTTTTTTTTTTTTGGAGAATGTGTGAACCTCCCTTGAGGTTCACTAATGCACTTGATCTAATATATTTAGCTCCAGTTACATGGTAGTAAATGTATTTCCCTTGTTTAGAGTTAGTTCTTCAGCTTCAAAAGAGGCTCTTTTGGAACTAGACATTTATGGATCTACCTATTGGTGGTTGTAACTAATTTTTTATCTCTTTATCGGAGTTAAGTCGATAAATATATATATGTCTATAGATTTGTAATAACTGAAACACATGATTCATGGGCCACGAATAGTTTGAGCTCCCACCGTATAGACCCTGCCACAAAACAGCCCAAGCAATGTATTATACTGTTTTCACTTTTCATATACCCGACAATATTTGAGTGTCAACGCGATAGTAATTAACCTCTTAATCTTTTAAACAATATTGTTTCAAAATACAGCAGATTTCAAATCCAGTGAGATAGAATTCAGAAAAAGCTTAACAGTATTTTTAAAGGGTTAAATTAATAATATTGACTGTCGACTGTTTGTTTTTATTTGGGGTTAAAAGCTGTACATTGTTGGCAACAAGTAAATAACTGTTTAAATATAACAACGTATAAGCTAATAAGCTTGTAAACTGAATCTCGTCCATAATGGTTGAGAACAAAAATATCTCGGTCATATTTTGTTTTTTCACAATGGAATTGAACGGTTGAAAACTTAACACTTCGACGTATATATATGTCAACTTTTACAAACGAGATTAATTTTGATATTCATGCAAACTGCAGTTATATATGATCGAATATCTTGGAGCACAAGCAAGTAAGACGGTTTTGCCACACGAAAAAATACTCTATTATTTATTGATAGCACAAGGTTTCTATTGATAGCACAAGGTTTCTCACAAGTAATTAATAACAGACAGCATGAAAAAAACAAAGACTCAAACATAACATCGGAAAAAAACAACTTACAACATGATAAAACTTAGCGAATATAAACCTCTCAAGGAAAATAAACGTTTACTCATCATGGGTGAGGAAGAACGCCACCGCAATCGCTTCCACCGCCAATTCCTCCCAAACCACCAACTCCGCCTATGCCACCTACACCGCCGAGTCCACCAATTCCACCACCAAGACCTGAACCACCGCCTAGACCACCTACACCACCGCCTAGACCACCAAGCCCGCCTCCTACTCCACCTACAGGCAAAACTCCGGCGACGCCACCAACTCCACCGCCTACACCACCAAGGCCTGCTCCAGCAGCTCCACCGACTCCAGCAAACGCAACAAAATTCTTTTGGTCGTCAAGACCAGCTCCAACATTCTTGGTCGGGGCCGGTCTTGTGGCTGTGACGGATTGAGCCACCGTGAGAGCAACGAGAAACACTGCTAAATACCTAATTGCCATCTCTTGTAACTTAAATTTATTGTGTGTTTTTGTTAAGTAGAGAGAGTTCGTAGTGAAGAGTGCATAATACATTGGGAGGTTTATATAGGAGAATGATTCGTTAAAATTAGGGCAATGAAGTAACAGATGGATAAGCAGTAAATGAATGTTGGTACATCTCATCTCTTATTTGTTTGATGCAGATTCCTCCACGTCTAAAGTTACTTTCTACCACTCTGTATGTATAAAATTAATTAGGGCTATGATTTATAAAGTGACAAATGGGAAAGATAAACTGTAACTTTCGAATTGGTCTAATCTCCGTGTCAAAAGCTGTAGGGTTAAGAGATATTAATTAGAGCACCTAAAATGGTGTTAACCATTACGAAGTTCTTATGAGAAAAAAATATTAAATTTTAAAACATGTGAAATCAAAATTTTTATAAGAAAATGACTTAGAAAAACTTAAAAAATATTTTTGTCATAAATATAGTCTATATTCTGGATTAACTAATCTATATTTAAGGTTTAGAGTTATAGGGTTTACAGATTAGAGTTTAGCTCTTACAGTTTAATTTTTTTTTTTAAAGTTAAAAATTTCAACAATCGGACCTTGCCACGTCATTAAGGATCAAATCCTTAAAATGTCTTAGTTAATGATTGATTCTTAACTTAAACAAATTAAATAATATTATTTAAATTTATTTATTTAAGAATACGTATTAAGGATTTGGTTAAATTCTTCATTGTGGATGTTCTTAGACCATCACGGTTTGGGGTCAAAAGCTATAGAATTAGAACTTGGCGCACATAAACGAACGATTTGTAATACACAAATAACTTGGACTCGATATGTAGATGTCCTCAATGTATATAACAGGTAGTTTATAGTATAGGAGGACATACATATACAAAAGACAAATGCAGTAAATGAAAGCATGCCGACCATGTGGCTGCACCCAAAGCCCCCGAGTAAAGAGCATGTAAATGCATTGAATTGACAGGTTGGAGGACAGAAAGAGTAATATGGAGATTCAAAAAAATAAACCCGTAATTAGTATTTCTCGAAAAAGGATGTTAGAAATTATACTTCAGATGGAATTAAAATCATATGAGAAAAAGCAATAGTATATGACTAGTTAATTGACAATTATGCCGATTTTGTAAAACTTCACTTGAGGGAAGAAGATGACAGAAAATGAGTTAAGAGAGAAGGGATTATTTGTGGTACTCGTGAATTTATATGAGTTACGATACATGCATGCATAACCGAGAGGATGAATTAAGTAAATGTTGATCTTTGTTCTCTTTTTTCTTTTTTCTTTACTTTTCCTCGTTTCGGATGTATATGCAGAGTTTATATGTATTTTCAAATAATGAAACCCTCTTCAAGTGGACGGTATCTAAAATTTCAAATATTATGTACTTTTATTTTATTTTTTTTTAAAGAAAAACTACAATTAACACTTTTTGTTCGAAAATTCTTTTAGCCAAAATATCAAAATTAATCACTGTCAAATCGATATATCCGATATTTATAAAGCATCGTAGCAGGCTTTGTAAAGTTTGTTTATTCTCCACAATTAAACCATTGAGTGAAACACAAGCTTAAAACATTTTTTTATTTAATTTTGTTTATGTTTTAAGCTTAAAACATACGAAACCTTTGATATGTTTTTTTGTTGTATATTTTAGAAGGGGTTGAAACAAGAGTCTCTTTTTCTAAGCATACGGACTTGGAAGGACGATCCATAAATATTTTCTTTTTGCCAAACCGATCCATAGACATGGTCAAAATCTTTGTTGAAAGCTACACACCCAAACAAGTGGGATATAAATGGTCAGTGAAAACAATAAATGATCACGAGATTTCGATCTGCAATATTAAAAATGACAGCCTGAAACCAGTAACATATAGTTGTTCGCTAGGCCTTAGACCATGATTAATCCCAGTTTTTTTAACTTGGTTTTTAGTTTCAGCTAAAAAACAGTTTTTAGTTTTTCTTATATTTTAACTAATAAAAACTAAAAACTGTTTCTTAAATAAAATATATAAGAGTATTTCTTAACCGAAAAATGTAAAACAAAAAAAAAAATCAAATTATGAGTTAAAAATTCCGGCTAAGAGATCGGAGTTAATCATACTCTTACTTAATAGTTCACTTATTTAATCTCTTTTAATGCGTTGTTGTCCTCATATATACGAAACGAGTTTCATACTACAAAAGTCTAACAAAACCAAATGATTGTTGTCTCTGCACCAACTAAAATCCCAAAGGCTACTAGATAGCGTCAAAAACATTATACGTCTTAACACATCTGACTGTCCGAACTTGCATTCTTCTTACATTTCACAGTGAATTTCATACCATAACAGAATTTAACGCATTTACTATTCGTTAGATTAACAAAGATTAATTTATTGACTAGCCGGAAGACCTCCATTTCGTTGGGCAAGGCCTGTCAAGAGTCTAGAGATCTTTGCTCTGGTGTGGGGACATCATCAGTGTCAACTGTCACGTGCCTCGTCTCTGTCGTCAAGGAAAGTTAGAGGCAAGCAAATACCAAACCGATGCAACAGTCTCGACTTTCCTAAGCCCTTTATCAAAAAAAAAAAAAACAGTCTCGACCTTCCTCGACTCACTCATTTTTTTTTCCTACACGCAACACACAAACAGACCACTTTAATATATGTTTTGTGATTACTGAACACACACATTTTATGTGTTTATAACTTTATGTATACATACTTGATAGTTGATACTACATGCATTAATTGTTTTGTTGATTTTCTACACGTAAACACATAAACGTTTTTTGTCATTATATACATTTTTTATATAAACTCAAATTTAGTAATCCAAACATAATAAGAAAATCACTCAAAGTAGTGATGAACTCTGCTACTTTGTTGACTGTTTCATGTGTTTTCTTGTGTTTCCTTACAACCAATCTTTATGGTAATTTTTTTTTGAGTTTTGATTTCGAATTCACTAAACCTGAAATCACTCATTGTAAAAATTAGTTTAATGATAAAATAGTATGTTCTTCAAATCACATTTTATCCATGATAGTGGGATTACATATTTAACCTAATGGAATAGTATATGTTGAGTTTCTCACTTTTCCTTATATCTTTAGTAAACAAATATATACAAAAATGTAGCATCCTTTGTGAAATGATTTCAAGATGATAGAACTAAAAATAATAATATCTAGAAAAATCATCGTTCTAAATATGATATTATATTGGGCTATCGAGTCTAAACAAAATTACTTTTGTAGTGACTAAAGTAAATTACAGTATTTTTGTCTTCAGATATGCCTTTAAACCTATGAAAATGAAGATAGGGTTTCATTGTAGATCAGATATCTAAGAAAGTAGAATAATAAATATCACTATGATAATAATATATTCAAATGGTATGGATACATACATTATAGAATTATATACGACTTTACCCACCACGATTATATTTATGATCATACATTTTTTGTTTGTGTAGCATTTTCAATAGTAGAAGAAAATAGTATGGGACAAAAGCGATGTCAGAAGACGATTGATACAGCCAATGTTTGTCAGATTAGCGATTGTCGATTACACTGCTTGAGTCAGATGAACGGAGTTGGGAAATGTTTTGACGATCCTAAAGTTCCCGGAAAATCTAACTGCGGTTGTACTTACAACCCCCCTTGTTAAAAACATATTAATTTTGGAGTGTCATTTAGGTATAGATAAACCCCGATTTTATAATTTGTAACATATTAATATTATATATAGTCTGCAGAAAATATATGTAGTGGCTACTGATTAAGAGTGAAATTAGTTATTTAGAGTAAATAAAAGAAAAATAAATAGGTGGAAAAGGAGAAAAAAGTGGGAAAGAGGTAAAAATGGAGTAAATATGTTTTAGGTGGTGTTATCCAATCATGTATTTTAATAGAATTTAAATCTAAAAACAATTCACTATTATTCGATTGATTCTTTTATTCTATTTTAAAATCTATTGTTCTTGAATATGGTATTTATAATTCTTATTTAAAAACTGATATTATTCAATCAACCATTTTAATTCTGTTTTTAAAATCTAGTGTTATTCAATTTGAAAAGATTTTAAAATTCTTTCTATTTAATACCGATTTCAAATCATTAGTTGTGGAGTTTCATGAACAAATAAGTAAAATCAAAATTCAAAGCATACTACATAGATTTTAAAATTTGTCAACTGTCGACAAAAAAAAAAAATTCACCAACTAAAATTATCTTAAAATTTTAAAGTTTAATTGATTGCAAAATATTAAAAACTGACTTTAAATCCTTTATTGAATAACTCCCTCTTACTTTCATGTAAGAAAAAATAAAGGTGTGACTGTATTGTATTTTTAAAATAAAAATTGACTCTTTGCACAAAAAAAAGAACAAAAAAAGTTTATTCTATTTTCTAGTTTACTCAACTTTCAGCTAAAAAACTACCAATCAAGTGAACAAATTTTTTTTTTGTTTTACCTTAGTTACTATTTAAATGAAGGTAATCCATTTTATTTTTTCTCTTTGTTTTTTTTGAAGTGAAAATGTTAGTTAAACTCCAACTTACTCCATTTAAATGCCCATCACATTTTAAATCTGTGTGTACTTTACTCTATTTAAATAGTAACAAAAGAACTACAGATATCTTCTTTTTACTTGATTGGTAAATTTGTTTAGTAACTAAGATTAAAATTTTTTTACTCCTTGATCTTTTACTCTAAAAATGCTTTATTGTCTACATTTCAAAAGTCCAGATTACCAAGATTTTCTGTTAATGATATAGACATATGTAAATATTGTTTATACATATGCTAAAAGCCTAGAACCTCTGTCATCATGCTCTCCAAAATTAAAAAGAGGAAAACAACATTTGTAGGAAGAGCAAGAACATGATTTGGTTAATAATATGATAATATCTCACAAGAACATGATTGCATATATAATAGTATCTTTTAATATTTTAAAATGTATTTATAAGCTAATAAATACTACTCTGTTTATTTGTTTAATATATTGGTGGGAATATATTATAGGTAAGTCCACTACCATTAAATTACAAACACGCACCCCAATAAAGATCGATAACACTCTGTAGTCGATTTGTTAAATCAAATAATCACGTTTTCAAACGAAAGCGCCTGATTCAAGCTATGGCGAAAAAGATTGGTGTGACGATGGAAGTTGGGGAAGATGGTGTTGCTGTGATCACCATCTCAAACCCTCCTGTTAACTCTTTGGCCAGCCAAAGTAAAAAGAAAAAAATTCAACACTTTATGGACCGTTGACATTTTTATTGATTTTCATTTTTGGGATCTTTCAGTTATTTCTGAGTTGAAGGAGAAGCTTCAAGAGGCTAATCAAAGGAGTGATGTTAAGGCCATCGTGTTTACCGGTAAAAATTGAAACTTTGAGCTCCTCTGTTTTGGATCATGTGTAGTAGTCTTATGTGTTCTTTCTTTATGCTCAAGATTGTGACTTTCAATCATAAAGTTTGGTGTTTTAAGTTTTCTTTAATGTCCTTTGATCATCTCAGGGGAAGGTGGGAGATTTTCTGGTGGTTTTGACATCAATGTTTTCCACCAAGTTCATAAGACTGGTACAAAAGTTTCTTTCTCTTATAAGTTTTTTTAGTGAAGCATATACTGTGGTTTAAGCATGTTAAAAAAAAATAGCTTTATATGAGATTATTGATTAGACGGGTGACTAGACTGATTTTTGACAGCTTTTAGAAAAAACCGGTTTAGAAAAATTGGTTTGTCTAGATCCGATTTGCCGATTAGACAGACGACTAGACCGAGTTTTAGAACATATTTGACAATCTTTTTTCTTGGCAGGGGATATATCACTTATGCCTGATATATCCTTTGAACTTGTGGGCATCCTGATGGAAGGTATTTAGTTCAGTCTTTAATTCCTGATTCTAATTTTCAATAAGGTAGGCTGCAACTGTCACACTGATGTGATAATACTGTTTGCAAAGACTCTAGGAAACCGATTGTTGCTGCAGTTGAAGGAGTAGCTCTAGGTGGTGGTTTTGAACTTGCATTGGTGGGACTTTTCAACTTTATTTATCTCCCCCTTGCCCTTGTAAAAGTATCTTTTTTATGTTGTTGTTGTGCTGATTATTATGTCATTTAAAATTCTTTAAGGCGTGTCATGCTCGAGTTGCTGCTCCTAAAGCTCAACTAAGCTTACCAGAGCTGACACTTGGACTACTTCCAGCTTTTGGAGGTACAGATTTGTTTGTTCTGCTTGATCTAATTGTTTATAATGGATACCATTCAATAAACAAGCTAGTTTTTTTTTCTATGAAGGAACACAACGTCTTCCAAGATTAGTAGGCCTTGCTAAAGCAATTGATATGATACTGGTATGTATAGTTTTTTTCTTACGTACCAACAGTTTCATTACTAAGTTTTGCTTGGCTGAGTTTTTTTTTTTCTTTTGTAGCTTTCAAAGTCAATATCATCAGAGGAGGGGCATAAAATTGGTCTCATTGATGCTTTGGTGCCGCCTGGAGAGTTGTTGAGTACGTCAAGAAAGTGGGCTCTAGACATTGCACTTGGACGTAAACCCTTTTTGCGCCCACTGTACAGGACAGACAAAATTGGTTCTTTATCTGAAGCTCGTGATGTTTTGAAGGATGCAAGACAAGTAGCCAAGAAAATAGCACCAAATATGCCTCACCATCATGCTTGCATTGATGTGATAGAAGAAGGAATCATTCATGGTGGATACAGTGGAGTTCTTAAGGTAACCTTTTCCTGGAGATTTGAGGTTTCTTGTATTACTAATAGTTTGTGCTCATTGATTCACTATGCAGGAAGCAGAAGTTTTCAAGCAGTTGATACTTTCAGACACTGCAAAGGCTCTTGTTCATGTTTACTTTGCACAGCGTGCAACATCAAAGGTGAGCTGCTTTTCTTGCTCCTAGTACTTATAGTTTTCCACATTCAACCTTCATTATTGGCATCTTTTGAAACACTTTTCAGGTGCCTAATGTAACTGACGTTGGATTGAAACCGAGACCGATGAGAAAAGTTGCAGTTATTGGTGGAGGTCTGATGGGTTCTGGCATAGCTACTGCTCTACTTCTAAGCAATATAAGAGTTGTGCTCAAAGAAATAAACTCAGAGTACCTTCTGAAGGGAATAAAATCAGTTGAAGGTTCTTATCTTATCCAGAACTATGCAGTTGCTATTTGATAGAAGTATTTATCTGGTCAGATCAACAATATAAAATGGTGTTCTCAGATGAAATGTAATGTATGCAGCCCTAAGAAATTAGAAAGGTGTATAGACACTTTAGTGAGTTGTTTTGAGACAAAAGAAGCATGCATATAGCATATGATGGAATAACATATTATATGGTTTATTCGTTTTTACAATAAACTGAGTTTTTTTTCTTGTGACAGCAAATCTCAAAAGCTTTGTATCTAGGGGAAAACTGACACAAGATGAAGCAGGAAAGGCCTTCTCTTTGCTAAAGGGAGTAGTAGACTACACAGAGTTCAAAGATGTGGACATGGTCATAGAGGTCTCTACCTTCTCTTTGGTTTCAAGTATTTGCAAAATCTAGTTAGTTTCAAAAGATTGTCAACTAGTGTATAATTTTTCAGGCAGTGATTGAAAACATTGAGTTGAAACAAAAGATATTCAAAGAAATCGAAGAGGTCTGTCCACCACATTGCATTTTAGCGAGCAATACATCAACCATCGACCTCAACGTAATTGGAGAAAAAACTAACTCAAAAGATCGCATTGTTGGTGCACATTTCTTCAGGTCATTCTTCATTTTCACTATCACAAATATTCTTATCCTTTTCGTATATTTAATGTAACTAACAGAGGTTTGCCTTTTTCTTACAGCCCGGCACATCTTATGACTCTTCTTGAAATAGTTCGTACAAAGAAAACTTCTCCACAAGTGATTCTTGATCTCATGGCACTTGGAAAGACCATAAAGAAAGTTCCAGTGGTGGTTGGAAACTGCATAGGCTTTGCAGTGAATAGAACATTCCTTCCGTATTCACAAGCTGCACATATGTTGGTCAATCTCGGTGTTGACTTGTTCAGAGTGGACAGTGTTATTACCTCTTTCGGCTTGCCCTTGGGTCCTTTCCAGTAAGTCTCTCCTTCTACTTCATGTGTATGTGTTTCTGTATGGTTATCTTAGCAACTGAAGAAAGGTTTACTTCTCAGGCTAGGTGATTTGGCTGGACATGGTATTGCAATAGCTACTAAGGATATATATGACAAGGCCTTTGGTGACCGGTTGTTCAAGTCTCCATTGACTGAGCTTCTGCTTAAGAGCGGGAGAAACGGTATGTGATTTGATCTTGCATTTGCAAAACTCTCATCTGTGTACTTTTAACATCTGCTGCTTCAGGAAAAATCAATGGGAGAGGATATTATATATACCAAAAGGGAAGCAAACCAAAACCTGATTCATCAGTGCTTTCAGTGGTTGAGGAATCAAGGAAACTTACAAACATCATGCCTGGTGGGAAGGTAAGAAAGAAGAGGTTTTACCAAACATAAGTAAGTTTTACTATTTGGTTAATGTATCCTTTGTCTTTGTTCTGCAGCCTATAACAGTAACTGATAAAGAGATTGTGGAGATGATCTTGTTCCCTGTGGTTAACGAGGCGTGTCGTGTCTTAGATGAAGGAGTTGTGATCAGAGCCTCAGATTTGGATGTTGCATCTGTCCTTGGAATGAGTTTTCCTTCTTACCGGTGCATAATCACTACGTTATCCTTTTGTTTTGGTGATGATCATATCTTATGGTAAGCACTTTTTTGTTTCCTTGTTGCAGCGGTGGAGTTCTCTTTTGGGCAGACACGGTTGGACCAAAGTACATATATGAAAGGCTCAAGAGATTATCTGAGACTTATGGGGGCTTTTTCAAACCTTCTAAGTTTCTGGAGGAAAGGGCAATGAGAGGAATGCCATTGGTAAAGTCCCTCATGATCCCAGTCTCATCTAAGTTTTCTTATTGACAAATAGATTAACAAAATGAAGATAAAACTTAGGCTGAATGATCACTGGTTAAAATTTGATCTTGCATTCAATCCCAAAGCAGAGTTAGGGATATAAACAATATCTTGAGACTAAGTTTAGCATGACCCATTTGGTATAGTTATAGCCTACTTAGAGCTATGAGACCACTGTTTCCAAGATTATGAATGCAGTACTAGTCCATTTAGCATCAATTTATTCATTTTCCTGGTATTTTGCTATGTTTAATTCATGATGAAGCTTTGCTTTTTGGCTGCAGAGTGCTCCGAAATCATCAAGGTCCCGGTTGTAAATGCACAAAAAAATGAGCTTAAAAGAAATAAGCAAAAGATGCTTTTGAACAAAGTATATGCAGAAAGAGAGGCTGGAGGTGTGTTATTCACTAAATGAGAGTATATAATTTTTTATTTTTAATAAATAAGTTTTTATTTTTTTTAATAAAGTGTTTAGTTGGTGCTTACAAGAACAAAGCTAAACATAATAGCTAACAAAAGAACAAAGCTAAACATAAGAATGTAAGCTAATTGAGATTAAACATAACGCATAGAAATATAAAAACATAGCTAATCATATGTATGTGTTCACTTGATGATGAAAAGCAAAAGAACAAAGCTAAACAACTTATTGATATTATCATGTACTTTCTATGTCTACAACCTCTAAGCAAACACTACAAGTCTACAACATCTAAACAAATGGAACCATAGGTAGTTTCGATTTTGCTACAATTTCGTTTTCAGAAGAACATACAGACTTCAATTTCACATATTTGAATCCTTATTAAAAACTAAGGGCTTAGAGTAAATTTTTATAAGGGTTGACTAACCTTGTTGATATAAACCCAATACAACATCCTAGCTGAAGCTGCGAAACAGGCGAAATATATATACTGAGTATTGAAGTTTTCACACTATGTGATTAAATGTATGCAGTTACAAATCACATATTTTTGTTGGTATTGTAGCAACTTCATAAATCTGAAATTGTATATTTTTGTTGAAAATTTATTACTTATGTTTTTAGCTTTTTGATCATAATTTGTACAATTAACCAGGATTGACAATCATTAGTTCTCAACTATTTCCTATCATGAAATATCAAGTCACTTTACAAATGTTATCATACAAAAAAAAGTTCAAGCGTAGCTTTATCAAAATCATCTCCAATGGTTTCCTTCATTTTTTTTTCAAGATGAGTTTGTGATTTGTTCCCATGATTTCCCTTTTTTCTTTCAATTCTTAATATATTCATTTCTCAAGTTTTTATTTATTACAAATAATACTCTTTATTTGATAGAATTTACAATTATGTTCACTTGTCTTAAAATTTTAGACTTTAAACTAAAATCTAATCTTATTATAACATAATGTTTATTGTATTAATCACATACAATACTAAAATAGAATTTTATTTAAACAATACTACTACTATATTTTTCCACAAATAATCAATCAAAACATGTTCTATGTTGTGTTAGGTTTATATGTGTGTTTTGATTTATGTATTTTTGATATTACTGTTATTATTTATTTTGTATATCATTCATAAATTGTGAGTTATAAACAAATTTAACCAGTATAGATTTGTTAGATAAAAGTTTTGAAAGTAATATTTTGTTTATGCATTTTTTTTTTTCAAAAGTTTAGAGATTATTATGCAAATAAGAAAGTTCAACATCAGAATCAGTTTGTGAATAATGTTTCCTCAAATATGATGTAACATTATTTATACTCTCATTTTTTTCCCTCAAAATGATGTACTATTGGAAAGAGATTTCCCTTATTTTTCAATGCTTTGTCTCATTTTGCTGCTTTGCCTTATTTTGATTCATGTTGATGCACTATTGGAGATGCCTAAATGTTTGTTCTCTAATAATGTTTTGATCTCCATACGTGTATATTGCATTCAGAAATTGAAAGTAAAAACAAAGAAATAACTTAAGAACTATGGTTTATATAGTTTTATTTATCTAACTGCTTGTTAACTCAAAACCTCAGAACACCAATATGATGAATTTGAAAACATGAACCATCCAACATATAAGTATGGAAAATAGACTATTTAGGCTAACACAACTTACATTAAAATAATTGTAAAAAAACGTAGAAAATCTCATTCAAAACTAAAGCATATCTTTGGTTCAAATCTATATGAATATGTTTGTTTGACGACAAGACAAAAAAAAAAAAAAAAAAAAAAAAACTAAAGCATTATCCAACGGCATGTTGAGTCTAACTGCAGCTTGTTGTTTATGTTCACTGGTAAAAATATTTTCATCCTACAGTTATACTTTGTTAATTCAGATGTCTTTCTTCTCCGGTAAAGCTGGAGAGGTTGATGAGTGCTTGAGGTATTTGTTGTAGTCTGCAACAGCTCCGGTTTGCTGACTGTAGGTTGAGTAGTGGCTTGTGAATCTCCATTCACAACTGGTGGAACTTATATAGGCCTTCTTGCTAAATATGAACTCTTTGATTCTGCAAAAACCAACAAACTTAGAGAAGAAAGTTTCTTCACTGATGAAGCACAAGAAACAACACTACAACAATACCTTTTAATTCTGCATAAGTGATAAGACGACTAAGGCAATCTCTGAACTTGGTTAACACCATTCTCTCCCTTTCTGCGCAGTTCTGTGACTGCCCCTGTGAGTTTGTTCCACAGCCACCATTAGGTTCAGTTGCTGCTACCATTAATATAATATCCTGTTCATCATCACACATCAACGCCAAAGTTGCTGGAGATAGTGGCATTCCTTTACAAGCATCTGAATTAGAACCCTCTGGTCCAGACTTATCAGCTTGATCTCCATCTTGTGCAGAAGAAGCTAAAGAAGTTTCTGTTTGATCTTCAACCCGGTTTTCATTTCTTTTATCTAAAGTAAGATCCAAAGGAAGATAAATGAAAAAATATACATAGAGCTAAAACCACATCAATACAGAGTTATTTTCACTCAAAGTTTCACATGTTAATGTCTTTATTGCTTCTCCGGCTACAGAGACCAAAACAGAACAAAGAGCTTTCACATCCTGCGGTTGGATTACATTTGCTAAGAGAGACCTTCATAAATAAATACAACAAACAAGTCAGTGCTATGCAGCTTTTTGGCTCAACAATATAACTTGTGCACACCAGAAACTTCACCTATATACAAACTTTGATAAAGTGCCAACAGTTGCTAGAGATGAATCTTTGTTTACTTGGCTGAAGCAAATATCTTGACCTCCTTTCCTTCTCTTAGAAGCTGGGGAAGGAGCAAAGCCTGAGGAACCAATAGCACCAGTAATAGCTGAATTAGCTGCTTGTTGAAGATAAGCCATGTTGTTGTTACCATGTTCACCGTGAAACAAAGCTTGTCTCTCCTCACTTCCTTCAAAGTTTTTGCAATCTAAGCATTTGCAGTTCTCGGAACAAAGAATGTTCGCTTGAAAACACTCACAATACTTTTTAAGGCATCCTGATTTCTTGCAGTTGCATCCTTTGTTGTGCTTCCCTAACAACACAACTTCACCAATCTCCTCCTACAAAATCAACAGTTTAAGCATCTCACAACACCTTAGACATTGATGATCCTTAAACAACTTACCCTTTTGTCCCTCACACCATGTGGACTGCTAGCAATCTTAGGCCTAAAGGCATATAGATTCCGGTCCAGAATTGCTTCAACAGCATCTCGTCTTGCACGTTCATTGTCAACGTTGTTGAAACAGTTGACACAGTTACAACAGTCACAATATGTTCCAGATGCAAAGCACTCACAGTACCTAATCATCATAACAGGTTTTTAACAAATAAGTGATGATAATTTACAAATAAACCACAACATAGATAAACAAGTTTTGATAAATGCTAAAACCCTAAAGACATACAGTTTCAAGCAGCGAGAGTGTTTACAGTTACACTGCTTCTTCTTTTGAGGAGTTCCATCTCTACCTTCCACAGCAGGCCTTGGTCTAGATTTTGGGGATTCCTGCTTCCTACCATCAAAAAAAAAAAAGCCAAAGGCAAGAAAAGTTGAAAATTCAAAAAACTAAATGGGAATATAATATATTAAGGGTTGTAAGAAAGCTTTAATCTTTGGACAGAAACAGTAAAAAAACTTACGTATTCACACCAAAGTTTGAATTTTTATTCACAAATTCAAGTTTAGTCGCCGTAGGAGAGGGTTAAGATAGTGAATGTTCATTGGGAGCACCAGTGAAGTCAGAACCACCGTGATTTTGTGGCGGGAAGTTACCTTTTCCACCGGTGTTACCCATCTTGAAAAAATTTCGATTTTTTATTTTTTTTTATTCTCCTTTAAATTAAAAAAAAAAATCAGCTTAGAGAAACACACTGAGAAAAAACCCAAATCCCGCGCTGGAGCGCGAGAAAAAATCGGAAAACGGATTCGGCGGGTGTTAAAGTTTGGAACTTTGAATTTTTGATCCGAGAGAGAGAGAGAGAGAAATGGATGAGCTTTAGGGTTCTGAGCTCAAGAAGAAGGAAAGTGAAAGCTAAATACTTTGTGGAGTTTTTGTTCTTCCTCTTCTTCTTCTTCGTCTTCCACGGTATCTCCTCCTCCCTCTTCTCTTTAACATAATTTTGAAATTTCAATTTTTCTAGAGATTATATTCGACGGTTAGATTTACGTGGGAGTCTCATCGTACGGTTAATGTTAGATATGGTGATCCAACGATTTGAATTCGTAAGGGCTTTAGGTTTTAATGTTTCTCCACCGTCCGATCGTTTCTTTTAAGTGTGCGTATTTATAATTTAAGAATAACGTATTTTTCATTTCGCCCCGAAATTTTTTTTTTTGCATAAATAGGACAAATGTTTTGGTAACATTCAAAATTGGAACAAAAGAATCTATGGTGTAATACAAGGTCACATTGAATTTTTCTTTTTAAGGAAAATCTTTTGAACTGTCTGAAACCAAACTCTTTTAAGACATACACAGCTCCGCATCAGTAAAGAATTTCACATCCTGTCTCTGCCACCACCACGCCTATCAAAGTAACTGTCACGGCGGTAATCTCTGAGATGTGGTGGTGGTGGTGGACCATCTCTCAATGGCGGTGATCTGCTCCTCATTGGATGATGTGGTGGAGCGTCTCTGAATGGTGGCGATCTGCTTCTCTCTCTTGAATGTCGTCCCCATCTTCCACCACGAGGTGGACTGAGAGGTGGTGGTCGTCTCTCATAGTGAGGTTTGGGAAGTGGCTGAGGATGGAGCCTGTTAGGAGGGTACTCAAGGTCTGAGTAACGCATACGGTCTCGTTCTCTGTCTCTGTCTCTCCATGTGGGATAGTCAAGTCTTGGTGGCGGGTAGCCACGTGGAGGAGAAGACCTGTAGCCATTGATGGGAGGAGGAGGGAGAAGACGAGGGGGTGGGGGACTATTAGCACGTGCGTAGCGATCCCTCTTGCACTTGTAACACACTTCTCGTCTCGCAAAGTTCAAGTTTCTGCATCTGTATCCGTAACACATACACATGAAATCTATAAAAAGTTCTGTAGATTGTGAGATATGAATTAGCCAAAGGATAACTTACAATGGGTCTAGACAATACCAATCTCCATCTCTTGGTTGCACCTTTGAGTTATTGTTCCTGCTCATGCCATGAGAAGGTTCAGGCCCATCAAAACGACGACCACCAGGTCCACCTCTAGCTTGTGGTGGTGGTGAATAGTCTCTGTATCTCCCTGAAGATTCTCTTCTGCTGCTGAAGTCACGGCCACGAGGAGGCGGCGCACCTGAATGGTTTAGATCAGAGACGTGCCGATGATCTTCGTATGGACGACGAGGTGGTGAGGTAGAACTTGCACGAGTTCTATGTCCTAACACACAACAAAAAGTAGTCAGCAGAAGTGAGACTAAAACACTGAAGCGATGGCATAGTGAGATTAAACGGTGGTTGGTTTCCCAAATAGCATTCTCAGGGTCCAAAAGCATCAGGGAATAGACTAAACAAATCAGCTCAAGATTCGTTCACCAAAACAACTCAGCTCAAGATTCCTTTACCCGTTTACAAGAGAAAAGGGAATGCTCATATTTATTGAACCAGTGTTCTAAAAATCGGTATAGGCACTGTATAACGCCCGCCTAATCGGAAAATCAGATCTACATAGAGAAATTTCTCCAAAACATTTTTTTTAAAATGCCCGTCTAAATAATAATCTTTTATACATTGTCAATTTTTGAACATTATCTAGAGCAGTTTAATCTCAAGAGCTTAACTGAACTTTAAGGCTATACAGTGTTCTATCGAACCAGTGTTCTAAAAATCGGTATAGCCATTGCCTAGCGCCCGCCTAAACGGAAAATCGGATCTAAATGAAACGATTTTACTCCAAAACAATTTTTTTTGGAAAAATCCAGTCTAAATAATAATATTGTATAAGGCTACATACCACAACGTAACGAATTTTTTGAACATTGTCTAGAGCAGTTTAAATCTCAATAGTGTGTAACTGACCTTTAAGACTATACAATCAAATAAGCAAAATGAGATTCTTTTGTTATTACACAAACCACAAGACAGAACAGCAACCCCCATGACTTTGCTTCAAACAGAACCTCAAAGACACCAATCAGACTAACATTGTTTCTACAAAACCTAAGTAGCAATTCTCGCTAACTACTAATCGTTCTGGAGAGTGTCATAATAACGATGGAAGAGAGACACGAACCGTTTTCAGTCTTATGACGAAAAGAAGGCCGGTGGTCACGGGAGACTTCTCCGGTGGCGGCGTGGCGGTCAACTTCTCCGTCGTTGCTTCCGGATGTACGGACGACGAGACTGCTGATATGAGGAGGGTGATGCTGCTGCGTCGTATGATCATCTCTTTCATTCGACCCCATATATTTCTCTCCGATTTGTCAAAGGCTGTTCCTGAAACCCTAAGGGGAGTGAACGGTGATTGCTGGAAGTCTGGAACTGTCTGTTTATTTTTTTATCTATTCTCTTGTTTGGTCTCTCAATTTTAGTTCTGTTTTAAAAACAACCCCCTTAAGTTAATTATTTAACATTTCAGTACTAGTTGACTAATTCATGGAGTCAAAGCTATCTTATCTAATATTCATTCCTTTGACTCACAGACTCAATTACGATTTAATTTTATGACATTTTTCCATGGTCAATGGCAGTAATTTTTAATGAGATTTAGGATGACTGTTTCAATAGTGTATTTTTGATGAGTCAAGTGTTAATTTAAATGACTACATCTAGAACTAAGTATTTGATCTTGAAATTTGGTTAATTGAATTACCAAAAAAACTCCATGATTACTAGGATTGACTTTACTCATGGCCTCATTAGTCAACTTTGACCTCTTTAGCCATTCAAGGATCAACTTTGACCATAATGATGAGAGGAGGAAGTTATTACATAATTTACATTTGTTCTTGATATGAAAGTAACTTTAGAAACTAGATATTCAGACAACAAACAGTGGTTGCAATTCGTTGGCTAGGCAAGCATAACATTGAGACAATAATGAGAAAAAAACTTCTTTTTAATGTCGTAAAACTAACCATAACACTGAGACAATATGATACGACTAAGAACACAAACTTGTAACTTAAGAAAAAACAATAATGTAATTCCTTCTGCCACAAGAAATACAAAAGGTTCTTAGAGTTTTACACAGGAGTCTCTCTCTCCCTCACGTGATCGATCCTCTCTCTCGATAACTAACTCTTATTCCTTAATACTATTTATAAAAAGTAGATAGCAAAGGACACGTCACAGACACCCCATGTGCTGATGAGCGATGCCGTTATTCATGATATTCCTTCTCCCTTCCTCGTTGCTTCCTTCTAGATCCTCACCTTCTCTTGCATCTCGTTATACATCTTGGGCTGGGCCTTTCTTCTTCCTGTGGTACTGGTACAGAATAGGAGGCCTCATAGCCTCATACATAACATTACTCCCTCCATTCAAACTGACCTTGTCCTCAAGGTCAAGATCTGGAAACTGCTTCTCAATTACACTCTTCCACTCCCAAGTACAGTCTGCCTCTGTTAATCCCGTCCACTTAATCAACAGCTCCTCATGGCCCGTGTTGGCATTAACTCTATGAGCTCTGACTGCTTCCGGTACTACTTCCAAAACCCCTTCTGCAGTCAGCTGAGGTGGAAGCGTCGCCTGCTCAACAAATTCACCCACCGCTCGTTTGAGTTGAGACACATGGAAGGTGGGATGAATGCGTGCTTCTGCTGGCAAATGCAGTTTATACGTGACTTTCCCCACACGAGCTGCAACCTCATAAGGACCATAGTATCGAGCCGATAGTTTTTCATTTACTCGCCTCGCCAGTGTCTTCTGTCTGTACGGGCGAAGCTTCAGAAACACCTTGTCCCCCACCTGAAACTCAACTTCCCTTCTGTGCGAGTCAGCCTTCACTTTCATCGTCTGTTGAGCTTTCAACAACTGTTGCCTCAGGACCACTAAGTTGTCATCCCTCTCCTGCAGCCTGGATTCCAACTCAGCGTTATTAGTGGAGCCGTTCTCATAACGCAGCGACGATGGTGGTTCTCTGCCGTACAGAGCCTGGAATGGGGACATGTGAATGGCAGAGTGAAAGGATGTGTTGTAACTGAACTCAGCCCACTGTAGGAACTTCGCCCAAGTCCTTGGCTTCTCTCCCGCGAAACAACGAAGGTATGTTTCCAACCCTCTGTTGGTAACCTCTGTCTGACCGTCCGATTGTGGGTGGTAAGCCGTGGAAAAACACAGATTCGTACCCGCCAATCGAAACAATTCCTTCCAAAACTGTCCTGTGAATATCCTGTCGCGATCTGATACAATAGATTTAGGAAACCCGTGTAGCCTTACCACTTCCTGAACAAAGACCAAAGCCACGTCGATAGCTGTGAATGGGTGCCTCAGACCAATGAAATGTGCGTACTTCGTGAGCCGGTCCACCACTACCAATATTGTATTGATCCCCTCGGATTTGGGTAGTCCCTCGATAAAGTCTAAGGAGATGTCTTCCCACACGCTTTGAGGAATTGGCAGTGGTTGTAACAGTCCTCCTGGTGCCAACGTCGAATATTTCTGTCGTTGACAAGTCTGACAAGAAGCTACATACCTCCTTACATCTGACATCATCCCTTGCCAATAAAACAGAGCTCCTACTCTCTTCTGAGTCTTCAACACCCCCCCATGACCTCCGTATTTGCTATCATGGTACTCTTTCAAGATCACTCCAATTAACTGTGATGTCTTCGGAAGTACCAGTTTACCTTGCCTTAGGAGCCTCCCTTGAACCATAGCGTAATCTGGATGCGTCTTTGGGTCCTTTTGCAGCTCTTGGATCAACTTAGTTAACTCAGCGTCCTTCTCCACCTCTGTACTTATTTCTTCCAACTGAATTGACACCGGTACAGACACTGCAAACAACTCCGGCACAGAACATTTTCGAGAGAGTGCGTCTGCTGCCTTATTCTCAAGTCCCGGTTTATAGTAGATGTCAAAATCAAAACCCAGAATCTTCGACAACCACTTCTGGTACTCCATATTGATCTCCCTTTGCTCTAGCAAGAATTTGAGGCTTTTCTGATCTGTCATGACCACGAATTTTCTTCCCAACAGATAGTGTCTCCATTTCTGGATGGCTAGCACAATTGCCATCAACTCTCTTTCATAAACCGACTTCAACTGCTGTCTCTCTGTCAATGTCTGGCTGAAATAGGCTATGGGTCGCTGCTTCTGCATTAAAACCGCTCCCAAGCCTACTCCCGACGCATCAGACTCGACTACAAATTGCTCCTTGAAGTCTGGAAGCGCTAGCACTGGAACAGACGACATTGACTTCTTCAATAGCTCAAATGCTTCTGCTGCACCCGGAGTCCATTGGAACTTATCTTTCTTAAGCAATGTTGTAAGTGGCCTTGCAATATCTCCGTACCCTAGTACAAACTTCCGGTAATAGCCTGTTAACCCGAGAAAGCCCCTTAACTCCTTCACTGTCCTAGGCGCAACCCACTCCGTCATTGCTTGGATCTTTCCAGGGTCCGCTGATACGCCCTCAGCACTGATCACATGCCCCAGATACTCTATACGGGAACTCCCAAACTCACATTTCTTCCTATTAGCATACAGCTTCTGTGCGCTCAAAACTTCCAGTACCAACCTCAAGTGCTCCTGATGCTCCTCCTCCGTCTTACTGTAGACCAGTATATCATCAAAGAACACGAGAACGAACTTCCTCAAATATTTCCTGAAGACTTCATTCATCAGCGATTGGAAAGTAGCCGGTGCATTTGACAATCCAAACGGCATCACCAAGAATTCGTAATGGCCGTCGTGGGTGCGAAATGCGGTTTTCTGCACATCCTCCGCCTTGACCAAGATCTGGTGATACCCCGACTTCAAGTCTAGCTTCGAGAAGATCACCGCGCCTTGTAACTCATCTAACAATTGGTCGATCATTGGGATTGGATAACAATCCGGGATCGTAGCCTTGTTGAGAGCCCGGTAATCAACGCAGAACCTCCAGCTTCCGTCCTTCTTCTTCACTAGCAACACCGGACTTGAGAACGGGCTGTTGCTATTCCTGATTATTCCGGCAGTTAACATGGCGGTAACCTGCTTCTCAATCTCCTCTCTTTGAGCGTGTGGGTACCGGAATGGTCTGACACTCACAGGTCCGGCATCTTTCTTCAGCTCAATTGCATGCTCCTTGCCTCGTGAGGGAGGTAAGCCTTCGGGCTCAGCGAATACCCCCGCGAACTCTTCCAGAACTCCTTGTAACGGACGTGGGATCTTAGCTTCTGCGGTAATTGCCTCTCCTTCAAGTTGCAAGCCGTGATACTCCACCAACATCGCTTCCCCTTCATGCTGGATCGACTTCAGAATCGACTTCAAAGACACAGCTGAGCAACCTAACCCCGGATCCCCTTGTAACACGTACTTGTCTTCCCCAATTTTGAAGCGTAAAATCTGTAACTTCCAATTTACCTTCATATTTCCCAGAGTCTCCAGCCATTGGATACCCAAGATAACATCTGCTCCTCCCAGTTCCAATGGCAGGAAGCTCGAGGTAATAGTACATCCCTGCAGCACCAGCTCCAGCTTGCTACACAAGCCCGCTCCCTTGAAAGTGATACCACCAGCTGTCAAGACTCGATACCCTCTCGTTTCATCTGTATCTAGTCCCACCTGTTTCACCAAGTTCTTCGACACGAAATTGTGAGTGGCTCCGCTGTCGATTAACACCACTACGTCCCTTCCCATCAACGTACCCATCAGCTTGATAGTGCGTGACGAAGTTATCCCCGCGATCGAACTTGCCGAGATTTCAGCCACTTCGACGCTCTCAGGTTGCGCCGCCTCCTCCATCTCCACGGAACAACTCGAAACATCAATCTCCGTGCCATCGTCGAGGACCATCATAACCACCAACTCCGCTTGTGAGCACCGGTGGGGGTATACGTATTTCTCGTCGCATCGGTAGCAAAGCCCCTCCGCCTTCCACTTTGCCACCTCCGCAGGTGTCAATCGCCGGAATGGGGGTTTCAACCTGTTGTGATTAGGTTTTGTGTGGGTGTTGTTAGACGACGTCGTTGGGGTTTGGTTGGGCTTGGGTTTTCCTTGAGTTGGGCCTTGACTCGCTTGTTGGGCCGGTTTGTTTGGCTGAAATCGCCCGTTCGAGCCTCGGCCCGCCTTAGGGGTTGTCTCCGCCTGCTCCTCCTCCACTTCTCCCCCTTCCGACCAATCCTCCACCAACTTTGCCGCGTCCATCACTTTCTGTAACCCCCTTACGTTCATCATCTTCACTCCAGCTTTTACTTTGGGTTTTAATCCGTTCATAAAAGCCATCTCCAGAATCGGATCCGGTATCTCCGGGGTGTTAGTCGCCAAGGTGATGAAGTCACGGCGAAACTCCCGCACGGTTCCCTTCTGGCGCAAACAAAGGATCCGCTCGCCCGCGCTCGTATCCCTCACCGCTGAGAATTGATCCAACACCCTAATCTTCATCTGCTCCCAGCTACGGAACGGGTTTCGACTCCGTTCCCAACGATACCAAGGTAGTGCGTCGCCGATGAAACACATTCTGACGGCCCGAAGCTTGTCCTCCTCCGTGAAATCCCCGAGCTCGAAGTATTGTTCCACTCGGAGCACCCAGCTCTCCGACTCGTCTCCGTCAAAGAGTGGAATCTCCAGCTTCTCTGTCAGATATGCTTCACGGTTGATCGTAACACGTCGTGGCTGGTTCCGAAACGTGACGGATCCCACGTCAGGTCCCGTCTCCGTCACAGATCGTGCCCCAGACACGTGCTCCGACTCCACCATGATCTGTTTTCCTGATCCTTCTCCTAGACACACCTTGGCTTTAAGAACGTCGCCTAGCGAGGAGTCCAAGCCGGAGGATATCGGCCCTTCAACACGCCGATCCGTTTCCCCGGGTCGAACCTCCTTCACCAGATCGAGTTTCCCAAACCCAGTGGCCATCATCTTCATCATCTCGTTCATCCGTTCTTCCATGGTTGATAGCTTGCCTTCCATCGCCACGAACCGTTCATCGTCACGTTGGATTTGCTCCGCTACCTTGTCATCATTCTTCTTGGGTCCCATCGCAAGTCCTCAGGTTTGTCTCGCTCTGATACCAAGTTTGATACGACTAAGAACACAAACTTGTAACTTAAGAAAAAACAATAATGTAATTCCTTCTGCCACAAGAAATACAAAAGGTTCTTAGAGTTTTACACAGGAGTCTCTCTCTCCCTCACGTGATCGATCCTCTCTCTCGATAACTAACTCTTATTCCTTAATACTATTTATAAAAAGTAGATAGCAAAGGACACGTCACAGACACCCCATGTGCTGATGAGCGATGCCGTTATTCATGATATTCCTTCTCCCTTCCTCGTTGCTTCCTTCTAGATCCTCACCTTCTCTTGCATCTCGTTATACATCTTGGGCTGGGCCTTTCTTCTTCCTGTGGTACTGGTACAGAATAGGAGGCCTCATAGCCTCATACATAACACAATAGCGGGAAAAACTCTTACTAGAAGTTCAAAATAACATTCATTCAAATTTTCAATTACTAATCACTAATGTAAGCTCCGGTTTGGTCAAACACAAAGTCTAATACAAAAGAACATAAAGAGAGACGAGAAACTTAATGTTTGACATAGCATGAAACAAGTTTTGGAAACCGAGTTGGTTCTCTCTACTCATCATCTTCATCAAACGCAGAATCATTCGCAGACTCACTCTCCGAATCACTCAACACATACCTCAACTCCTTCCTGTTTGCTCTCTTAGGCCTCCCTGAAGAAGTTTCAGCAACCACAACAGTCTCAAGACTCCCCTCCTCACTTTCTTCCTCATTGTTAGTACTATTAGCCAACCTCCCCAACACTGAACTACTCTTCTTGTTAAACGGTGAATCTCTCATCTTCCTCACTTTCTTCTCCGGTGACGCCTCAACCACTTCCTCCTGCTTCTTCCTCCCTGCTGGTGCTCTCTTTCTCGGAGCTGCCGCTGGCTTTGCTTTAGCTGGTGCAGCAACTTCAACAACCTCGTCGTCATCATCATCATCCAAACATATTACTGTTTCTGTTGTTACACCCACATAAAAAAAAGACAAGATTAACTTTCATTATGTGGTTTTATAAGTTTATATGTTTAGAAGCTTACTGCTTGTGTTCTCAGAGGTGGATCCGAAATTGTATTGAGCAAATCTCTGTGCTAAATCAATCATCTCATCATTCTCTGGCGCCTTCTTATTGACTCCTTGTCTACCTTTAGCCTTTGCAACTTCCACTACGTTGTCACCTATGTCCATTACAAAGCTAGAACCATCTGTTGTGTCTGACACACTTTCTTTCTTTGCTGTCTTCTTTGGTGCCTGTTTCCTTGGTGCTGCTGCTACTGCTCTTCCAGTCTTTAAAGGCACTCCAGCTTTTTCCCTGAGCTTCTTTTGTGCTGCCTCTCTCTCTTTTTCTGCTTTAGCATCTTCCACATCAAGTTTCTGAAAAAATTAAGATAAAACATTGCATCAATGACACTAGTGATGAGAAAGTTTAGGGTTGTAAATGCTGCTTACATCAAGTTCTGCATCAAGAGACTCAAGGTCTCTGAGCCAGAGAGATCTTGGTGTGGCCTTCTTTAAATCTTCAACTTGTTGCTTCATTTTATCCCTCTCTCCACATAACTCCTGCACTTTCTCTAGAGTCAACGTAGCTATAGACAGTGACAACAGGTAGTCATAGTCTGAACCAGATATAAACGTGGAGGAGCTTGAAGCAGGAACATGTTCAGATTCTTCTTGAGTTGAATCTACTGCTCCAGCAACCGCAGCTTCCACAGGCTTGACCTTCTTGGGGAATGGTGTGAAACCTTTCTTTCTCAACTCCTGGACAAGATCAGACTTCTTCCTGTTGTTCACTTTGATTTCTTCTCTGACAACTCCAAGAATAAACCTCACTTTGTTCTCTAGTTTCAGTAGCTCTAACTCCAGATTCTCCAAGATCACTTTCTGCATACATAACCAGACAGTTAACGCTAATAGCTAAAACCCCTAAAAGGACTAACTCAGATTTTAAGATTTTCAAACCTTTCTTTTTTCATAGTATTGGAGCCTGAGCTCAAAGAACTCCTCAAGAACTGCAAGGTGAGGTTAAATTAAACATTAGTGTATGTTAAGGAGAGGGAAAAATAAACTTAACAAACTTTGATCTCAACACTTACTTTGTTCTGGAGTTGTGTATTTCTTTATCACATTATTTGCATCAAATAGGTGCATATTTGTTGTACCTATTGTCGTGGTAAGTTTGAGAAACTTCAAAAAGCCTTCTTGACGAGCCATCATCATGTTTTCTTCACTTAATTGAAGCTCAAAATCCACAGATGTATCGTCATAGTAAGCCCCAACTTTCTGCATAGAAAAATAAATTAGTAAGAAACATATAAAAATCCATTCACCAGTTTTGATTTTATTCGTTATACCTGGAAAAAGGGAGTGTAATTATTAGTCTTCAAAGTTTCCAAGAACTGTTTGTAATCATCGGTCCATTTTCTGATTGGTAGCTCCGTTATACGGAGAGTAGTTTCATCAATCTCCTCATATACACCAGTGATTGTGTAGGTAGACCCACCATCTTTGGAAGCAGTTTTCTCAATAGTTCCTTTGAAGTTTCTATACCAAGGATCCATAGGGACCATACTTTCACCATTAAGTAGACGCCTCACGTTGGCAACAATGTCTCTAGGGTTGTAGTTGGGTATGAAAGAACTCCACCCGGTTCCAATTCCTTCACAGCCATTCACAAGCACAGTTGGAATGATAGGCATGTACCTAACAAAGGATTCAGATATCAAGTTAGCTATAAACGCGATATTTTAAACACGATTGACAAATATTTTACTAATCAACAAAACTTGCGGAATGAAAAAAAAAACATAAAATGCTTTTTAGTTTAATTTCATTAATTTAATATGTATTCCATCATTCTGAAAATTTTAAAATTTTCCGCGGCTTAATCAAATCTTTCTGCATTCTACGATTAAGCGATGGATACTAATCGGAACCATAGTCTTTGGAAAAAAAATAATGAATGTAACTAGATGGGCAAAGAGTTACCAAGTTGGCTCTATCTTCTGCCCATCTTCATTCAAATAATTGAGGAGAACATCATCATCCTTGGGAAATAAGACTCTGGTTGCTGAAGAAAGTTTAGTGAAAATGTATCTTGCACTTGCTGCATCTTTCCCACCCTACCACACAAATCAACGTACACACCAAAATGATACTCAGCATTAAATAAACAAGAAAAAGTCAGCTTTTACTTACCATATTCCGTGTGCCAAATTGACCATTTGGTTGAAGCAAGTTTATGTTGTTGCTGCCAACATAATCCTGCGCCATACCAATGATCGTACTAGCAAGACTCTGCTCACCGTGGTGATAAGCTGAATGCTCTGATACATAACCAGAGAACTGAGCAACCTTGGCCTCCTTGATGAAATTCCTTTTAAACGAACAAAACAGTATCTTTCTCTGGCCGGGTTTGAGCCCATCAACCATGGAAGGAATCGACCTTTGAAGATCCGCCATAGAGAACAAGATAAGTTCCTTGTTTACAAAGTCACTGAAGCTAATCTTCTGTTGCTTCTGATCAAGATGAGTGCCAGACTGAAATAAAAAAAAAAAAACAATGAGCAAAGAACATCCTTAAGGTACTACACATTTGTCCTGCATACCTCAAAATGAGAAAGCCAGTTTTTTCTGGCTTCAATTTTCTTTTTACTAAAAGCAAGTTCAATCGCTTCTCCATCTTGCTCATCCTCCCACACAAAATCCTTTTTGTGAACATTAAGGCTCTCAAAATACTCTTTGCCTTCCTTAGAAGTACTTGTTCCCAACCCCTACAAAGACATAAAAGGAAAATTAATATGCAGAGTTGCCAAGAGTGATCCATTAATAGTTACAACAAACCTTGTAGTATTTTATAGTCCAGCCACTAGCATTACCGCCCAGACTTTCTTTCCAGCTTTCGTATTCAGGCATCGAGTAAAATGACAGAACTTCAGGGTTGCGCGAACCACCGGTCCTGCGTGTAGCCTAAGTACAATATGTTTATTGGCAGTTGTTAAAATTCTTTTTTTCTCCTATGTCAAGCACTAAGATACAGTAAAACTCTATAAATTAATGATGCTGGTACTACAAAACTTCATTAATTTATAATCATGTTAATTTATAAAAAAACACTAAGATATAGGAAAACTCTATAAACTAATGATATTGAGACTACAAAATTTATTATAATTTATAAACTTATTAATTTATAAAAAAATCTTTTTTCTGTTTCTCTATTTTTGAATATTTGTTCTTAAAATTATTATCTTATTATTTCGATTTCTAACATATTTTGAACCGGTATAACTAAGGTATAATTAAGGACCGAAGAAATTTATTAATTTAGTATATTTATTAATTTATATGCAAGTAAGAATTTAATATGTACCTTCACAATGGGGGTGATGAACTCAACTAGGAATGATGGAACCTTGAGTAATGTTGGCCAAAAAGAATGGATGAAGTTGATTAAGAGACCCTTTATATGGGAACCATCGTGATCCTGAAAAAGTTGGACATAAAGATTTAATCAAATGGACACATAAAAGAAGTGAGTGTAGAGATAGTAAGTAGAATACCTGATCTGTCATAATCATCATATGTCCATATCTCAGTGAGTTAACATTCTCGTACACCCTATTTTGCTTCAGTCCAAGAATCTTCTTGATGTTTTCAATTTCCTTATTGTTAGTGATCTGACTTGTGGTGGCTTCCCTAACGTTAAGTAATTTTCCTCGTAGGGGAAACACACCGTAATAGTCACGTCCAACCACAGACATCCCCGCCATCTAAAACATAAAAAGAGTATTATTAGGTGTGCCAAGACAAAACTAGATAGGTAGCTGACAAAAACACTTACGGCTAGAGCCTTAGCTGAGTCTCCTTCAGTTAAAATCAACGTACAGCTTTTTGATTCTTTCCCTCCAGCTTTGTTAGCATCCTCCAACTTCTCAACTTGAACTCTGAAAAGTCTACAGCAGGTGAAACCAATAAGAACACAAAGGATTCAAGACCAACTGTCTTTTTATTAAGAATCACTTAAACAATCTTTTACAAAGACTTGTCTAATCTGAATTACACAACGCCACACACGGCTTGCCACAGACCAATTCTTAATCTACCCTTTGCGTGAACCAACCCCTGTTGATCACGTTTACAAATNCTCTCCACGTCACCACGCTTTAGTTCTTCATTCTACGTGCCTTGTGTAACACACTAACGCCCATGTGTAACACAACCGCAACACTATAGACTCCAACATCCTTGCATATGTACGAGCCACACTCCGAATATTCTTGTCAACTAACACTCTCTCTGTGTCATTGCACCAACATGTCAAGCTCCAAATCCTTGAGCTTACACTCTCCCCCTTTTTATCTGAATATGTCAATCTCTGAATCTGCAAACATCAACTCACAACCACGCAACCAGTGAAGCACAAAAGCAATATAATTCACTAAACCATTAGTTACAAAATAATTTTTGAGTTGCTCAATTCTCAAGCAGGTACAGTGTAAAAATCTCTCCAAAAGTTCTAGATAACCAATCAGTCTTTTACACAATTCTCCCCCTGCTTGTAGCTATATTATCAGATTCTACTTGATTGCATATTCTGATAAAACTAACCGGTCACAGAGAGAAAACTTACCTGGATCACACGAGTCACATGATCATAGAGAAGAGTGACATTTTACTTTTGGCTATCATTCGTAGGGATATGGAGATACCTTATAAGACTCACTCAAAAGATCTTTGTTAGTAAAAACATCAACGATTATAAGGACAGTCTAGACCCAAGATTCACTTTAGAAAACCAGAGATTCACTTTCACTTAGACACTGACATGTAAATGACATAGCAAGCAGAGTTCAACACGTCTGCAGAGAATAGATAAGGACCCCATGATAATCACTTAGCATGTACATCTGAGATAATTAAATTACATTGAATGGATTTACAAAATTGAGTTTTGATAACTCCTCTGTGTCTGCAAGATAGATCAGCATCAACCTTATCACATATTTCATCACAAAAGACGATTAAAGAAATCAACTTGTCAGCGCAAACCTGTAGCT
>CAKOAT010398488.1:75693-86382 GCA_932364175.1 Eruca vesicaria subsp. sativa | reverse complement strand
CTCTCCACGTCACCACGCTTTAGTTCTTCATTCTACGTGCCTTGTGTAACACACTAACGCCCATGTGTAACACAACCGCAACACTATAGACTCCAACATCCTTGCATATGTACGAGCCACACTCCGAATATTCTTGTCAACTAACACTCTCTCTGTGTCATTGCACCAACATGTCAAGCTCCAAATCCTTGAGCTTACAAACTCTACTAACTTTGGTTCCATCGCTTTTCTTAAGCTCTTTGCTCTCCTTGAAAGTTGCCCATGAAAGCAGATTTTCTACTACTCCAGATTCAGCCACTGACACAAAAGCAAATTTAACCACTCTTCTAGATACATCAGTGACAGCAAAGCACACATACCTTTGTTCAAAATATCTTCAGAAAGTTCACAATAAGAACCGAAACTGCTCTGACGTAGAGTCAACGTTTCTTTTGTTTGAGAATCAAACGCTGGATTGTCAATAAGGGAGTTGACAAATACCCACAGATGGTTCTTAACATTGTGAGCTCTAACGTAAGCGTTTTCTTTCTTCATGTACACAATATCAACGATGTAGTTTGTGATCTAACTCGTGACATAATCCACATGCGTACCACCTTTGATTGTTGCAATAGAGTTGACAAAGCTCACCTTGTAACACACCAGAAAACTTTTACTCAACTGTCATGACTCATGAGACTAATAGGAACCTAATACCATCTTTATCGCTGAAACCGGTAGACTGGTTTCAGCATTCCTTTTTTTAAGAACCCACCTAAGGTTCGGCGATAACTATGCCCTAAGACCATGATTAACCCCGGTCTCTTAGCCGAGGTTCTTAATATCCAGTAAAATGCATACCTGTTTAAACTGTCCTTCACTTATGCTCACACAAACCTCCCATCTGTCATTAACTTTCTCAATCATCCTAACCTCAACAAAAACAAACACAAAGGATCAAAACTAATTCAAAGATATAGTCTTACTTATAACATCAATTCAAAATAAACAAACCTTGGGAGAGGTTCACTCCTTGACTTGTTAGCAGCACTTAAGTACAAATCAACATAATCACCAAATGATTTTATTGGAATCTGCTTCCCATTCAGCTTCACCTTCACAGTCTTTCCTAAACACCCAGCAATATCAAACACTCTTTTGGTCATTAAAGCAACCACATCATCTTCTAAATGAGTCATCTTGAACTTCCCTAAGTCTGGTTTGAACGAGACTTTGGTCCAGTTATCACTCTTCTTGCACTTGGTTATCACCGGTACTGACTTCTTCCCCATGTTGTTTTCAAACACCTAGACATTAATCCCCAAAAACATATGCCAAAGATGCAAACATTACACAGAAGCTTGTAAATATCAAATCATATACAAAGACCAAAGTTAAATTTAGAATTTGTCTAAAATCATCCTTAGCCAAAGGCCTTAAGCAGCAATACAAGAACCATCAACAAACATTAAATGACAAAATTAACAAACTTTACACCAAAGCTTGAAACAGAGTGCGTGTATATATGTCAAAGCTTGAAACCTATGCTGCATGGAATCGGAAGCGGGGACGTGGAAGCGGAAGCGTAAGGAAGCGTAGAAGCGGAAATTATAAAATATTTAGGAAGCGGGTACGTGTTGGAAGCGTTTTATATATATATATATATATATATATATTAATATATATTAAAACAGTAAATAAGATTAAAAAATTAAATAACAAAAATCCAACAGATAATATAAATAGTGAAGTTAAACATAAATATTTTAGCAAAAAAAAAAAGAACACAACATGACATAAAAAATTCAAGCTTCAAAATCATATATTGAACTCATCATTGTTCTCATTTTCACCTTCTCCACCAAACAAAACAGCTTCCAATTCTGGTTCATCAAGAGAAAAATCTTCAAACTCAAGTCTTCCTAAATTAATCTCATCGAGTGAATCAAACTGATCACCTCCAACATCCCACATACAGCTAGGACCTTCCTTATAAGCAGAGCTCCTTCTTGATAGAAGACGTAGGTTAGTGTGCACAAATACCAAATCTTCAGCTCGTCGGGGAACAATCTTGTTTCTTATAGCAGAATGAATGAACTTGTAGGTACTCCAATTCCTTTCGCAGCATGAGGATGAAGATGGTTGTCCAAGTAACTTAAATGCTAAGATTTGAAGTTTTGGTGCTGAAGATCCATGAACTGCCCACCATCTCAAAGGTTCTAAGATAAACCTATCATGAATCACATCAACACTACCAAAATCCTCCATGCATAAAGAGAAGTTAGAATATTCAACGTTAACCTCTCTCCTTTCATCTTGATCTGGAAAATACTTCATGATGCAATTTTTTCTCTCTCTAGTAACTTCCAAATCTTGATGTGGAGCTTTTCTACTGTTTTCTTCTGCAAGCCACTCGGAACTATAGTATCTGCGTCCAATAAAAATATGTAATAGTTAAAATCTTTCTGATCCAAAAACCAATTTTACCATTTTTATAAGTTCATAAACAGAATAAAAACAGATTTATAAACTTACTTGGGGTTAAGAGAATGAGCCATACAATGAAGTGGAGTGTTACTCTTACTCCAACGAGAAGTCAAAATCGAGTGCACTGCAGTCCAAAAGACTGAATCTTCATTAAGTTGTTTCCTTTCTTTCTTGAAGATAGCTCTCTTGACATTCTGAATCATACTTTCCCACCATTCATAAACCAGATGAAGAGACGGTTTATCAGTATCAGCAGCTCTAATCACACTATAAATGGGCAAAGTGAAAGATAAAGCATATTCAAGCTCCTCCCAAAACTTCTCATCTAATATCTTTTTCTTCACTGCAGATGCTCTCTCTACACCGTCTTCTTTATAATCATCCCACTTAGGACTGATCACCATTTGTTGTAACCCAGTCTTTATTTTTCTGAATCTCTTTAACATTACAACCGTGGACGCAAACCTGTAAAAATAACTAATGATCATTAATTTGAAGATTAAGAATATGAGTAAGCTCTCAATTAACAATATAGAAAACTAACCTTGTAGAAGCAATTGTGAGAAGCTTAAGATTACAATGCTCAGTGAACATTACAAGCCTCATTCTGTGATTCATGATATAATTCTTGATCCAATTCACATCTTCACTGATAGACTTTATCCAGTAACAAGCATCATACACCGCTTCATTATTTCTTGTGCTCAGTAATGGTGAACATATATTCTTCAGAGCAAGGTTCAAGGTATGAACCACACATGGAGTCCAAAAAATAGTAGGAAACTTGGCTGAAATAAGTGCACCAGCTTTTACACAATTTGAAGCATTGTCAGTGACAACTTGAACCACATTTTCATGCCCAGCCTCCTTTATGCCTTCTATGATCAGCTCTGCAATCATCTCACCGGTTTTTGTCTCACCATGAGTATTGATCGCCCTTAACATCATTGGACCACTCTCATTTGCAGCAATCAAGTTAAATATTGGTCTTCGTTGTGGATCTGACCAACCATCACTACATATACTCACTCCTTTTTGTTTCCATGTGTTCTTCAAAGGTTGCAAATGCATCTCAATGTTCTTTCTTTCGTTTTGAAGAAGTGTAGTTCTCAATGCATTATACCCTGGTGGAACATATCCTGGAATCTGGGAAGCACGCACATATGAATTGCGGTAGTGAGGATTTCTTGCAAGGTTAAAAGACAAGCCACCTGTGTAAAACATCCTAGATACCTCACCATCACATTGCTCCCTAGCTTCATTCTGAAATGCTTTCTCCAAAGGACCCTGCTTTCTCTTTTTTGGATCAGACTCAGTTGCATTTGGAACTTTGTAGCTCATATCATAATCAAGAGAAGAACTAGATATGTTCCTTGATGACGAAGGAAGTGGAACTGCTTTAGGAGCTGCACGCTGTATCCTCTCTTTGCAAGTATCAACTAATTTTTTCAGGTTAACTCTTTGTTGAGGAGTGACTTTCAAACATCTTTTAATTCCTTTTCCCTCTTGCAGCAGATGAGTCACAACTCTACTATGAGATCCAACATATGAATTACTACAGAACTTGCATTCAAATCTCCATGTTCCTCCTCCAGCTAGCTTCTCAATTTTGTTCATATAGATCCACAAAGGTGCTTTGTCATCCACATTTGAGGACTCATCAATATTTAAAGGATCTTGAGACATTAGTCCTATAAAAAAGTTTTGTTAGTTTTCTATGAATAAATCAATATCACAAAGCTATGTACACTAAGCCACTTATAATAATACTATATTTATAATATTTACACTGAAATTGAAAACCATAAAACTGCAGCACATGTATTTAACTTATCCTCACTCACGATCAAAAACAATATGCAAACCACATACATAAAAGACAAACAAGTGACAACACATCAAACAAAGCACAATACCTGATTATTTATCATATATAACTTACGTACCTTTGCTTATCTTCTTTCCTCTCAGAATCTGGATAAAAGTTAAGCTTGAAGAAATAACAGAGCTGCTTCTTACGGTAAAAAATCTAAAGTTTTATTCATTTTAGTTTATTTGGTAACTAGGGTTTTGTTATTGTAATGGGCTAATTGGGTCACATATTACAAAACAAATACAGATTTAAAAGCCCAAAACAGTTTTTGGGTTTTTTTAAAACATATGTCGCTCATCTCCCCGAAACGCTTCCGTCAACCATCTATGAAAGCTTCCAACTCTGAATCGCGTGCTTCCATTACGGTTCCAAACGTCTCAATATCCGAATCGTGATTCCATGACGATTCCGCACGATTCCGAGCGATTCCGTTTCCGGTTCCGCTTCGGAAGCATGAAACGCATGCTCACCAACGATTCCATGCTACGTAGCTTGAAACAGAGTGTCTGTATATATGCTAAAGATGAAAAATTCACACAGAAGCTTGAAATAGAGTGTGTGTATATATGCTAAAGATGCAAACTTCACACAGAAGCTTGAAAGAGAGAGTGTGTATATATATATGCTAAAGATGTTACACAGAAGTTTGAAACAGAGAGTGTACATATGCTAAATATGCTAACTTTACACAGGAGCTAGAAACAGAGTTTGTGTGTGTGTGTGTGTGTGTATATATGCCAAAGATGCGAACTTTACATAGAAGCTTGAAAACAGAGTGTGTGTGTGTGTGTGTGTGTATGCTACACAGAAGCATTGAACAGAGTGTGGATATTCAAAAGGTGCAAATTTTATTCAGAAGCTTGAAACAGAGTGTATGTATATATGCCAAAGCAAACTTTTCACAGAATCTTGAAGCAGAGTTTCTGTATTTGCCAAATATGCCACAGAATCTTGAAACAGAGTGTGTGTATATATGCTAGAGATGCAAACTTTACACATAATCTTGAAACAGAATGTTTGTTTATATGCCAAAGATGTAAACTTCACACAGAAGCTTGAAACAGAGTGTGTCTACATATACATATGTAAAAGATGAAAACTTCGCACAGAAGCTTGAAACAGAGTGTGTCTATATAAGCAGAAAAATGAAAACTTTACACAGAATCTTGAAACAGAGTATGTATAAGATGCAAACTTTACACAGAATGCTTGAAACAGAGTGTGTGTATATATATGCTAAAGATGCAAACTTTAAGCTTGAAACAGAGTATGTTGTGTGTGTTATCAGTTACCTGCTTGTACTGCTTCTGCCTCTTCCCATCAGCAGTTTCAATGGTAAACTCAGTAGAGAAGATATTAGTAAGCTTCGCACCATACCCATTTCTTCCACCAGTCGTCTTCTTCACATTATCATCATAGTTACTACTCGTCAACAAATGACCAAAAATCATCTCAGGCACATAAACCCCTTCCTCCCTATGAACCTCCACGGGGACTCCATCTCCACCGTTACAAACACTGATGAGATTCCGCGCGACGTCGATCACGACTTCGAGGGAATCCATCTTGGGGTCTCTCTGCTTGTTGTCGGCCGCGTTGACGAGTATCTCGTCGAAGATCTTGTAGAGCCCCGGGACGTAGGTGACGGGGCGGTTGACCATCTCCTCGTTCTCGTAGACCCAGAGGGTCTGCGTGTGTTTCTCGATGGATCCTATGTAGGTGTCGGGACGGAGGAGGATGTGTTCGAGCTGTGACTTCTTCTGGTACATCTCCTCGATTGTCTTCTTGGGACGCGGGGCATTGACGTTGTTGTTGTTGGTTTGTAGCGGTTTGGTGGCCATGGAGAGAGAGTTTCAGATTATGAAATTGCTATTGAAGCGGGATGATTTTAGGTTTTTTAAACGACTGCAAGGTTTGAAGAAGAGAAAACTGAATATTTGAAGTTTAAATGATATTTATAATAATTTTAGAGGTCAATTTAAAGGCTATCTAAAGCCCAATTAGAGCCCAAGTGTTGTCAAACAAGTAGTAACGTAACCCATATACGGGAAGAACCAAGTTAGCTAGTAATAATATATGAATGAACTGAAGCCTCTCTTGGCTCTTGTGTTATTTTTTTCACATATGTTTTCTTCCTTTTTTAAAGGAATTTTCTTCATTTTTGGTTGATATTTAATCACACTATGATATATTCATAATTTTCGACATTTCTCTGTTTTTATGTTTATAGCATTTTTGGTAAATGCATACGCTTACACCTATTTAACATGGTAAAAATTAGCCATGCGGTTAACCAAAACCAAAAATTTGAAAATAACTCAGAAATCAACCGAATTGCTTTGAATTGGTTACTGGTTTCCAATTTTATTTCCAAAATAACCTATTTTTCGGGTAGAATTTGATATATTGTTTTTTCAAAAAGTAACTTCGGTAATTTGGTTCAGTTTTTTTCAGTTGTTTTCTGGTTTTTATATATTTACAAAAAAAACAAAAACTTAACCAGTACCCAGAATCAAACCATTTTTTGAAAACCCTACTGAACTAAACCGAAGATCATAACCGAACCAAAAAAAAAAAAAGTTGTGTATAAGTTAAAATAATTAGACTAGCTACTGTTGCCTAAAATCTTTTAAAAAAAAGAGAGAGGCTAAGTACATGGTTATGTATAGTTAAAAGTTGTCTGGACATGATAGAAATATAGGGCTGGGACTTAATATCCGCTATCCGATCCGCTCCGAAAAAACGGATATCCGAGGGGTCCGGATCCGGATCCGGATAGTGATTTCACGGATCCGGCGAATCCGGATCCGAATCCGGATAGTGAAATTTTCGGTCCGGATATCCGGATCCGGATCCGGGCCCACTAAATATTTTAAAAAATATTTAAAATATAATTATATTCATATAGTATATTATATATTTTTTATTAAATATAACTAATACTTAATTTTTTAGTAGTTTCTATTATTTTAATTTAACTTTTTTCCAAAATAATATTTTTTAATAGAATAAATAAATACTAAACTTTTAATTTTTAATGTTTTTTTATTTTTCTTTTAAAATAAATCGGATCCGGATATCCGCGGGTATCCGAGTTTTAGTCCGGATATCCGGACCCCGGATATCCGGATGGCCCGGATCCGAATCCGGATCCAGATCCGGATATCTTAAAATACCCCGGATATCCGATCCGTCCCACCCCTATAGAAATATCATACCATCCATTATGTTTTTTTTTCTTTTGCCTAAATACCATGCATTATGTTCCGTTTTCGATTTTTTACATGCTTTTTATATTTAGGAAATAACTGATTTCATACGCTTTTATGAAGGTTTTCTAACTTCTTAAGTTCAAAGACGAAAATGTATAAAAAACAAAAATGAAAGCGTGGTACGTTTCTAGAATGCTCCAACTGCTAAAGATTCTGTAATTAACACTAACAAACAATGATGGGACTAGTTAATCCTAAAATGCTTTTCCCCGACATCACAACAAAGATTTGAGAGTGATTGATGATTAACTGCATAAAATGCGAGAGTCACGTGTTCCACCTACCTAATACCATTATTAATTATCATTCATTACATCAAATCCAAATCTCGACGTAAAGTTATGTGGTTCCCATCACCAACAACAACATAAAACATATTCCCTCCGTTTCAGTTTATTTGTCATTCTAGGTTTTTACACACAGATTAAGGAAACATTTAATTTTACATATTTTCAATAAAAAAACACAATTACCAATACATCTAATCACTTTTCAACCAATAGAAAAATAGAATATCATATAAATCTAATAAATTTTGTCTCGAAACTCTAAAACGACACTTATTTTGAAATGAAATTTTTCCTCTAGAATGACATATAATTCGAAACGGAGGGAGTATGATTATACAATCAAAACTCCTAAAAACCCTATATAAATAAAACAAAAGCTTATACGTTGTTTTGAGCCAATGAACAGACATGGCCACATCTTTGCACATTCCAGTGAAATATTGATTAATTAGTTTCTAAATTTTGAAAATTATATGTAGATATAGATTCAAAATTATGAAATAAAAATTCTTAGTAAATATTTATAGCGTGTATATTTTCTGATCCGGTCATGTCAACTCAACACATCTCTTATTCATGAAATAGAAAGGTTCAAGGCAGATACATTTTATTTTGAAAATATTACACCATAAGACAGTTTTAAGTTTTTTATATCACTATAGGACAGTTTTTGCTACTAGAGCAGTTTTTTCTAACCAAAACTCACTTTTTACCTGTATGCTAACTAATTAAGTTAACTAACTGTAAAGTTGACCAACCAAACATTTAAAAAGCAAGTGGATTCTAACATCTTTCTCTCTCTCTCTTTTTTTCTTTTACTTTGGCATTTTTTTTAAATCTCATATGAGATGCTTTTTCTTTTTCTAAAAGCTTTACATATATGTCACTAACCAGATAATGAAATAATCGACAACCCAACGGCGGCGTTCGATTAGGCGAAATTGCAATGAAAAAACACAAAAAATAAGAACAAATTGTTGTCGCAGACTCGAACAATGATGAATTTGTGTTCTAGATTCAAGAACTGTGAAACCCCAGATGATGAAAGCTAAAGAAAAGTTGATTATTTTGGTGTTTGTTGTTGACGGAGTAAAACGAGTTACAGTTCGAAAGCTCCAATTCTTCTCCCTCTCTCTATCCTCAGCTCCTCCGTCCAAGATGCCAATGAGCTAAAAATCCCCAATTTCTGCAAAATTCGTAACCCTAAAAAACTTGGGAAGAAGATGAAGTAATTACGATTATGCCATTGATGGATTAATTATTTTTGAAAATTCGTGTACATGTAGAGATGTATACATTTGTACATTCTAGGTGTACATGTTTATTAATTAAGTGTACACATATGTTTGAACATATGTTTGAGACACATGTTACATGTTCAATATGTTGTAAAGTTGTGTACATTTATTAGTGTACATGTGTAAATTAAAGGTTAGTGACATACATGTGTCCAACAAATGTTGTAATGTACATGACATAGGTGTACAAAATCACAATGTACATTTACAAAATCACATTGTACATAAATTTACATGTAATACATATGTAAGGACAAGAAAATATCAGAATGGACATATGATATATGATTTTTTCTGATTTTCGCTCAAACATTTTAATTTTGATAATTAAATCCAATTCTTTTTTACATTTGTTTTCTCAATTTATACACACTTTTTTGTTTTGTTTTATGTACAACCATATGACGTCCATGTGTACAATCATATGACGTCCATGTGTACACATAAGTTTTACTATCATGTACAATACATTCACTTATATAATATTGTCCACGTGTACACCAATGCATATATACCCACATGTAAGAGTAATTTTGTTTTTGAGCAAGAATAACAAACGACTTATGTGTACACTTTGTGACTTGTACACTTGTAGAAACTTGAAAAAAAAATTAGAAGTTTATGACAAATGGACATGTTATTTAAAGGTGTTTTCATGATTAACATATACATTTTCAAAAGAAATTTACATGTACACATATGTTTTTAACTATCGACAAAGACTAACGTGTATAATATACATGTTATATTTTATTAGATATTTACATGTACACATATATTTGAGATACATGTTAGATGTCCAACATGTTGTAAAGTTGTGTACATTTGTTAGTGTACATGTGTACATTAAAATTTGACGACGTACATGTGTACAATAAATATAATAGTGTACATGTGTACAACACCATTCAAAGATGAAATGGTAGTAGAATATGATTTTCAGATCATTACACAAAGCATTATAAGTTGATTCTGAAATATGATAGTGTACATGGTTACTTTGTTATAATAATGATATATTTGGAGTGAATAATTGAAAGTTTAACGCTAAACTAAGAGGTTATTTATGAAATTTGAAAAGTTAAAAGTCGAATAAAAAACTTCCAGAAATTTAAGGATCCATTTTTGTAATTATGGAAGGTCTGATCTATACAATTGAAAAGTGAAGATTCAATTTGAAATAGATATATTTGCAAATCAGAAACTTTTGAGGCAAAAATGAATATACTCAAAAATTGAAGGACCATATGTGGAATAAAACAAAAAGTAGCCATTGTTGCTCATAAAGCTTTCGTTACGAAGTAAAGTCGCGTCGGAGAAGCTCGAATGGATCACGACTTTCCTTGCAGGTCTAAGAAGGTGATCAGATGGTAATAAATCATGGTGGGTATGAAGAGATCGTGGATTGATTTCATCTTTTTTTGCCATTAAAATCATTGTTTTCCAGATTTAGAGCACCCCCATTAGAGGATTTAAGGGGGGGTTCACAC
>CAKOAT010398488.1:11971-75593 GCA_932364175.1 Eruca vesicaria subsp. sativa | reverse complement strand
TAAAAAAAAAAAAAAAAATACAGGTGGCAAACCCCACCTCAGTATCACTGGTGGGGATGCTCTTAGTTTTTGAGTTTTTTCTGCCATTAAATTATTTTTTTTGACATAGAGAGAAAGAAAATAAGATTAAAAGTTGTAGGACCCATTTACTTACAAAAATAAACGTAGGTAGCTTCTTGTTAGCTTATAGTTGTGAAAAACTACCCTAAGAGCATAAACTGTCTAAACTCAAAAACTGCCCTATAATGTAAATCAGTCTTTTATTTTTACGTTACATGCTCTTAGTTAAAAAATAGACACACATCAACACGACAACACTTATTACTCTCGCTGAACCTTGCTTCCGCGGTATGGAGGCAACAAACCAACGAACTTCACAAGAACATCCACCGAGTTTACCGCGGCGAGGCTACCGAAAATGTCGGCCTCGTTAGAGATCTCGGAGCCGCCGCCAGCGAGATCGGACAAGGCACGTATAACGATGAAAGGGAGGCTTTGCTGGTGAGAGATTAAAGCAACGGCTGCGCTTTCCATTTCCACAGCAGTGGCGTTGAATTTGGAGCGTAGGAAAGTTCTGTAAGCAGCGTTGTCGACGAAGACGCTAGCACTCACTCCATGGTCGACGATGGTTACCTTTGGTCGTCGAGGGAGGCACGTGGTGTTCACGCACTGTGGTAGCTCCGTGTCCTGTTGTATTTGTTTGAATGTGTGTATCATTATTCCACGTATACCGAAAGACAATGATTTCATTGTAATAATTGAACTTACGTCAATTTTATATTGACATGAATACAACAAACTTTGACTAAAAGACAACTAATAATATAACAAATCTATAGGAATACTATATATCTTTGATATCTCTTTTATTTTCCGAGTTATATATGTACTTGGATTAGTAAATAGTTTTAGTGTCCAAGAAATGTTGTGATAATAAACTTTATCCAATTTTGTGAAATCCAGGTAACAACTAACGGACTACAATATGTTGTAAGTATTTGATGATATTTATGGTGCAACTGGAATGCATATTTATGAAATAAAATCTTTATAAGTGTTTACTTCCTTTTCATTCTACATAATTTTATTAGTTAAAATGAAAAAAAAACTAGAAAAGGGTATTTCATTTTATTCTATATTTGTTCATTTTAAGAAAGAACAAAAAAAACTATTCATTTAAATAATCATTCCATATATAAAAAATCTGAAATAACTCAATAAGTGGAATGATATCTGTTCTATTATTAGATAATTTAGATTTCAATAATAATAAACTTTTATCCCATATATTTCTTTCATTAGCAACTTGTTAATGAATGCAACTTGGGTACAAATCACTAGTATTTATTAACGAAACGAATCTAATATGTGAGTTAGTCATACGTACCTCGAGTTGGCGTGCAATATTCAAGAAGTACTCGTCAACGGGAACCCAAAAGGCGTGTTCCCGGACTTCTGGAGTTCCGGTGACCGGAAAGATTTCTTCCGGTTGGTACCAAACTCGGTTGAGCAAGTTGTCGCTTCCGTTGGTGTACTTGGCAAACTCCAGATAACCAATTTCCCGAGTATAGTCTCCGCCGCCTTCCAAAGCTAGTTCGTTGTCGATCCCAGCTCCATACCTCTGAATCAAATTTGTAATTGTGGACTAAGTATTTGAATCGTTTCAGAACATAACCAGTAACTTTAATTTGACCACCGACACATAATTGTTATTGATATATTACATTCCTTCCGTTTCATTTTATTTGTCATTTTAGGTTCTTATACACAGATTAAAAAAATATATTTAATTTTACATATTTTATGATAAAAACACAATTATCTATACACTTAACAACTTTTCAATCAATAAAAAATAAAATATTATATAAAACTAATTAATTTTGTTTCAAAACTCTAAAACGATACTTATTTTAAAATAAATTTTTTTTTCTACAATGACAACTAATTCGGAACAGATGGAGTAGTATATTTTGAACATGTTCAATGTTAATGAACGCCAACCCACGATAAAGTATCGTAAGAGCCACAAGTATTTCTTTTTTTGGTCAACAAGAGAGCCACAAGTAAATATACTGAAACCTGGTCAAATAGATTTACGAGTAGTCTTCCCTACGGAATAGATATAGGTCGTTGTATCTAAGAGCATGTTTAATGCATGTTGCTTAGAGAGTTGCTTAGGAGGAGAGGGATGCTTAATTTGAAGAGAGAGAGTGTGAAAAGTGCTTAATTAAGCAACTTCTCTCCTCTTAAGCAACTCTCTCTCTTCAAATTAAACACTTATCTCCTCCTAAGCAACTCTCTAAGCAACCTCCATTAAACATGCTCTAAGTGTCTTTTTTATATTTTTGGGAGGCATTTAGATAGGAATTTGCTTCTTGCAGCTTTAGATCCAAGTTTTCTTGTATCTCCTTGCCATTTCATTGAAATGAATTCACATACTTAACAATAAGAACTGTGAAGATTATGAATTATATTTTTGATACAATTAATTATAACATAGTATGCGTTAGAAAAAAAACATTATTCTGATCAATTCAGAAGAGTTTTCTACATTGGCTTAGTATGTCATCACCAATTTATTTAGTATGTCATCACCAATTTATTTGGATGGCTGATGATTACAGAAAACGGAACTGGTGACATATTTATAACGGCTGTTGTTTTTCATATTTCGTTCTCAGTGTCATTAATTATTGGTTGATATCAGTAATAAGTCTTTGTTTCTGTTTTAGGGTTAGAAAAAAATCCTACCTGCCAATTCCAGAGACCAGAATGGGCCCAATATCTAGGAATAGTGACGTCACCAATCTGAAGATTAACATCTGCGTTTCCAGCGATTCCATAATTTTTTTTTTTTTTGCCAAATATTTGAATTTCCATTAGAAAGGGATGCGTTTGTAAGAATATACAAAGTTTAAACCAATTTATGGTTTACCTTGGCAAAAAAAGAAAAAGCAAGGTAAAGCATAAGATTAGATAACTTAGGAACAATTACTCATTCCTTAGCCAATGTTGCATTAAACTGCAGTTCTGCCTTTGATTCCTCTTGGACAGAATAGCATCACGGATTAAACGATCAAGAAGCTTAAAAGTGATGGCAGGAGGCGTGGAGATGTTATCGTGGAGACGCTTATTTCGCTCGGACCAAATGGAGTAGACCGTAGCAGAAACAACCAAACGTTTGAGGAGAGTTGGTGCGATGTCTTCATGCAAGCTTAGCCAGTGGGTGAAAGCCGTCCACGTATGAAAACCAAAGAAATTATATCCCAAACGAGCGAGACACAAGTTCCAGAGATCACTACTCCACTCGCAGCGGAGGAAGAGATGATCTCTGTCCTCTGCAAAGGTGTTACATAAGCAGCAAGACGTGGTGATATTGAGTCCCCAACTCTCCAATCTAACTCTTGTGGGTAACCTGTCAAGTTGAGCTAGCCACATCAAAAAAGAGTGTTTAGGAATTGCACCTTTGAACCAGATATGAGAAGACCAAGGCTGATTAGGACCGCGTTGCCGTATAGCTTCCCATGTGTGCTTAGTTGAGAATCTATCGAAATGTGTATCATTGACCAGCCAGAAGTAAGAGTCCGAGTTTGGTTGTAAAGACGGTAACGGGACGGTTGTTAGGAAAATTTGAAGTTCTTCCACAGCCTGAGACCTTGCTCCTCCCATAAGCCACCCAACTGAATCACACGCATCGGAGACAGTAGCAAGCAGGGGGATCCCTATAAGGCGAGGGCCATCAAAGCCTACCCGATCAATTAGTGGTCCTAGAGGAGACCAATTATCCCACCAGAAGCTAATCCTCCTCCCATTACCCACTCTAGCTCGGATAAATTGAGAGGCCAGTGGACGTAGTTGCAGGAGGGATCTCCATGTCCAAGACTTGGCTGTATCGACCTCAATATTCCAGAAAATGCCCTCCTGGAGCCTGTTGCTTCTCATCCATTGAGCCCACAACGAAGATTCACTAGCAAAAAGCAACCAGATCAATCGGAGGCATAGCGTTTTATTCCACCTATCAAAATCACGTAGACCTAATCCTCCCATAATGCAACACTCCTCTTAGCCTAAACAGGCTCACTAGTAATTGTGTTGATACTGCTGCATTTACCTGTTTATTTATGTATATATGATTTAATCCAAGTTTATATTAGTAAAAAGATTAAAGTTCTTTGGTATATATGGTATAAAGAGTTGATATTTAACCAATGAACGCACCTTCCTAGTCCTGACATCACGATTACCACCCGGTGGTTTAATATACTTCCAAAACGAAACTTTCTACCTACATAATTCATATAAACCAGATCAGTATCTACATTTGTATATTATAGACATTGACAAGAAAAATTCTCTTGTGACTGAAAAAAATGTATCATATTTTACAGTTTTGAAGAAAATAAAAGAATTAAGTTCATATAAATTTAATAAACAAACATAGAACAAAATTTTACCTGCGAATTCGATGGAAGGCAAACTGTGATATGGAACATAGGCTTTGGAATCAAGAAGAGGATTAAGCTCATAGTTGTTTGGAGCTACAATCCCCAAAAAAGGACCTCTCTTATTAATCCACTCTATTTCGCTCAAAACTGTTCTAGGTATTTCACCATTTGCTTCTTCAATAACATTACCAACAGACAAAACAACCACAAGGAGACCAATCAAAAAGTGTCCCATAACTTATCTCTCTTAATTACTCTTTCTTTTATGCTTCTCCTGAGTCTCATATCTCCCCTTAGGTTCCTTATATATCTACATGGAGATAATGTAACACTTTAATAGTCCAAAACACACGTTACGAACGTGGAGATTAATATATGAACGCAAAGAGAGATTGACAAAATTTCTGGATTTTGTTTTTGGATTTATAGAGAGAAATTTTGCTCTCCTCTTATATTATGTGGCAGAGAAATGCCCTCTATTTTTAGTCTTTCATTCTTTATGTTTGCTTCTTTGCATTCGATAGGTTCTCCATATAAGAAAAATCAAGAATAACTTTTTTTATCTAGGTGTTTTCTATATTTCAGTTATATTTTGTGGCGAATTTAGATGAAATCATTTATACATAAAATGAAGGAACTGTTTTGATAAATTTATAAAAATATTATGTAAACACACACACACACACACATATATATATATATATATATATTTATAATAAGAATAAATAATAGTGCATACACAATTCTTCTTAATTCTATAGAAAATTTTCGCAATTTCTAACTCAAACATACCATTTCTGATTAATAATTAACAAAGATAATTTTGTTTCCCCCATTTAATCACCTTCCTTAGCCATGAGGTCAACCATCTGCCTTAGCCATGAGGCTGTTAGCATGGTACTTGTCAAAAGGTGAGGCTGTTAGTCTAAGGTTTTCTTCCCACATAGCCTAATCTCATTTTGGAACCTACTACACCAAACATATCGTTTAATTATAATACTGTTGATAAAATACGTATAGTTCATGTATACATATATAATTTGTACAACATATGATATAGTATACTATTTCATAATATCTAAATTTAGTATATCAATCATAAAATAAAGATGACATGTGAGAAATAGATTGATTATAATTTTACAAAAATATTTTTTGATCAACTAGATAAACATTAGTAATAACTCAAAGTTTGAAACTGACAAATAAATAAGAAGGGTGGGGAAAAATTAGAAGAAATCATAATTAATTTGATATACAAATCTATATAATAATAATAGTACACTTTTGAAGCTCCTCAGCGTGTTCACGTCAACAAGTTTGCGGGTCCCGCACGTGTTATTAGAGAAAACAAAAACGTATAACATTTTTTAAGATTGAATGTTATCGATGAGTGATGAAATGGTCCAATGGTGTAAGTTGGTTACAATAAGTTGGTACCGTGAGTGTGCGGGTTCGAAACGCAGTGCTTGCATGTAATTTTTTTTTTTTAGAATTTGAGTTTTTCGGGATACCTAAAAACTTAGGAGATTCAGAATGATTTTTTATGCTGGTTGTTGGGATACAAAATAGCTTAAGGATTTGAAACTTTATGAGACCATCTTAGATACTTTTATAAGAAAGGTTATCATGTTCTAACCTCCAATATCATTTCAATTCAGTTATAATCATCAAATAAAATAAAAACATATTTTTCAATAATAAGTATTTACCCCGAACCATTCAGATCGACCATAAATCTCATATACATCACAATTAAAATATATATATATATATATACAACATAATTTCAGAAAGAAAATTACACTAATAAACACATGTCATTTTTTGTCTTATCTCCATTAAATTATTTTTTACATGAAAGCACTAATAACAGTAATGCTCACTAATAAAGGGAATGCTCGATAAAATCACTACGAAGATCAAATATAAAAATATGAACCCATATGAATTCGATGTTTATTCTTTTATCAGACTAATCAAGTTGTGTGACTTCTAATGTTTCATTCATCACCATTATAGATAAGCCAGATAAACAAATGTTAAAAAAACCCAGCAAAGTCTCATACAAAAAATTACACAACATATCAACAACGTATCTAACCCCCGCGTTTACGCGGAGACTATGCATCTAGTATTTTGAAAACTAATAAAAAAGATATGATTAACTGTATCAGAACTGAACAGTGAACAAAAATTGTGATTGTAAGTTACATTTAGCAAGAATTAATTTTTTACCATAAATAACATTATTCTGAGTTCAGCTGGATTATTAAGGTTACAAACCGTGGGAGTCTCTCCTATAGTCTCTCATAAATAAACAAACAAGGAAAAAAAAAAAGAGAGAAGATAAATGAGAGATGGGCATCTCATAAAGAGACTCAATTACAATGTAAAGAGATCCAAGTCCCACATATTTACTTTTTATTGGTTAATTTTATAAAAATAAATAAATAAATTTTATGATAAAAATAATAGTGTTAAGAGACTTATGTAATCTCTCACTAATATGAATGCTATAAGAACAACGTTATCAATGGTTTCTTACTATTAATATCTCACAAATTCTAACACATAATAAAGTAGAAGAGTATCTTAAATATTGAAATATCCAGTTAAAAATATTTCAAATGAGATATTTTTAACGGAGTAGCTCAATATTTAATGTACTTTTTTACTTAATTTTTGGTTGAAATTTGTGAGATACTAATAGTGAAAAATCATTGGTAATGATATTCTACTAGTCAGGTGAAGATTTTCAATTCTTTTTAATTTTGTTACTGTTTATCATAAGTAAAATCTTTGTGTTTTTTTTGTCGATAGTTTTTTTTGTAAACTAAAAGACTAAAATCCGGATCTATTAAAGACACATACCTAATCTGTGGATGGAAGTACATCTTACAGATAAACTTTCTCTTAAGCATTCAAATGGGTCGAAAGCAATAACCCATATCCGTGTGGTTAGTGAGGTTTGAATCCAAATTCACTTTATTGGTTCTATTTCCTCAAGCGCTACTAGAATACCTCCATTTTCTCCTAGTTTTTATGGGGTTAAAACTGATGTTCAGTTCAACTTTTTAGTCTCCTTTTAAGTTACTCCAAATTACGTTGCTCTTGCCAGTCACACTCTAAGACCATGGGAGCGTGACATGAGTGAATTCGACTTGAGAAAGGTGGGCTATTTTATAAGCATAAAACCAAAAATGCCAGCTCAGTGTAATATGTCTCTTACAAATTACAAAGTTAAATTTAACACGTGTCCTGATTGTTGATGTAATATGTCACTATTGTTGATGTTACACCCAATATTTTCTGTGGGAGTAATTTTTCATCCAAAATATAATAAAATATTATATATTAATTCGTATTATATATTAACATTAACTTAAAACATAATCCTAAAAGCACAATTAATTTATGCTAACATTTCTTTTTTTTGGAACACTAATTTATGCTAACATTAACTAAGAAAAAGAGGATAAATTGCATCGACTCCTAATAGTCACTGTGTATGTAAACTATTCATGTAATTCATATATATATACATATATGTGTGTGTCTGCATGGAACGTAAATTAGATGTCATATGCAATATATGTAATGTCTAATTCTAATTAGTACGAGATTTTTTGAGAAAGAAAAAAACAAAAATAAATCTATTTACTAGACTTAAAATAAACAATATCGTATTAATTAGATAATAAAGAGTTGGTCATAAAATTTCACAATCCCAACAATTTCATTATACTCCCTCTGTTTCATTATAAGTGTCACTCTACAGCTGTGCACACGGATTAAGAAAATAATTAATTTTACATATTTCCTATATAAAAACACAATTACCCATACACCTAACCATATTTCAACCAATAGAAAAACAAATTACATAATAAAATTAATAAATTTTGCATTGAAAACCGAAAACGACACTTATTTTGTAACGCAAAAAATTCTCTACAACGACACTTAATATGAAACGGAGGGAGTATGTATGTAATCACATGATTGTTACACAAAACCAATTAAATTAGGACACGGTAATAAGAATATTTATGAGGACCAAATATAGAGTTTGTTGCGGGAAAACATAAAATAGAGACTACATTATTGATTTATTACGGGCTTGATTTTTTTTGAAAAAAGTTGTGGTCCAATTTAACAAAGGAAATTGTGGTCCCGTTTGAAAAAAAAATAATAACATAAAAGTTGCGTGAATTAAAATATAATTTATGCCCATAATGAAATATAAGAAAACTAAACTAATTACTTATATAAAAACCATGAAAATAAAATACATACCAAGGCCATTAAAAATGGAATACAAATCTTATTTTGCGTATGACTTTATATGGTTTGCATCGATTCTAAACTCTAAAGAAGCTCAATTTCAATATTTTTTTCTATATTAACGAAAAAACAAAAGATTAAATTATTGAACAAAGCTTCTAAGTTCTAACTGTTTTTATTTTAACTAAAGCTTCTAATTGTTTTGAAACCCCGATATAGATAAAACAAAGCTTCTAATTGTTTTGAACCAATGAACAAAACACAGCTCTTATTATTGAAATTAAAAAGACAGAATCAATACATCTTATGTTTACGCAACATGCATTTATTAAAAAAAAGAAGCACATCCACTCTTATTATTCTGACTGAAGCTTGCTTCCGTATAGAGGTAACAAGCCAACGAACTTCACGAGAACATCCACCGAGTTTTGCGCGGCGAGGGTACCGAAAATATCGGCCTCATTGGACATGTCGGAGCCGCCACCGGCGAGATCAGATAGGGCACGGATGACTACGAAAGGGATGCTTTGCTGGTGGCAGATTAGAGCAACGGCGGCGCTTTCCATTTCCACCGCGGTGGCATTAAATTTAGAGCGGAGGAAAGTTCGGTAAGCAGCGTTGTCGACGAAGACACTTGCACTCACTCCATTGTCAACGATGGTTACCTTCGGTGGTCTAGGAAGGCACGTTGTGTTTACGCACTGTTCTAGTTTCGTGTCCTGTTTTTGTTTGAATATTCATATCAATCCACGTACAGAAGACAGTGATTTCATATATATAACATATTAATGTAATAATTGTACTTACGTACTTTATATTGATAACATAACAAACCTTTGACCAGGAAAAAGAAAGTAAAATAAAAAAACCAAAAAAAGGAACTCTCTCTCTCAACTCTCTCAAGTCCCGACCTTTCTCACGCCGTCTTAGCTCCGGTGTCCGGTTTCTTCGCCGGCGCCGGAGGCTTTTCGTTTTCCTTTGTTTTTCCTTGCTTCTCTTTCCCTCTCTCCTGGTTCTCTGATATGTTTGCGGCTCTGGACAGGGTTCTCCGCCGGCGTCTCACCTGCTCCGTTTGAGAGGTCGTAGATCTGGTGGTGGTGGTTGTGGTTTGGAGTCTCTGCGAGGTTGACCGGTGAGGCAGGGGAAAGGAGTCGGCTTTTTAGGGTTTGTGTTCTCAGATCTGTTTTCTCCTGTTAGATCTGTAACTGGGTAGCAGCTTGCGGCGGGGATCTGTAGTCCTGCTTCAATCGAGGTTGTGTGGTTCATTTGTTAACCTTGTTCTCTCTCTTGAAAGCAAGAGTCTTGTTTGCGGTTTAAGCAGAGCTGTGGAGGGTGTTCGATGCGGCTCGTGTTCGGGGTGTCTCGGTTCGGCGGTCGTCCTCCTCTCCTTGAAGCGTTTCATCGGAGATTTCATTACTCGGTGGCGCGTGCAAGGGTCAGATGTGGCTGTGTGGTCATGTTTGCTTCTTGGTTCAGCGCGTGAAGGATTTTTGGAGGTTCGGAAACGGCGAGTCGTCTATGGCTATGGCGTGTGATGCTTCTCCAGTCCTCTTCGCTTTCTACTTTCTCTACCAGAGTTCTGTGGTCTTCTTCTCTTAGTGGTGGTGACGACTACTGCTAAGGTGTTCTTCGCTCTTCGTTCTTCAGTGTAGTCTCCTTCTTTTGTCGCAGGAGGTGCTCTTACAGTCACTCCTTAGAACCGGTCTTTGGTTCTCAAAGCCGGACTTGAGGCGATTTCATCCGGTTTGTCGGGTTGTCAACGACTCCGGGTGCTTTCGGCGACTCCTGTGGTTTGGAGTTTTCACATCCCAGCACCAACGTGATCCTTGATCTCTTTGGTGGTGTTGCTCCTTTTCTTTCTGTGTGCAGGTTGAAGAGCTTTTAGACTGCAGTTCTGCTGCTATCCCAGACCCGTCTTTCTTTCAGTGCTGGCAGAGGTGGCGCTTCTGTCCATGTAACTTAGGCGTTGGAGGCGAGTGTATAGTCGGGNGTTTGGAGTTTTCACATCCCAGCACCAACGTGATCCTTGATCTCTTTGGTGGTGTTGCTCCTTTTCTTTCTGTGTGCAGGTTGAAGAGCTTTTAGACTGCAGTTCTGCTGCTATCCCAGACCCGTCTTTCTTTCAGTGCTGGCAGAGGTGGCGCTTCTGTCCATGTAACTTAGGCGTTGGAGGCGAGTGTATAGTCGGGTTTTTAGCATTCACCTCGGTTTGTGTCTCTCAACCCTTTCTCCTCTTTCGTCTTGGGCTTCAATGATGGTTATGATTACAAGCTTAGACAAACTCATCAAGTACTAGCTACTCCGGAGACGTCACGGGTAGACCCCGGTATCCGAAGAAATGAGGTGAATCTCTCCTTCCTGTGGTTATCGTTAAAGGTAGAGAACGGTACTTGATTCTCGAGGATACTAGTTTCTTTCTAGCGGAACGCGCCGGGGACATGGGTTGAGCGAAGCTAGATAGAAAATAGTTGAATAGAGTTATTTTGTGTAAGTCGGTTTGTAATCTGATCCTTATCCCCGTTTTCGGGTTTTAATATATATATATATTTAAAAAAAAAAAAAAAAAAAAAAAAAAAAAAAAAAAAAAAAAAAAAAAAAAAAAAAAAAAAAAAAAACCTTTGACCAGGACAAAAGAATACAAACAAATCCATTGAATACTATATGTAGCACTAATACTATTTGGCAAAAACAAACAATGTAGCACTAATACGTACAGTTCGATTTTATTTATAATTCTATGCTCTTGTAGTACTAATACGTACAATTCGATTTTATTTATAATTCTATCAGCTCTTGTAGTACTAATACGTACAATTCGATTTTATTTATTCTATGCTCTTGTAGTACTTATATTTGACTATGCTAGTATTTATTTTGTGAATTATATAGTTGGATTGGTGAATGGTTGTGTAGTGTCCATGAAAGGTTGAAATTTAAAATTGTAGTTAATTAAAAAAAAAAAGGTAACACCTAACTGACAAACGTGTTGTATATATCTTCCGATAAATTAATATACTAAATGCAATTTCAGTTTCAAAAAAAAAAAAAATGCAACTTGTGTCAAAATAAGTATCGTCAGCAAAACAAACCTCGAGTTGGCGTGCAAGATTCAAGTAGGACTTATCAACGGGAACCCAGAAGATGTGTTCCCGAACTTCCGGAGTTCCGGTGACCGGAAAGATTTCTTCCGGTTGGTACCAAATTCGATTTAGCAAGTTGTCACTTCCGTTACTGTACTTGGAAAACTGGAGATAACCAATGTCACGAGTATAGTCTCCAGGGGCTTCCAAAGCTAGTTCATCGTCAATCCCAGCTCCATACCTCTGTAATCAAATTTGCAAATGTATTAACTATATTTAGATACCAAGAAAATGTATTGTAAGGGAATTTTCAAAGTGGGATACCTACTTTAAAAAAAAAAAACATATATACCTAGATAGGTCTACAAAGTTCGAAAAGGTTTAACAAATGACCAGTTGAATCATCAACATGTGATACTTATTAAGTTATATATAATTGAGAAATAAACTATTCATACCTATTTTCTCAAAAAACAAACATATATACCTAGGTTTATAAAGTTCGAAAATGTCTAACAAAATGACCAGTTGAATCATCAACATGTGATAGTTTTTGATACTTGAGAAGCAAACTATTGATATCTCATTGCAGATTTGAACATGTGCAGATGATACTAACGCAAAAATGACAAAACAACCCATGATAAACTAATATATAAAAAGCTTTTCATATAAGTCTCTTAACAGCTATGACCATAAGTTTCAACCTGTATTATTTATGTAAACATATCACTTAAAAGGCAACAAGTAATATATTGAAACCTGGTCCAACAGATTTACGAGTTTTCCCTACGACATAGATATGAGTCATAGATATATGGATTCTAGTTGAGAAGCAGAAAATTGTTATTTGAACATGTGCAAAAAGATTTACCTACCCACGACCGCAAGTTTCAACATTTAATATCATGTAAACAAATAAATTAAAGGCCACAAATAATATATATTGAAACCAGGTCCAATAGATTTTCCAGTTTTCCCTACGACATAGATATAGATCGTTGAACTATATATGGATTCTAGTAAGCATGTGCATATGATATATGAGTTCCAACATATCAAAATAACTATTAGTTATGTTTTTGATATAACCCTACCTGCCAGTTCCAAAGACCAGAGTGTGCCCAATATTTAGGAATAGTAACGTCACCAATCTCAAGGTTAACATCTGCGTTTCCAGCGATTCCATAATGCAACACTCCTTTCAGCCTAAACAGACTTACTAGTAATTGTGTTGCTACTCCTGCATTAACCTGTTCATATATATATATATATATATATGTATATATATTATAATATAATCTTATATTAAAAGATTAAAATTCTTTGATATATATATATATATATATATAGGTGGGAAGAGTTGTATTTGATCAACGAACGAACCATTCCTAATCCCGTCATCACAATCACCACCCGTTGGTTTGATATTTTTCCAAATCGAAATCTTCTACCTGTGTGATTTGTAAGCCATATTAGTTAGTATCTACATATGTGTATTATAGAGACATTCACACGAAACAAACCCTAATGATATCCTATTTTGAAGTTTTGACGCAAGGAAACAAAAACAATTAGCTACGTACGTACAAGCAAGCATAATAATAAATAGCTCAAAAACATATACAAGAAGGAAATTGACTTTGTATTGATTCAATGGAGCTATATATAGTTAGATTTTAGAAACATTTTCCTATAAAAATTACCCGCAAAATCGATGAAAGGCAAAGAGGGATATGGAACATAGGCTTGAGAAGCGAGAAGAGGATTAAGCTCAAAGTTATTTGGAGCTACAATCCCCAAATAAGGACCTTTCATGTTCATCCACTCTATCTTGCTCAAAACTGATCGAGGTATTTCACCATTTGCTTCTTTAATAACATTTCCAATCGACAAAACAATCACAAGAAGACTAATCAAAAAGTATCCCATAGCTTATATATCTCACACACTTTCTTTTACGCTTATCGTGAGTATCATATCTCTCCCTAGGTTCAGATCCTTTTATTGATGTAATACACGAATATTCTAATACACACGTTTTTTTTTTTTTTTGCCAAGGATTTGAATTTCATATAAATATGAGAAGAGTTTGTAAAACTTTACAAAAGGAATTAGGACTACATGGGGAGCACTTTGGCAAAAAGAATAAAAACAAAGTGTAACCCATAGAAGAAGAGGAGTTTCTAATCATTCCTTAGCCAAGATAGCATAAGGTTTTTGAAGCTCTTCTTGTTGTTTTGTTTCCCCAAGATTGTATCTCTGATGTTGCGATCAATGAGCCTGTAAATCGTTGGAGGAGAAGTCGAGATTCCGTCATGTAAACGCTTGTTCCGTTCCGCCCAGAGACTGTAAATAGTTGCATGAGCAACAATTCTTTTGAGTATCAGAGGAGCAGTGGAGTCATTAAGTGATAACCACTCAATGAAAGATGTCCAAGTGATAAAGCAAGAGTGAGTATATCCCAATCTTCTTAAAACCAATACCCAAACCTGTTCACTTATTTCACAGCGTAAGAGTAAATGGTCTCGAGTTTCCGGTGCTGAGTCACAAAGACAGCAGTTCGATGATATCCCAAGGCCCCAGCTTGCAAGCCTTACTCGAGTAGGCATTCTATCATTCTGTGCGATCCACATGAGGAAAGCATGACGCGGCGTTGCCATTTTAAACCAGATACTGCTTACCCAAGTAACTTCAGGAGCTCTGTTTCTAATCACCTCCCAAGTGCGCGAGGCAGAGTATTGTGGTAAGTACTCGCCATCAATGAGCCAGTAAAACACATCATCAGTTAGGGAGAGAGACGGCAGCTGAATGCTAGTGAGATAAATTTGGAGATTCTCTGCAGCAGGCGAGCGAGCACCTCTCATTCGCCATCCATTTTCATCACAGCAATCAGCAACAGAAGCGAACAGAGGAATGGAGAGCTGTCGAGGACCCGTGCCACCAAAAACGTCAATTAGACGGCCTAAGGGGGTCCAAATGTCCCACCAAAAGCATATGTTTTCACCATTTCCAACCTCTGCTCTAAGGAAGTTTGCAGCTAAATGTCTCAGGTTCAAGAGAGATCTCCATGTTCCTGAGCCTGCCTTGTCAACGTCTAAACTCCATAAGCTTTCATCACCAATCTTGTATTTTTTGATCCACGAAGCCCATAGAGAAGGATTAGGAATATATAACCTCCATAAGAGCTTCAGACAAAGAGTTTTGTTCCAAATTTCCAGATTCCTAAATCCGAGACCTCCTTCACGCTTAGGTAAGCAGACTGTACTCCACGCAATCTTCGCCACACCACGATCAGTAACATTTCCGGTCCATAGGAAGCGAGAGCACAAACTCTGAATTTGTTGCAAGCAACCTTTAGGCAGAACAAAGGCGGAAGTCCAGAAGTTTATAGTTCCATAGATAACTGAATTGATCAACTCAGCTCGGCCAGCGTAGGATAACTTTTTAGAAGACCAAGCAGAGAAATGACCTGATATCTTCACCAGCAAAGGCCTGTAGTCAGAGATATGCAACTTACGGTGCATAAGAGGAAGACCCAAGTAACGGACTGGTAGTGAACCTAGAGTGAACCCAAGACTTGTCAAATCTGTAGTTTCAGCCTGGTTCAAACCCCCTACAAAGAGTTCTGTCTAATACACACGTTACGACCGTGGACATTAATATATGTGCATTATTATGTTTGGACCAAGAACCCGTGAAAGATTTTTAGACGTAATATGATTAAATATTAGTATACGTGTATTACAGTGAAAAGATGAATAATGACTTTTGGAAATGGTATCTCTTAAGAAGGAGAATAAAAGATGAATAATTAAAAACTAAAAAGAAAAGGTTATATCCTTGAGTTAAAAAAAAATTACAGTGAAAATAGAGGTGGGGGAAGGAAAAGATAAAAATACATAATTATGAGTACTAATTACGTTTTTAATCTTTTTGTTTCCTCTAATTGAGTTACATCATATATTTTGGAGTATTTTTCATCTAAAACATAAACTGAAATATTAGTTACTATTATTCCGTTATATATGCATTTTTAAAATATTGGAAATCACAATTAATTTATGCTAACATTAACATATGTACTAGCTAGCGTTATACATGTAATCATATACAACACGCAGATGATTGATATACGAAACTAATTAAACTAAGACACTTGATGATGATGGCCAAAGAAAAAGCTTGTTGAAAGGAAATCATAAAATAGTCACATAGTCACAAATGGTTATTAATTTATTACGGTCTAATAAGTCTTAGCAGAAAAGAAAAAATAAAAATAGAAATAGTGTGATTCAATTTAAAACCGCCGGAAGCATCATTAGGCCAAGCAGCCCAGAACGTCACGTTATGATCTATTATAGGAGTTATTTTCATTCTAGGTCAGTTTTACGTTTTTATTTACTTTAGAGCAGTTTTACGTTTTTATCTACACTTTAGAGTAGTTAGTGCTCCTTAGACATTTTATTCTAATTTATTCTCTTTTTTTCTAACTAAATTAACTAAGTGGACCCAACTAATATTCTATATTCTTCCTTTTTTTTTGTAACCGTGAAAGCAAGGATGCCACCATATAATAAAAACAATAGTGATGAGAATACGCTTTGTCGGAAGCTATCGAAAAGCTCGATCGTCATGATAATATTGGGACTCTGCTTCCACCGTCGGGATTTATCAGTGCAATAAATTTCAAGCAACCGCCGCGATCTCCGAATACAGATCCACCTTCGTCGTCTCGATTTATCTTCAAGCTGTGTTAAAGTCAACTCGTCTCTTCCTTATCCTCATCGTAGTCGCTGATTGAAGAGAGCATCACCAGGTTTGGTCGCAGATGGAGGAGAAAGCTTCTCTGTAACAACAACGGTGAACTTTAGATTAATTTCACATCAGGTCCTCTAACTCTTGTTTATTTTTCAATTTATCTCAAGTTTCTAATTTTTTCAAATTTGTTCATAAATTTGACCTGAAATTTTTAATTGTGCAATCCAGAGCAAGAAAATATTTCAATTTTATAACATTTGGTCCCTGCCATTTTATTTAGCTATTAGTGAAAAAATTAAAAAAAAAAAGAGTATGTGTAGATTATATGTGTGCATGTGTACATTGGATAACAACGTAAATGTGTACATAATGTTAGTGTATGCACGTACATGTTAAAAGTTATAGATTATTCTTTGTAGATATAAGGATAAGATAATGTGGTTTACATGAATTATATATGTACATGTGTACAAACAAAACATGTGTACATCTTCTACATGTCTACATTGTATATTACTAAGGCAATGTTCATAAAACTGTGTATTCTCATTCAAATCTTAAAATCATGTGTTTAATTATTAAATACATTGGAAAATAAACTAATTGAACTAAAATCAAAGCTAAAAATTATTAGATATGAATAAAATACAAAATCATGTAAAATGCTAAGAATCAAGAATGTACATGTGAAATGAGTTTTGTGTTATTCAACATACATTCGAAGATAAATCCAAATTCACAAATGCACCAATCTACATATATGTGTACAACTTCCTTACATATATTGGTTCACTTTCGACGTACACGTGTACACGTTTCACAGTGTACACGAAATAACATGTCCATTTGTACCAATCTACATATATGTGGATACGTTTTAGGAGTGTACATGTGTACTTCTAAGTTTCAATCAAGAAAAAAAATTTATAACGTGTGGTGAAAATGTGATAAGTGAATTTATGGTTCTACATTATTCAAATATGTACATGTTAAGGCTTGTTTCGTGGATTATAATGAATGTGCAAAAACTACAATGTAGAACTGAATTAAACCGGATGTAAAAAATTAATATGTACATGTGTACACATCATCAATCTCATAAGAAAGGTCATCATAGAGCAGGGTTATGTCAAATTCTTCATCGTTAATCTCAAATAATGGCCCGGTTTCTCATGTAAGTGGGGTAGCATGAGTAGGTTGGTGAGTAAAATCCTGAGTTTGTATCGGAGTTCGTGGGGATTGGGCGGTTCTTGGTGCACGCTTTGACGATGATCATATGTGTACACGTAAAAAGGGCGTGGACGGATATTATCTAGATTTGCGCGTGTACGTGGTGTTGGTTTGTACAAGTGGATATTTTTTGGTGTACATTAAGGAAGGTTAAAACGTATTAGTACTACAAAAGGTTAAAATGTGATTTCTAAAGTGTATTTGATAGATGTATTTGTACTACAAATGATTAAAATGAAATTTTTAAAGTTTGTGACTAAATTAAGAATCAATTTGCATATTTAAAAAGTATTGGGGTTACAAAATAATAACAAATAAGTTTAGGGACCAAATATGCAAAAATGTCTAAATTAGCCATTGTTGCTCTCAGACTTATATTTTCAGTTTCAGAGCATGTAAAAACTAAAATAAAGTTAACTTGAGGACCGGATGTGATCCCAAGCTCGATCTTTCACTTTGTGGTGAGGAGAAGAGGAGACGTTACGACGGCGACGGTGAGAGTCTAGGTCACGACGATGACATAGACGAATTGCAGTGGAAAAGGAAGGATCTTGGCAAAAAAGTAGAAATGTAGCTGAGAATGAAGTGTTGCGGCAGCAAAAAACAATCTGACTTAGTGACCTTTAACAACATAATATTAGTTAAGTCCATATAGTTAGTTTAGTTAAAAAAAGAAGAGAGTAAGTTATAATAAAGTGTCTAAGGAGCATTAACTGCTCTAGAATGTAAATAAAAACTTAAAACTGCCCTGAAGTGATATATTTTTCTCTATTATGGTACTCTAGTTATCCTAACTGATTTTATTTTGGTTTGGGAATTACGACTTTTTTTGTTCAAATGGGAATTACGACTATTGAGCTAAATATGGGTTATGACTGATATTAAAATATTTAGCTAGATTTTGATCCGTATTTCTAGAGTGCAAACAAATTTTATGATTAAAAGTTTATATAATTGGGTTTGTCTTTATTTAAAGTATGTTTTGGTATAAAATTAGTAATCTAAAATTAGTGGTGATGATTGTTTTGCATTAGTTTTAGTTTCAGTTTTTATTTTTAGAGTTTTTTTTAGATTTTGGTTTTTAGTTTTTATTTTTTAAGTTTCTATTTTTGATTTTTGCTTTTGGTTTGGGTTTTTAGTTTTTAGATCCACTGAGTTAGTTTAAACTGATATTACCAACAAACAAATCTTAAATAATCGAACATCTAATTTAAAACTGAAAATATGACAATTTTTTTTAAAAAAAAAATTGCAATAGTTTATTTTGTAAATAGACAAAAGCAAAAATATAACATGCGTTTCAGCTTTTGGTTTTGGATTTTAATTTTTAGATTTGGTTTTTAGTTTTGCTTTACATTTATTTTTTTTAAATCAGTAAACTATTTAAGAAAATTTTAAATAAACTATTTACAAAGTTACCATTGAAATTTATCAAGACAGAGTGATTGTTATTTAAAATAAAAAATAGATTAACATGTTTTGAAGTACATAATTTAAATAAGTGATTAATAATAGATAATTTTGTTTTCTTAAAACTATAAATATCTTTGGGCTTGAAAATATTAATTGATTTTTTGATCCATTAAGGTGGAAAGTTTATTCAATATTTTTTTTAATATTAAGCCTAAAAACCAAACTATATAATTTGTTCTAAAATAAAAGTAATCCAAAAACTCTATCCCATAAATAACCTCCAGTTTAATTTAAGTAATGCGCTTCAATCAATTATATGCCTTGTATTATTTGTAACACTCTAAAAGAAATCCAAATTTAAATGATAACTTGTATCAATAGATAAAAAGAAAAACTCTATTTTAGTAGAGTAGATAGATCTCTAACCTTTCCGAAAATATTGAGCTAAATATGGACTAATGATTTGATAGCAGGCTATGTTGCAGTAATATTGTTTGATACCATGTTTAAAAAAAAAATGTTTGATACCAAGACTTGAGAGTGGGAACTGAAACCAATTAATGGTGTACATCTAAATATAATTTCATGAAAAGTCAAAAGCATGATTCTGATGGGAATTTGGGATCTATATGATTTGATCAGTGTCTGAAAGAACTTTTGACTCTGCTCCAGCTCCGGTGGAAGACGCAGATGATGATCGTCACCTATGGCGACATGGGAAAGATGACTATAAGACAAGGTTTTCAAGCAATGAAACATGGGAACAAATTCGAACTCATCACCCAAGACTTAATTGGAGCAGAGTTGTTTGGTTCCAACAGGCCATACCTCGGTTCTCCTTTATAACATGGCTGGCTTTTCAGGATAGATTGGCGACAGGAGCAAGAAGTAGGGCTTGGGGATGTGTCCAGCCATGTACCCTTTGTGGCGAACCGGACGAGACTCGGGATCACCTTTTCTTCGCTTGTCCCTACTCTTTTACGGTGTGGCTGAATCTAACGGGGTTCCTACTGGGCTCTCGTGTCAACCCCGACTGGTCTATCACCATTGCTTCGCTCCTCTCTCCGCGCAGGAAGGAGATTGACACATGCCTTCTAAAGCTTGCTCTACAAGCTACAATTCATTCCATATGGCGGGAGAGGAATAGCAGACGCCACCAGGGGGATCCTCTCAGTGCATCTCAACTAGTTCGATTCATTGATAGGATCATTCGGAAGAGAACGTCCTCCCTTTGTTACAGGAAGCCAGCCTTCTATAGTGACATGATGCAACAGTGGCTCTCAAGGCCTGCCCTGCAAAATATTTAGATTTATTTTTCCCTTTTGCAATTTGTGTTCACTTTTTGAAAGCATAAACCTTGGGGGCCTGTAATTTTTTTCTTTGTTGATAATCAATTTAAAATTTCAACAAAAAAAAAAAAAAAAGAACTTTTGACTGGTGTTCATCTAAATATAATGGCATGGGCTGCATTTACAATGACTAATACAAGACGTTTTTATCAGTTATCCTCAGATATTTTCTTACATAAAATACTACTCCCTCTTTTTTTTTTTTTTAACAACGGAAATTTATTAATTTATAAAATGTAAACATTACATAAAAAGTACTAACTATAATAAGACATACATAGAGTTACATAAAGAATATGCAAAAACAACTTATAGGAAGTAACACTTGAAGACGTTTTTGCCCAAGAAGCTTCTTTTGTTTTCCTATCTTCATACAAAGTATTAAGATTGTCGGTTGTCTTCTGCACATTCACATTTGATCTAATACGATTTCCACCCTTAGCTATCATCCATGAGATGAAATTCCAAACTTGATATCGTAACATAAACATGGTAAACACCAATTCCTTTTGTTGTATAACATTGGCCAACACCCAATTTGGATCTAACCATATTGTTCGATAAAGAATCCAATATATTGATTCTTTTGAACAAAATATAAATTGAGATTGCCAATTTTCAACGATTATACGAACATCGCCATACAACAAAAGGAATACATCTTCAGATTGAAACCATTGTATTTTCCTTCGTAATTTCAATGGTTTCCTTTGCGGTTGCATCACCATAACCAATCCACAAATTTGATTTCCAAAAACCCAATATATTGATTTTTCAAACAGAAACCAAACCTGTGATAGTCCATCATCTTCAATATCCCTGCCTGTAACACACCATGGTGACTCCTCTTGCACTGATACGTTAATTCTCCATGAATATAATATGCCTGGATCCCAGATTCGTTGTTCATAACACCATGTAACTTGTTGGGATCGAAACTGGACATCGCAAAGGATCCAACTGGCCTTCACGGAGATAACAAGTTCAGTTTGAGTGAAATCAACAAATTGAAATACACCCAAAAAGAACCATAAATGCAACATCTCCATAATTGGAGAAGACTCTTTCATCAGAAGAAATTGTCGAGAGAGGAACAAAGACCTTCTCACCATCACAAATACTACTCCCTCTATTTTATATAGATCCATGTTTTAGGAAAAAAAATTATTTCAAAAAGATATAAATTTTACAGTTTCAATGTATTTATTAATGATAAATTGTAAACTTAAAAAGAATAATTATATTTTTTAAAATTCTATTGTTTTAAAGTTATAGAAAATAATTAATTATAGCAAATAATGTATTAGTAACTTAAATTTAATATTTTTTAACATGTATGAAAATGTTAAAATATAAAACATTTTGAAATAGAAAAAAATAATATAATAATAAATCGGTTAACAAGGTGTAGATCTAAATAATATTCACATCTGCTTACAATGATGTAAAGAAAATATGAAGTAAAAAAAAAGGCATGAACTAAGTTGTACTCTAATAGTATGAGATAGTGTTGAGATAATAATTGGGCAATTCTAATAAATAGATCTTTTTAAATTTTATCGAAAAATAGATTTTAAAAACTAAAATGATCAAAATAATATTTTCTATTTTGAAAATTTTAAATTTTTTTAATTTTTTAAAATTTGAAATCCGATCCTCAAAACTTCGCTTTCCAAATTTAAACAAAAAATTAGGATTAGTTAAACCAGTGGGTATAAGTATATATTTATTATTTTTGATAAAATATTTAAGTTTATTTTGGTGATTTTTGTTTTAAGGTATATATTTATGACAAAAAAAAATTTAGGTCTAGGGATTTTTTTTCATAATAATTTAACGATGTTAATTTTTATTTCCAAAAAGTAAAACCTTTGTTTAATAATAAAAGAAGCAGGGGTCATCTATGAAAATCAGAAACTACAGGGGTGTAAACGCAAATATAATTAATCAATCAATCTCTCGTAAAGCCTTCCTTTTTAAAAAAAATCTATAGCTCGTCGGAGCAGAACGAGAATTGCGATTGCGATCAGGGTTTAGACGAAATCAAATGGAGACGATGACTGAGATCGCGATTTTGCTTCCAAACATCGGAGATGAACGAGAATTGGAGTCTCCCGGAAGCTCAGGCGCTGCTGCTCCGATACAGAGTTTTCCGAAGGCTGATTACAATCCATGGGATGAAGATGAGATCGACTCTGTGATGGAGAAGGAGTACCACCGTCAGTTTGTAGAGTCTGACGTAATCTCTCCTTCCTTCTCTCTGAGATTAGCATTTTGTTTTATGTTGAAAGTGTTTGAATTTAGGTTAAAGTGTTTGGCTTTAGCTGCATTTAGGTTAATAGTGATTGGCTTTGATCAAATTTAGGTTAAATTGTTTGGTTTTGATTCAAATTTAGGTTAAATTGTTTGGTTTTGATTCAAATTAGGTTAAAGTGTGTGGCTTTGATTGAATTTAGGTTAAAAGTGTTTGGCTTTGATCGAATTTAGGTTAAAGTGTTTGGCTTTGATCAAATTTAGGTTAAAGTGTTTGTTTTTGATCAAATGAAAGCATGCCCTTACGATGATTATCTTAAAGTATTGATTTTTTTTAATGTGGGTTTAGGGTTTCGATGTTGGTCACTTTTATCTTCCGTATGGTGGTGAACAAGTCCCTCACATTGTGGAAGACAAGTATGATTATCCATACGACGTCGGTCTGTTTAGTAGACTTGGACTTCACTGTTACAATCTTGAGAAGGTAAACTATAATAGCTTTCTGTCCAGTGCCATGGATGGTGTTGATTGCTTCTTTATCTTTTGTAGGGAACAAACCTCAAACTGGATGCTATAAACAAATACAACGATAAGCTGAGGTTCGGTCGGTGTCTCTGTTACCACATAACGTTGGAGGCCATTGACACATCATCCAGCAACTCTCTTTGCGATTTTCAGACATGTGTTTTCAAAGATTACCTTCCGGGCCAGGCATCCTTTGTTGCACAGACCGAAATTTCCAGACTAAAAGGTAAATAACTAGACTAGTCAAAGATTCTAATATTTTCTATCTCCAGTTTTTTCTATATATTGACTAGAATATCTGGTTATTAGTTCCTAGTGGCCCTCGACCTCCTACTTTTACTGGGCCTGAGAGAAGATGGGTGGAGGATGGAGTAGATGATTATTACAAAGGTAAAATGCCCAAGTGGTTGACCAAGGATGAGATGGCTGCAATCAGCAATAATGGGCAGTTTTATGAGGTATGCTAACTTTACTTCATCTGGTTGATTGTGTGTTGATTTATGAGATATCTAATTCACTCATGGCTTCATAGTTGCAAGAATCAGATTTGCAAGGAAATGAGTGGCTTCATATGTATGCTGAGTTTGCTTTCCACTATAAGTGGATGGCACATGAGGTAAGTTCTTCTTTAATCGAGTGGCTTTTTCACTGATTGGTGTTTTCTTGCCATAATTTTGAGTCTGTGTGTGTTTGTAGAGTAACCTGAGGCCATTTTTACCATTGGAAATCAAGAAGGTAATTGTACAAACTAAAGAAGAGTCGGAGCCATGCATGAAGCTCAATGCCAACAATGCGATCTTCTACATTGTCTTCAAAGGCAATGGCGATCCGAGTGGTGCTCCTGTGGAGTACCAAGCGGTTGTAAGGAAGACCATGGATGGGATTCCTGGACACATTTGCTTAGAAGTCGACTGCTTGGCCTACAAATCCAGTTGAATGAATTTTTTATTTATTCAGAGGCTAATGAGATTTGATGTGTTTATTGTCTTTTAGTTTATCAAATCTGATTAATTAGCAGTAGTGATAATATAGATTGTCAAATTCATAGAGATCAGTCAAATGAAAGGAAGTCATATAATATTATTAACCTTCACATTAAATATAATTTTGGAATTACATCTAAAACTACAAGATTTGAATTAAGAAAACTCAATAAAACTGTAAAATTACTTGAAAATTTCAACTCATAAATTAAAATATATTCAATAACATTAAATTTTAAAATTGTTAATCAAATAACACTTTATTTTTAAATTCATATATATGAATATTATTAAATTCATTATTTAATATAAGCCACCTTAGAATTTTAATTATATACCCTCTTTTAATAAAACTAAAATTTTAGGTATTTTATTTAAAATTTATATATAATATGCGTATATAAATCTAATTATATTTTATAAATTTTCAAATATATAATAGGTCCACACTATATCCAGACCTAAAAATTTCACTATCTGGAGCAGAACACTCATATATACATTTTTGAAACGAGGTTCAGATCAGATAACAAATATCGACAGATATCAGATATTAAGTGGGTGATTGGTTTTTTCGCTACCATTCACAAACACTGTTTGCGGTTATTAGTTGTTATCGACGTTTGGTAACAATCATAGAAAACACTATAATTCATTTCAATGAACTCTAAACTAGCTACATCGACGTTCGTGGTTGTGAGAGGTTATGGAAAAATAAAAAATATATATATAGAACAATTAAAAAATTTTAATTGAGAGAACAAAAATACTAAAATTGATATATTATATTTTAATTTATATTATAAAACTATAAAACCTTCTATAACTTTTAAAATGTATAGTATAATTTTATGAATATAGGTTAAATTTTCAGTATAATAATATGATTTTAATATTTTATAGTTATATAAAATATATTGATTATTAATTTATTATTTAACCACTATTGTATTTGGTAGTCAATTAATCATAAGTATCTCGCAAACATATTAATTTTCTAACCACTATACCAATCATACAAATCATTTAAAACCACTCGTATCACGATGCGGTTACACCAGACCCTAAGTTTGAGACATACTTTTATGATTAGATTTACTGTTTGAATGAACTTTTGACCAATATGTATTTTCGTTCAGGCAAGTATTTCTAGCAATACAACTAGGTCTGGGCATTCGGTTTCCAAATCTGATTTCGGTTTTTTCCAATAGGGTTTTGGATTTTGGGTTTATCAAAATAAGTTCCATTTGGATTATTTGAAAGTTCGGGTTCTATCGGATTCGGGTCGAGGTTCGTAAATCTTGAAAGAACCTGTATAACCCGTTGTACTTTCGGGATCGGGTCCCAGTCGGTTCTTCAGTTTAAAGTACAGTGAAACCTCTATAAATTAATAATGTTGGGACTGTATCAAATTTTTATTTTTTATTAATTTAGAGAGATATTAATTTATCGATATACTAATCGAAGCAAAAACTCAATTTGAGGCTATAAAATTATATTTTTTTTATAGAGATATTTATAGTGTATATTAATTTATTGAGTATTAATTTATAGAGGTTCTACTATATATGATTTGTACTTACTTTGTAACCAAATATAAGTAAAATCGGTTTTCGAATATAAAATACATGATTTGTAACTCTTTTTATAACCAAAATATAAGTAAAATTGATTCAAAAACAAGAAAGAAACATTAGATGTGATCATTCAAAATCAAACGAGAGATAAAAATAATTATTGGTAGAAAGAAAACCAAATAAATGAAAGCAAAAAAACAAAAACCAAGTTCTTAAGAAATGAGAAACATTATTAAATAAAAACAAAACCTAAATTTAAAAACTTCAACCTTCACATTCAACTATCAACCTTCATGTACCAGAAAATTTATTGATGTTCACTAATATTTTAAAGTATTTTGGATACATATTAGGAATTGAGATCATGTTTAGTACATGTTTTTTTAAAGGATTTTGAATGTTTCGGGTTCTATAAGATATTTATTTAGTTTCAGATTCGGTTCGGATAATACTCATAACCCAAAAAACCATAAAACAAGATCCATTCGATATTTATGTCGGGTTTAGATCGGCTCAAATTCATTTTTATCGGATCGGGTTCGGTTCGGATTTTCGGATTCAGTTTATTTGCCTAGTCTTAAATACAACATTGACATTTTTTTTGTCAATAGAAATAGTAAACTTACGATGATAAATAATTAAATATATTAGGTTTCAATATTTGCAAACTTCGTTTTTAAACTACTAAATTAGATGACTGGTTCTCCCGCCATCACCCGCAAACGCAAATTTTGCGGTTGCTAGCGGTTGTTGGTATTTTGCAACAATCACAGAAAATGCTATAAACCTCTTCAAATCGCTCGGAATCTCTAAAATTTAAAAACTGGTTACAACTAGCATTTGTGGTTGCGGGCGATTGCAGGAGGATAAACAATATTTTTTTCCAAAAAACTATATAAATATAAAAATAAAATATTCAATTAAAATTTTAAATTAAAATAATTGAAATACTGAAATACTTATATTATAAAATTTCCAAAAAAATATTTTTTTTAACTTTTTAAAAATTTAATAGTGCAGTTTTTTCAATAAAATTTTATATTTATCATGAAAATATGATTTTAATATTTTGATAATTATATAAAATATAAATATTGTTAATTTATTACTTAACCACAGTTGTATTTGATGATAAACCATTCATAAATATCGCGCAAACACAACAATTTTTAACCGTTGAACCAGTCGTATAAATCTCTTACTAACGCTTAAAACCGAAATCTCTCGCATCCACAAACGCCCGCAACCACAACCGCAATCGGTGCGTTGTAACCAGTCAGACCCTTAAAAAAAGAAAAAGGAAGAGGAATTAGATGATAAAAAATAATAGTTCCAAAAATAAAACTTTTGCAACTAATAAAAGGAGAGGGTGGTCCACCACGATCATTGATACCACCTACTACTAATGTTAAAGTAAATACTTTCTTTTCTGATGATCGTCACCATTGGGATGAAAGGAAGCTACGGGAATTTGTAGTACCTGAAGATGTTGAGAAAATACTAGCTATTAAAATAAGTCCAATGGCGAGACAAGACCTCCTGGGGTGGCATTATAATGAAGATGGCATTTATACTGTTAAATCAGGTTATTGGGTTAGTTCTCATCAGACGGATCATGCTCTTATATCGGAGATACCTGGAAATGTTGAAACCAAACAGCGAGTATGGAAGACTAAGATACCTCCTAAACTGAAACATTTCTTATGGAGAATGCTTTCACAAAGCCTTCCAATTGGAAGTAATCTTCGAAGACGACATATAACACATGACGCTATTTGCAAAAGATGTTATCAAGAAGAGGAAACAGAAGAACATCTATTTTTTGGATGTACCTATGCCAAGATGATTTGGAGAGCTTCTGGAATTTCAAACAACATCATCAATAATAGCTATCTTCTTTTTGAGCAAAAGATTGAGGAATGTATTAAATGTTGTACTTCAACGACATTAGTACATTTTCAAAATCTCCCTATTTGGATCCTATGGAGATTATGGAAGAGTCGTAATATGCTTCTTTTTCAACAGAAGGTTCTCCCTTGGGGAATAATACTTCGTCAAAGTGTATCAGATGCAAAGGAATGGTTTGAGTTCGGGAACATGGAGTCACAGCAACTACAAAGAAGTGTAGGTTCTACCACAGATCACAGAAATTCAGTTTGGAAGCGACCTACTCAAAGTTGGGTAAAATACAACATTGATGGAGGATTTATAAACAATGAGACTCCAAGTAAAGTTGGCTGGGTTATTCGTGATCACTATGGAAGCTACATTGGGGGAGTTCAAGCAGTTGGCAATAAGGTTAAAACAGCTCTAGAGAGTGAGTTACAAGCTATATTAATGGCAATTCAACATGCATGGAGTCGAGGTTACGAGAAACTATGTGTTGAGTCAGATTGCAGGAAGGCTATTGATATCTTGAATGGCAATGTACTACATATTGATGCTTATAATTGGAAACGAGATATCATATGGTGGAAGGCTAAATTTGATCAGATGCAGTTCCAATGGATAGGAAGAAATGGGAATAAGGTGGCGGATAAATTGGTTAAAATTCCAATTCAAGATAATGTTTCTTTTAAGTTTCATTTCTATGTACCAGAGTTTATAACCTCTGAACTCCATCATGACTATGTAAACTCTTTTCAAAATTAATAAAGTAAAGTGTGTTTAAAAAAAAAGGAGAGGGTGGTCTTCTAGGAAAGTCGTAAAATACAGGGGTGTAAACGTAAATCTGAAAATGTAAAAAAAAAAGTGAATAATTTAATCAAACAATCACCCCTCGCTTGGAGCAGAAGAAAATTGCGATTGCAACGCAATTAGGGTTCAGACGAAATCGGAGACGATGACTGAGATTGCGATTTTGCTTCCAAAAATCGGAGATGAACAGCCGCAGCAGCGTAAACTGAAACTGGAATCTCCAGGAAGCTCAGGCGCTGCTGCTGCTCCGATACTGAGTTTCCCGAAAGCTGATTACGATCCATGGGAAGCCGATGAGGTTGACTCTTTGATGGAGAAGGAGTACAACCGTCAATATTTAGAGTCCGACGTAAGCTCTCCTTCCTTCTCTCAGATTAGGTTAAAGTTTTTGGCTTTGATTCAAATTTAGGTTAAAGTATTCTTCTTTGATTGAATTTAGGTTAAAAGTGATTAGCTTTGATCAAATTTAGGTTAAAGTATTCTTCTTTGATTGAATTTATGTTAAAAGTGATTAGCTTTGATCAAATTTAGGTTAAAGTATTCTTCTTTGATTGAATTTATGTTAAAAGTGATTAGCTTTGATCAAATTTAGGTTAAAAGTGATTACCTTTGATCAAATTTAGGTTAAAGTGTTTGGCTTTGATTGAATTTAGGTTAAAAGTGTTTGGCTTTGATTCAAATTAGGTTAAAGTGTGTGGCTTTGATTGAATTTAGGTTAAAAGTGTTTGGCTTTGATCAAATTTAGGTTAAAGTGTTTGGCTTTGATTCAGATTAGGTTAAAAGTGTTTGGATTTGATTGAATTTGGATTAAAAGTGATTGGCTTTGATTCAAATTTAGGTTAAAGTATTGATCTTTGAATGTGGGTTCAGGGTTTCGATGTTGGTCACTTTAATCTTCCGTATGGTGGTGAACAAGTTCCTCACATTGTGGAAGACAAGTATGACTATCCATATGACGTCGGCTTGTTTAGTAGACTTGGACTTCACTGTTACAATCTTGAGAAGGTAATGTCTGGCTTTCTATCAGTGACATGGATGGTGTTAATTGCTTCTTTTGACGTGTTCCATTCATTATCTTTGTAGGGAACAAGCCTCAAATTGGCAGCTATAAACAAATACAACGATGAGCTGAGGTTTACTCGGTGCCTCTATTACCACATAACGTTGGAGGCCATTGACACATCCAGCAACTCTCTTTGCGATTTTCAGACGTGTGTTTTCAAAGATTACCTTCCTGGACAGGTATCCTTTGTCGCACAGACTGAAATCTCCAGACTAAAAGGTAGTAACTAGACTAGTAAAAAAATCAGTCTCTTTTCTAGATATTATACTTCTCCAGTTTTCAGTGAGTTGTCTGGAATATCTGGTTATTAGTTCCTAGCGGCCCTCGACCTCCTACGTATTCTGGGCCGGAGAGAAGATGGGTGGAGGATGGAGTAGATGATTCTTACAAAGGTAAAATGCCCAAGTGGTTGACCAAGGATGAGATGGCTGCAATTAGCACTAATGGGCAGTTTTATGAGGTAGATGCTAGCTTTACTTCATCTGGTTGATTGGGTTTTATTTATGAGATATCTGATTCACCATGTTTTGTTGCTTCACAGTTGCAAGAATCTGACTTGCAAGGAAATGAGTGGATTCATATGTATGCTGAGTTTGCTTTCCACTATAAGTGGATGGCACATGAGGTAAATTCTTCTAGTGGCTTCTCATGCAAATCACTTATGGGGTGGGTGGTTTTCTTGCCATAACTTTTTAGTTTGTGTGTTTCGTAGAGCAACCTGAGGCCATTTTTACCATTGGAAATCAAGAAGGTAATTGTACAAACTAAGGAAGAGTCGGAGCCTTGCATGAAGCTCAAGGCCAACAATGCGATCTTCTACATTGTATTCAAAGGCAATGGCGATCCGAGTGGTGCTCCTGTGGAGTACCAAGCGGTTGTAAGAAAGACCATGGATGGGATTCCTGGACACATTTGCTTAGAAATCGACTGCTTGGCCTACAAATCCAGTTGAATGAAGTTTTTCTTCGGAGGCTAATAAGAGCTTTCCATGGTGTATTATGCAACTTATGTTTTAACTTGACAATACAAATATTCTTATACCAATACATTTATTAAAAAACTTCTGTACCTGGTGGAGTCAAACTTGTCTAGGTGGAAGTTTCGGGAAACAAAAGCGAGAGAGCAAACGGCATGGTTGTGCTAAATCGCGATGAGCAGTTTTGCCCTTGCATGGCACCTCAACTATCATTGTATCTAGAGATACTCTGAAATAACCACCATCTCCGAGTTCTTCACCGTGAGTAGATTTCACAAGTGCAATGGTTTCTCCATTTACCACTTCAATGCCATATATGGAGACCGCATGAAGAGCTTTAAACACAGATTCGTTGGATGTAGGCCCTCTGTAAATTCCCTAGCAAATAAAACACACACACACACATCACACAATATTAATAAGTCGTTTATTAAATTCTCCACTATCATCTTTCATAAGTTATTAATCTTGTAATGAAATTTATATTTAATCATTACCTTTCTGACAGTGGAATAATCTGGTAAGAACAGAGCCAAAGATGCTCCAATAGGATGAAACTGCAAGTGGTATAACATCTCATCTACAGATGGAAATCGCTGAACAGAAGCAATGTGAACATGAGCTTGATCCTTTGGTAGACGGTAAGCTGGCGGTTTCCTACAACCCTCGTATTTCCAATGGGCTTCTGTTGGTATACCTCCGTCCAGTACAAAATCTAAGCCTTTAGCAACAGAGTAAGTATAGCAATAATGCCGTTTCTTTGCATAGTTCACCGACGCCTTTGCCGGGTCAGCATAATCCACCAAATACTGAGCAGAGTACTCAGTGTACTTAGTGTCATACTTTAGAATGAATCTTATGGCACTAATCAACTCTGCAGTTACAACAGCCCAACAAGTGTCTGCAGAAGAAAGAGTGATCAGAAAAAAAAAACAATTCAAGACAACATAACAAAATCATGATTTGGTCCAATAAATAAAGTGAATTTACCATGGCCTCCTTGATCTCTCATCAGACCCATGTATTTTTTTTCCAGTTTGTATCCTTCAGAAAACCTGGCATAATCTAAAACCAAAACACGAGAGCAATATATATTATTGTACAAAAAACAATTGATTATTCCTAAAACATTACAAATAGAATATTACCTTATGCTTTCTCCACCTAGCATATGAAGTTTCTTTGCAGCTGACAACCGTGACACGATCATTATCAGGTTTTGATGCTATGATCATTCCCAAGATGTGACCAGGAATAAGCTTCTCTACACTCTCAAAGAATTTAGAGACCTTTGCTCATAAACACTAATTTTAAAAAACAAGAAGAGAAAAAGAGTGGAGAGAAAGTTGATGCCTTTGTAATCGCTGAGGATCAAAGAGTAAACAAAGTGGAGATAAAGAAGAAACCTTTTATCCCATGTATATACACACACACATGTATGCATTAACACCTAAACACAAAGCAAGAAACTTTTTCTAACTCGGCAAATGTTTACTTGAAAATGCGATGCTAATTAATGTCACTTAATTTGTTTTTTTCACGTAGTAGAAAATATATATATTACTGACAAACTTGAAATTACTATCAGCATTTTGACTTCCAACTAAATCTTTCATTTATTTTTGACTAAAGCTTCCAACTAGATATTTTGAACGATGGTGTAAGAAAACGATGTAGTTTTCAGTTAAAAATAGAAAACGATGTATTTTTCAGTTAAAAAATCGGTAATAATATACAAAAATAACGTCGCATGACAGGATAGTTATCCTAGTCGAGCCTATAACAATATTACGTGAAAGGATGAAGTTTTCAAGCTTAACCAAACTAGTAATGAAGATCATATAAGATCCACATGGACATTGCGGCTCATCATCACTAACATCAACATGCATCATTTTTCCTAAGTTGCACCAACAAAAAATCATATTTTCTTGTTCTGTAAGTTATCGAATATGTGGAAGGCTAAGACAATAAACAATTTGTTTCATAAGATATGGATCAAATTAAATTGGCAGTAACGAATTCTAAAAATGTGAATAAATGGACTAGTTTTGGGCCTAAATGATGTTGGACTTCACAGAAATTCGGCCCATGTTTTCATTCACGTTTTATATACAATTTAGTGGAGGTGCCATTGTACATGCATGTACGTTTATGTGACACATATATGCATATTATATATATGAGTATGTAAATGATATGCTTATAAGAATCGTTTATATTTATTATTATATCATTCTATTTTGTTATAGGAGCTTCAATTCTTATTTATTTTTTATTTTTTGAGTACGAATGTGGAATTTTTTGTACGTATCCGTGAATCCACCCACATATGCTAAGCTTTTTTTTTAAAAAAAAAAATAGATTATTTGAGAAATAAATGGTTATAAATAAAATCACACTATACAAAGAACATCTCAGTCTCAGGTGTTCAGTTGAGTTAATGTTAAACTAATAATAGAGACTGGCCAAAAAAAATTTTGTTCATGATGAAAGAGATTCACAAACTAAACATTTTTACTGAACATTATAGTTACAAAACCAAAAGAAATCCAAAACTTAATAATTAGCTTATCAAATTCAAAGAGAACAATCCAATGACAAAAGGAAGAACAAAATTATATCCAGAATATTGTAATAAGTTGTTTTTTTCTTTAGTTTCTTCTTTTGTTGAACTAAATTGTTTATCAACAACATTGTAAATTTTCAGAAATATCTTTACCAAAAAGAACTTGTAATTAGAAGGATCATATCATTCATTCATATTGTAGGCCAAAAGATACGGTGCGACTCAGAAAAGAACTGAACAAAATAATAATTAATATAGAAATACAAAAATGGACAAAAAAGAAATAAAAAATCAATTATGAATTGATCCGTACTAAATCTCCGACACTGAGCACCAAGGAGCGACGCCGCGAAGCTGCTAGGGTTTTTTTTTTTCTTGCTCGTCATCGTCCGTCTCAGGTTTCACTCTCTGCCTCGATTTCGAATTTTTGAGCTGTTTTTTTTTACTTCGCGCAGTAGCTTTATACTTGATTGTATTGAAATCGCTTGATTTGGCACTTGTTAGGGTTTTGGGTATGAATCTATAATGATTTCGAACTCGAAAGTCTGAAACTTTGGATTGATTTTAAGAGGTTGCGCTTAGTATTACCGAACATCGTTAGCTGACAGATCTGTTGTTTTTAATCATTACCAGAGTGTTTAGTGTGTGTTTTTTTTTCTCCGTAAATAGATTGAAAAGGCTACTCCTTTTTTTGGTATGTTTCGTTTTCTATTTTAGATCTTTAAAAGATTAAAAAGTGATGAATGAGAAGTTTCAAAACCAAAAGTTGTAGAAATGACACTTTTTTTTTTGTCTTGTCACAGAACTCAAACTCACTTAGTTTGAAGCAAGAAAGGTGGTTCTGCTCGACTCTTCTTTCATTAGTTTCGTTCCTAAGGTAATAATAATCCGAGTTAGTTTGGGAATAAATAATCAGGATCAGATGTCTCTGTTTATAAAAGCAGAGAAAGTTTTAACTTCTGCAGTCATCTATGTTCCTAACTTTGATTTCTTCAGTTCTTATATTGTAACTTGCTTTTAGAACTTAATTGCTAGCTTTTGGATAAACGGTTCCTTTTTGTGCGTATGATTCTCAGATGACAAGCAATGATGCTGGGAATACTGTAGAGATTTGTTGAGCTGTTCAGAGTTATTTTAAGAGTTCGGCTAAAAGAAATGGATGATGATAATGGGCTTGAGCTTAGTTTGGGTCTCTCATGTGGTGGAGGGAAAGCTAAGGGTAATATCATCACTAACAATGCTGGAACCTCCTCTGAGAATCACAATCTAGAAGGAGGAGGAGGTGATAGAAGTGCTAAAGTGATTGATGACTTCAAGAACTTCCTTCATCCAACTTCTCAAAGACCACCAGCAGAGCCGCAGAGTTCTGAACCTTTCTTCAATGAACTCTCCAAAGCTCCTAATACTACTGAGGCTGCTGAAGCTTCCACGAAGCCTTTGTGGGTGGAGGATAATGAGGCGCCCAAAGAAGCTGGAAGCAGCAAAAGAAAGTTCGGGTTCCTCCCGGAGATGAATGATGATGATGAAAAGAAGAAAGACAATGTTGATTTGCTGCAAGAGAAGAAGACTAAAGCATCCCATGTTTCGAACGCTACTGATGAAGGATCAACTGCTGATAACGAAGATGTAGCGGAATCTGAATCAGGTGGTGGTGGTGGTTCTTCTTCCAACCTCGCTAAGGACAACATAGCAGGTCAAAAGAAGAACAATCCTGAAGAGTTTACTACAAACCGCAACATGAGTTACAATGTGCCTTACACTGTTCATCATCCTCCACAGAATGTCCTCACTGGTTTACCTTACTCTTTACCATCTAAAGAGTCTGGACAACATGCTGCAGCAGCAGCTACTAGTCTAACGCAGACTACTGCTAATACTGGGAATCTCCCAATTATGTTCGGATACTCACCGGTTCAGCTCCCTATGCTGGATAAGGATGGTTCAGGCGGGGTAGTCACTCTTTCTCAGTCCCCATTTACCGGAAGAGGTAAGCAAACCTTTCCCTTTATAATAGTCTTACTTGCAAAGATAGTAACTATCTTTTTTACCTCTCAAGAAGCTACCGCGAAAGGCGAGGGGAAACAGCCTGTTGCTGAGGAAGGCTCATCAGAGGATGCATCAGAACGACCAGGAGACAACAACAACAACAACATTAGTACAGCTTTCTCTTTTGACTTTTCTGCTATAAAACCAGGAATGGCAGCTGATGTCAAGTTTGGAGGATCTGGGGCACGTCCTAACCTGCCTTGGGTCTCAACCACAGGCACAGGCCCTCACGGTAGGACAATCTCTGGTGTAACATACAGGTACAACGCAAACCAGATCAAGATTGTATGTGCTTGTCACGGCTCACATATGTCCCCTGAAGAGTTTGTAAGGCATGCAAGTGAGGAGTATGTTAGCCCTGAGGCATCCGTGGGGATGTCAGCTGCATCGGCTCATACCTGAAAAAGGTCGCCGGAGAAATGTGTTGGTCTTTGTAAACTAATGGAAGAAGGGATTTGTAAGACAGTGCCAAAGTTTTAACGGTGCTTTTTAGCTATGTTTGTTGTAAACTTGTAATCTCTCTCTGCTTTGCTTGTTTTGTTACTTGTTTTCAACATTTATCTCTTTGCTTTTGTATCTTGATATTAGTAGTTTTGTAAGCTCTTCTTCTTCTACTTTTTTGTTGGTAAAAAATTTAAAATAAATGCTTCTATTCATTGGTTTAAGGCATGGTATTAGACCCACATTTAAGAAATGGGCTTTAATACCATTCAGTTTATACGTTGAAACAAACCTAAGATGATTGGTTTGTGTAATACTCCCTCAATCAAGACAATGGGAAACTTTGACCTTCTCTGCCGGTATCTTATGTAGCTGGTCGTTGACTTTGTATACTTCCCTACAAGGATTACATGGCAAGGAGCTTAATCTGTCAACAACAATCATTTATAAATAAGAATACTTTTTTTCTAGGTTACAAGTTAGTTATGGTTTTTCATATATAAACTAGGTGTTCTCCTGCACCATGTGCAGTAAAAAAATTTAAAATATTTTTTTAACAGATACAATATAAATTATGTTTAAAATTAAATTTTATTAATATTAGAAATTTTCTTTTTCTTATCACTATTTTAATATAAAATTTTGTTTAATTAAAAATAAAAATAATAGAAAAATATTTTTGTTTATTTTAAATTATATTTAAGAATATTCATGTATATATTTAAAATTCTAATCTTAGATAGATTTTTATCTATTTATTTTAATTAAATATATTAAATAAATTTTTAGAAATTTTTATAATTATCAAAAATTAAAATTAGACAATATTTATTAAATTTGTAAATATATAAGAAATTAATAATTTTACGGTTAAATTTTAATAATTTTCAAAAAGGTATACATTTTTGAAAAGTTTGTAGTAAAATTGTATAATTTTAAAATATATAATTAAATGATATTTTCGAATTTTATAATGCCATATTTGAATATAATTATTTTAATGATGATTTATGAGTTATTACCATATTTTGAAAATATTTCCAAAAATATAAATCGATAGCAAATCTAATATGAGTTGTTCCATATTTTGTAAAGTTTTCCAAATTATGTTTAAAATTAAAATTTTATTAATATTATATTTTTTCTTTTTCTTATCACTATTTTAATACAATTTTTTTAATTAAACATAATAATAATAGAATTTTTGTTTTTAAATTATATTTAAGAATAGGGTAATTCTCTCAAATAGCCCTCTTTTAAGTTTTTTATCACAAAAATAGACCTCAAAAATTAAAATGACCAAAATAGCACTTTTTATTTTCAAAATTTTATGTTTTTTTTTTTAAATTCGAAACCCTATCTCCAAAATCCCACTCCTCAACTCTAAACAAAAAAATCTAGGATTAGTTAATCTAAGGGGTATAAATGTATATTTAATAAAAAATTTAAAGGCTATTTTGGTCATTTTAATTGTTAAGGTCTATATTTGTGATAATTTTTTTTTAAGTCTATTCTAGCCATTTTCTCTTAAGAATATACATGTATATATTTAAAATTATAATCTTAGATACATTTTTTATCTATTTATTTTAATTAAATATATTAAATAAATTTGTAGAAAAATTTATAATTATCAAAAATTAAAATTAGACAATATTTATTAAATTTGTAAATATAAAAGAAATTAATAATTTTACGATTAAATTTTAATAATTTTGAAAAAGGTATACATTTTTGAAAAGTTTTTAATAAATTGTATAATTTTAAATATATAATTAAAAGATATTTTCGAAATTTATAATGTCATATTTGAATATATTTATTTTAATGATGATTTATGAGTTATTACCATATTTAAAAATATTTCCAAAAATATAAATCGACATTAAATCTAATATATGAGTTGTTACCATATTTTATAAAGTTTTCCAAAAATATATATTAACATTAAATGCAATTGTCCATGTCATATTTAATCATATGTCATGTCATCAATTCTAGTAGACATGTCATCATTTTTTTTGTGAAACTGATTGTAGAGAGGACATGTGGCAAAATCACTTCGCAAATAATATATAGGGGATATTTTGGTACGGTAATAGTTTTGTTAATAGTTTTCTAGACCAGAATCAATTTAAAGAACTAAATATGTGACGCAAGTTGTAATTTAAAATTTAAAGGATAAACAAGTTCCCTATAGAATATAGTCCTCAACATGATTAAAATGAAGTCAGATGATAACAACTCAACAAAAATGTAATTTGTTTACTAGTAGATATAGAGAAGAGAAATAATAGAAGATAATGAGAAAGCAATATGGAATACAAACTCTTGTCACATAGATAACATAATTTAATAATTTTTTCTTTCAAAAAAAAAAGATAACATAATTTAAATTAATATATACTAATCACTCTCTCTCTAAAGACTCTTAACATAAATATCATTTGCCTCTGCAACAAAACCTTTAAACCTAATCAAGAAACACATAAAAGTTTCTTTTTCTTACAATGTATCAAATCTTCTTCTTCATTCTTACAATCTTCCACAGTTCCTACAATGTCTCTGCTCATCCGTTCACACACGGCAACCTCGCCGCTAATTTCGAGCCAAAGTTGGCCGTGGTCACAGTAGTTCTCGCCATCATATTCTCACTCACTTTCATCCTCCTCGTCTACGCCAAGTGCTGCCACATCGATCTCTGGTCAAGAACCGGCGAAAGAATACGTCAAGATCGCCGGATCATACAAGGAATCTTCGGTAGCCGGTCAACTAACTCCTCGGACCGATTCTCCGGTTTAGACAGAACAGTAATCGAGTCACTTCCTATGTTCAGATTCTCGGATTTGAAAGGATCAAAACAAGGACTTGACTGTTCTGTTTGCTTGTCTAAGTTCGAAAGTGTGGAGATTCTTAGATTGTTGCCCAAATGTCGTCACGCTTTCCACGTGGGATGCATCGATCAGTGGCTTGAGAGGCACGCAACGTGCCCTCTTTGCAGAGACAGAGTTTATGGAAACAGCTTTCGGTTCTTGAATCAGTCTGAGGTACGAGAAGATTCAAGCTTGGAAAGAAGAAGAAGAAGTTTGTGGGTCGTCGAGATTTAGCATCGGAGATAGTTTCCGGAAAATTCTTAAATTAGGTCATAAAGAACAACCCTTACTTGGTCGACACGGAAACGATAAAGAGCTGAGAAGAAGCTGATGCATAAGTTCAATCATCTGATCATTGTGTCTGATGTTGTAGAATCGTTGGAGCAACGTGAGTTCGATGTCCAGCTAGAGATTTTTATCGATAGGGTCGAGTCATGGGCAAGGTCGGCCCTAAACAAACCTACCGAAACATTCGCCTAAAGTTCCCTAAAATATTTGAAAAAATTTACATTGACAAAGGACCCTAAATTTTTTCTAGCTCCCAAAATTTGTAAAAAAAAAATTTAGTTTAAATTTTTCATAAATCGTCTGTGGTCTCCTAAATCTCAGGGCCGGCCATGGTCATGAGAGGCGAGGATCAAAGAGGTAGCTTGCGAATCAAGAAAGATATGGAACCGAAGAGAACAATGTTGTTGGAGGAAAATGGAGAGTCTAGTTCAAAATCAAGAAGCGTTATGATGCCCGAGGAGTTTGTGAGGCATGCAAGTGAGGAGTATGTTAGCCCTGAGTCATCTATCGGAATATTGGCTGCCTCGGCTCATACCTAAAATAAATGAGTTTCTTTTGGGATCAACCTCATCGCCAAAGTTCACTATGTTTGTTGTAACAATCTCTCTACTTACTTGGTTACTCAGCTCAAGATTTTGTCTCTACGCTTTTGTGTAATGATATTAGTAGATTTGTAAGCTCTTCTCCCTACCTTTTTTTGTTGGTTAAAATAAATGTTTATTTTAGATTTATTCATCTGTGATTTCGATTAACACATGGTATTAGACCCACTAATATAAGAAAATAGGCTTTAATACCATTTTCAGTTTATTAAACCAAAGATTATTGGTTTTGTGTAATAATTGGTAAGAGTGATTACAAATGCATCAAGGCATCACTCTCAATCAAAACAATCGCAAACTTTGACTTTCTCTACCGGAAGTTTATGTAGCTGGTCGTTGACTTTATATACTTTCGGTCAGGAAAAGATTACATGGCAAGAAACATAATCTGTCAACAACTATCATCTATAGTTAATAAGAATATAAATTTTCTTGGTTATAATAACTTATAAGTTAGTGGTGGCTTTTGATAGGAGTAATAGCCATTTTTTTATATATTTTAGGCCAATAACGAAACTAAAATATCAGTCTAAAGAACTAAATTTGTAATGCAAGTTGTAATTTTGAATATAAATGACAAACAAGTTACGTATAATATATAGTCCTTAAAATGATCAAAATGATGTCAGATCATAACAACTCAACAAAAAAAGCAATAGCATATACAAACTCTTGTCACGCAGATGACGTAATTTTTATATTAATTTAAAACCGACCACTCTCTCATTTGCCTCTACAATAAAACTATTTTAAACCTAGAAAAAAAAACTCTCCAAGAAAATCAAGAAAAGCATAAAAGTTTATCAAGAACCTCTTGTTGAAACCACAGAATAGCTCTTTGTATGTGAAAGAAGTAAAAGAATAACTCTCTTGTTATTAATCTCTCTCAAGGATAAAAACTCTCTCAAAACCTTGAAACCCTCAAACTCATACATCATGATCATCACTCGATAGATGTATATTTATAGCTAACAAAGATCCTAATTGTTTCAGATAATGACATAAGTTAGTAGATAACTCCTAAGAACAAACTCATCATTATCTAAATCTTCTCCTTAAAACTAGGACTTCTCTTAGCTTGTTCCGCAAGGTTCTCTTAAGTGATTAACTTCAAGCTTACTCCAACATTGCCTCCCTTAAGCTTGAAGTTCACTTGTGCTACGTCCACTACTCCGATGAACTCCCTCATCTCTCTGAACTTGAGCTTCCCAAGGCTTTTTGTCAACATATCAGCTTTCTGCTTGTCTCCAGAAATATACTCCACGTCTACCAGTCCATTCTCAATACACTCTCTGATGAAATGATATCTCCGGTGAATGTGCTTAGATCTTCCATGAAAGACAGGATTCTTGGTAAGAGATATTGCAGATTTGTTGTCCACTCGAATGATGACTCTCTTGCTTTCTTCACCAGCTATTTCACTGAGAAGGTCTTGAAGCCATATAGCCTGCTTGGCTGCTTCAGTAGCAGCCATGAATTCTGCTTCACAAGAAGACAATGCCACACTGTCTTGCTTCATTGAACACCAAGTAATAGGACTTTCTCCCAAGTAAAATATGTAACCGGTCACACTTCTTCCATCGTCCATATCCACGTTCAGAGAGCTGTCACTATACCCCAATAGCTCTGTATTAGACTCATGCTTGTAGGTAAGACCATAGGAGAGAGTCCCACGTAGATATCTTAGCACCTGCTTCAACGCAGCTTCGTGAGATTCCTTTGGATCAAGCATGTATCTGCTTAAGACTCCAGTACAACAAGAAAGGTCTGGACGCGTGTGTATCAAATACCGCAAGCATCCAATACTTCTTCTGTACTTCTTCTCGTCAACACTCTTTTCTTCCACTGCCTTTGACAATTTTAGATTCATATCCATTGGTACATGAGTAGCATTACAGTCCTTCATCCCTGTCTCAGCTAGAATCTTTGAAGCATATCTCTCTTGTCTCAGCGTGATCCCCTCTTCATGTTGTACTACCTCAATACCCAAGTAATAGGTAAGCCTTCCTAGATCACTCATCTCGAACTTAGCCGCCATCTCCCTTTTAAACTCACTTATCATGGTCAGGTTAGACCCTGTGACAAGTAAGTCGTCTACATAAACAGCTACGATGAGTACATGATCATTTTGCATCCTCTGATACAACGAAGGTTCCTTGGTACATCTTGTAAATCTCAGCTCCTTGAGTATCTGGTTGAGCTTGTAGTTCCAGGCTCTTGGGGCCTGTTTTAGCCCATAGAGTGCTTTAGCAAGCTTGTACACCTTTTCTTCGTTTCCCTTTACCTCAAATCCCTCTGGTTGTCTTACATACACCTCTTCCTTAAGCTCCCCGTGAAGGAACGCGGTCTTGACATCAAGATGATGTATTTCCCAACTATGGGAAGCTGCAAGTGCGATTATAAGTCTTACTGTCTCCATTCTTGCCACAGGGGCAAAGACTTCATCATAGTCTATCCCATGTCTTTGTACATATCCCTTTGCCACCAGTCTAGCCTTATACTTGTTTACACTTCCATCAGGGTTCCTCTTGATTTTAAATACCCATTTTAGTCCTATAGGTTTAGCTCCTGCAGGCAAGTCTACAAGTGTCCACGTATGATTCTTTCTGATCGACTCCAGCTCATCTTCACATGCTACTATCCATACCTTCATCCCTTTAGCTTCCGAGAAATCCCAAGGTTCCTCATTGATGTCTGCAAGTAGTACTTCACACTCTTCTTCGGCTAGGAGTATGTAGTCAGACAGATACTCCGGTGTTGTTTTTACTCTTGTTGATCTCCTTAACTGAGTCTGCTCCTGCACATCACTTTCATCACTTTCCCCGTCTGATACCTCAATAACCTCTGTTTCACTTATCTTCTCATGGTTGTCGTCTCTCCTTGCTTCCTCAGTATTAGTATTACTCTTGGATCCCTCGTTAGACTCACTCTCTCTGAGTCCTCTGTTCCCAAACTCCCCAAGCTTAATACTGAAGGAACCTGTATCATTGTCTTCCTTATGATCACTCCAACTCCAACCTTCTTCTTCCATGAATACTACGTCTCGGCTTACAGTAACTCTTTTGCTTGTTGGATCATACAATCGATAAGCTTTAGTACCAGGCTCTGTTCCAAGATGTACTAAAGCTCTTGCTCGATCGTCCAGCTTCTTTCTGTGTGGTGCTTCAACTCTAGCATAACCAATACAACCGAACACTCGTAGATGTGAGATGTTAGGCTTGGTACCTTTAAAGGCTTCATAAGGTGTCTTCGACTTTAGAGTTCTTGTTGCAGACCGGTTTATGAGATAAGTGGCATGCCTTACTGCTTCTCCCCACATGAAGTCTGGAATATTCATATGCTTCAAAATACTCCTGGTCATCTCCAATATTGTTCTGTTGCGTCTCTCAACAACTCCATTTTGCTGGGGTGAGTATGGTGCTGTTAGATGTCTTTGGATCCCATTCTCTGCACAAAACTCATTGAACTCCAGGGATGTGAACTCTCCTCCTCTGTCCGTACGAAACGTCTTGATAGAACTCCCTGTTTCTTGCTCTATTGCTCGTTTAAACTTCTTGAATTTATCAAAAGTTTCACTCTTCTCCTTTAGTAGCATCGTCCACATGTAACGAGAATGATCGTCTATTATAACGAAGACATACCTGTTGTGGCCAATCGTTGAAGGGTTGATTGGGCCACATAGGTCTCCATGAAGTAGCTCAAGTCTTTGTGATGCTCGAAAATTTGTTGATGCAGGAAAAGGTCTCCTTGTTTGCTTGCCAAGCAAGCAAGAGACGCATGTGTTCTTTGTGACGTTGATTCTCGGTATTCCTGTGACAAGCTCCTTCTCTACCATTAGCTTTATGTTGTCAAAGTTAATGTGGCCAAGTCTTGCATGCCATTTGTTTGATTCGTTTGAAGTCATCACCTGCAAGCAAGATGTGCTCTCTGTTTCCATTGCTACTTTATACAGTCTGTTTCTTCCTCTGTTACTTTTGATTAGTAGTCTTCCATCTCGATCAAAGATGCTCAGAAGATCATCTTTCATCCTAACTTCGCATCCTGATTCAGTTGCTTGTCCCAAACTGATAATGTTGCTTTTAAGAGCTGGTATAAAGTACACATCTGACATTACTTTCTTAACACCGTTTTTGTAGACAAAAGTTATGGATCCCTTCCCTTTGATGTCAATGCGAGAATCATCCCCAAACTTAACCTTTCCCGTGATTGTATCGTCGAGCACAGTGAAGTAAGAACGGTCTCCAGTCATATGATTAGAGGCACCGTTGTCTAGGTACCAAAGATTATTTTTCTCCAGAGTACTATCAAGAGTACTGGGGTTTATCTTCTCTTCATTCAAGAACACCACTTCATGCAACATCACTACTTCAGTTTCTGCTACCATCAATTCTTCAGCCTCATGTGTATTGTCTTCCTTTGTCTCTTGAGTCTCTTGAAGCTTTAGCAGTCGGTCAGGACAGTCAGAGGCATAGTGTCCTAGCTTGTCACATCGATAGCACACGATCTTACTTGCATCTCTCGTCTCCCTAGCATAATTGTAGCGACCTCTGCCTCTGCCTCTGTTGAAGAACCTACCACCACGGCCACGTCCTCTAGACTCACCATGATGTTGTTCTTCATTTGCATACATTAGCTTACTTTGAACCTCTGATACCTCTTCCTCCTCTGAGATACGTTCTTCATAAGCCTTCAAACGCCCTATAATGTCCTCAAAACTGGTAGTATTGAGATCTAACACTTGCTCCAAAGTGGCTACGATGTGTATGTATCTGTTCCTGGGAAGACTCTTTAGGAACTTCTTAACTAGCTTTGCCTCTTCTATTTCTTCCCCAAGTGCAGCAGATTTGGAAGAAATTTCAGAAATTCTTCCTGTAAACTCATCAATAGTTTCTTTATCCTTCATCTTCAGGCGATCAAACTCTGACATAAGAGTTTGTAACCGAGCCTCCTTGACCCTATCAGCTCCCATATGTCTTGTCTTAATGGCTTCCCATATCTTCTTTGCAGTATCTAATTCCCCAACTTGCAAGACAAGAGATTCAGGTATTGATTGAATCAGTAACGCCATAGCTAGGTTGTTCTTCTCAGTATCCTCTCCTTCTGCCTCAATAGTCTCCCAAACCTTGTGTACCTTTAACAAGATTTTCATCTTGATCACCCACACCGTGTAGTTTGTAGAATTCAATAGAGGACACTTGATAGAGGATGATCCTGTTTCTTTCTTTGTCGCAGCAACTACGAGATCTCCCATAGTTTCAACTTTGTTGCTCTGATACCAAGTGTTGAAACCACAGAATAGCTCTTTGTATGTGAAAGAAGTAAAAGAATAACTCTCTTGTTATTAATCTCTCTCAAGGATAAAAACTCTCTCAAAACCTTGAAACCCTCAAACTCATACATCATGATCATCACTCGATAGATGTATATTTATAGCTAACAAAGATCCTAATTGTTTCAGATAATGACATAAGTTAGTAGATAACTCCTAAGAACAAACTCATCATTATCTAAATCTTCTCCTTAAAACTAGGACTTCTCTTAGCTTGTTCCGCAAGGTTCTCTTAAGTGATTAACTTCAAGCTTACTCCAACACCTCTTCTTCTTAAGATGTTTCAAGTCTTCTTCTTCGTTCTTACACTCTCCAGCAGTTACTATTATGTCTCTGCTCAGTCTCCTCCTCCTCCGTTCACAAACGATGACCTCGCCGCCAACTTCGAGCCAAATTTGGCCGTCGTCACAGTAGCTCTCGCCATCATCTTCTCACTAACTTTCATCCTCCTCATCTACGCTAAGTGCTGCCACATCGATCTCCGGTCAAGAACCGGCGACAGAAGACGGCAAGATCGCCGGAGCATTCAAGGAATATTCCTTAACCGGTCAGCTAACTCCTCGGACCGATTCTCCGGTTTAGACAAAACCGTAATCGAGTCACTTCCTCTGTTCAGATTCTCTGCTTTGAAAGGTTCAAAACAAGGGCTTGACTGTTCTGTCTGCTTGTCTAAATTCGAAAGTGTTGAGATTCTTAGGTTGTTACCTAAATGTCGTCACGCTTTCCACATTGGATGTATAGATCAGTGGCTTGAAGAGCACGCAACGTGCCCTATGTGCAGAGACAGAGTTTCTATTGAAGAAGAACACTCTATTTATGGAAACAGCTTCCGATTCTTGAATCAATCTGAGGTAAGAGGAGATTCGAGCTTGGAGCTTTACATCGAAAGAGAAGAAGAAGAAGAAGTTGGTGAGTCATCGAGATTAAGAATCGGAGATAGTTTCCGGAAGATTTTTAAATTAGGTCATAAAGAGAAGCCTTTACTTGATGAACACGTAAACGATAAAGAAGAGAACAAGCTGATGCATAAGTTTAATCATAGGATCATTTTCTCTGATGTTATGTTCAAGAATCGTTGGAGCAACGTGAGTTCGTCGGATTTGATGTTTTGGAACTCGGAGATGATTAATTCGATGTCCAGCGAGAGATTTTTATCGATGGATCGAGTTAAGAGAGGTATCTTGGGAGTCAAGGAAGAGATGGTGGAGAACAAGGTGAGTTCGATGAAAACTATGTTGTTGTCTGAAAATGGAGAGTCTGGTTCGAAATCAAGAAGCGTTATGGTCGAGCCGGGAAGAAGAACGGTCTCTGAGATCACTGCAGTTCCTAGAGTCAGTATTGCGGTTCATGGACATTTTAGCGGTTCAACCGCAGCAACTGCGTTAGAAACGGAGGAGAGAAGAAGGCGGTTGTGGCTGCCGATTGCTAGGAACACAGCTCAATGGTTTGCTAATAGAGAAAAAAGAAATCAAATTAACACAACACACCACCAACACTTTGATGTTTAGTTTTGTGTCTTTTTTTCTAAGAATCGCATTTTCAAAATTAACTTATCACACATGTTAATTAATATCAAAAGAAGATTATTTGTGTAAATACGATGAATTTATGTATAAACAAAGTTTTGACTCGATACATGTTGATGGCTTGAATTATTGCTGAGTTTTATTTTGGTACTCCAATTTAGAAAATGATGATCATTGTTTTCAATAAATGGAACATGTCAGCTTACCTGGTTACAGAAGCAACCACGTTCATTTAAAAGTTATTGTTTTTTTTTGGGGTGTTATGTTGTTTAGAAGTCCATTTCAAAAAATATGTTGTTTAGAAGTTATTATTGTGATTGCATCAAATTGTTGTCAATGATTCCATCATATCTTTAATACACATATTGCATTGCATACATCAATATATGAACTACCCCTTGGTTTGTTCTTTTAATATTGTGTTCTTCTGTTACGTTACTAACTAGTGTATATGATACTGAGCAAACTTTATTTGTATATATGGAATTTTTTCCAGAACACATCATATAATAAGAAATAAGTAAAAGAGGCCAAAGATTCTTGTTATGAAAGAAAGAAGGCATTGCATCATATCCATGAGTTTAAAAAAAAAAAATAGTAAGAAAGAAGTCATTGCATCATATCCATGTGGTCTAACGTTATGACGATTATGAATGTACTGGCAATCTTGTTGTATATATATTATTAACCCAACGAAATTATAATAAAACTAAACAATTAACCTACATTATAGCTTTGACAAACAAACACTCTATTATGGTATAAGGCTTTCATTTCTCTTTTTTTTTTTGTTGTGTGTTTATTCTGGCATTTGATTTCGAGATGATATGTATTCAGAATAGGACTGGGCAAAATATCCAGATCCGAAGAACCATCCGAAGATCCGAAAATCAAGATCCCAAATCCGATCAGATCTGGGGTAAATAACCAAATGGGTCCTAAACTATATCTGAAGAACCAATACCAAACCCAACGAAACTAATAAAAATTATAATCAAACTAAACAATTAAACTACATTAGGGCTTTGACAAACAAACACTCTATTATGGTATAAGGCTTTCATAATGCTGTAACGAATTATTCGTGATTTTCAATTCTCTTTTTTTGGGGGTTCATTCTAGCATTTGATTTCGAGATGATCTTTAGTTAGTATTATAAATGCAATACATTAAATTACAGAAAACATCATAAGCGAAACATAACACAAACACACCATGTTACACAATTAGATCCTCCCACGGCCTGAGGTATTGTTTCCACTGAGGCTGCAGATACAACCTATCTCTTGGATGGTGATGATTTTTCCTAAAGACCGCAACAAACCAAGCAGTCTAATACCGCAGAAAAACAGGGCGATGGTCCCAAAACCAGTATGCATTATGAGATTCAACTGCTAAGTCATTATCTCTGAGTTTGAGAGCCCCATGTTGTCTCTCAACATGTTTCCTCAGAAACCTATGTCAACAAAAAAATGGAGAAACGGTCCTAAGCCCTTGAAGACAGCTCCCAGGTCAAAAGCTTGGCTCTGAATTTCTGCAAAGAATATTATACTATCAAGTAGCAGTACAATAAGGCTAAAAGCCCAACTTATGAAAACTTAAAACACAAAGTGAGTAGCTAAAAAAATGACATATATATAACAAGATAACAAATCTGATGTAAGAATTATACAAAGGTCGGAAGGGAAATCTTGAATGAAAAGCAAACATACACTTCATGTCTTTGTGTGTGTAAACATCGAATGTGTTCATGGAAAAACACCATCCTCTGGAGCTGCCTGTCCACACACATCTCAGATAATATACAATAGAAATCAGAACTTGGTGTGTCACTAACACCTTTTTTTTTATCTTCCAGGGCATGACTTTGACATTAATAGCTCACCATGTCAGAAAAGGGAAAGACTATCATTTATCTGGAGACATGAATGATGAAGTCCAGCCACCGGTTCTTTTCCCACTCTCATACCCAGAGTTCGAGGTTTCCGGAGGGAAACCTGACTTTCCTAAATTTCTTTTTGAGGTACCCGCAGGGGACAGTGATGTGGATGGCATGTTCACCTGCAATTCACAGTACAAAACAGGTTAAAGCACTTGTCAGGGAACCAAGCACAAGAGGAGAGTTGCAGAAGAACATACATTCTTGTGGACGGGCTGATCAAAACCCAGTGGCCTCCCTGCAGCAGTATTGTTATTTATCTGTGGGCTTGGACTAATGGCCTTACCCGATCTGACACGCTCAGAGACCTCGGCTTCATAAGAAATATTTGGTCCTCCTGCAAAAAACAGAGCATCAATAAAACAGAGATTTTGAAATAAATAAGAAAGTTAACATGCCATTAACAAGTGGTAACCTCGATGATTGCTTGTGTCCATTGGCGTTGCACGAGCATTGCTAGGCCCAGGAACTGCCTGCAGAACAAATAACGTAGTTAGTTAGAGAGTCACAAGAAATGTGCCACAGCAGCAAACTTATCAGTAAATAATCTTCTCCTGTATGAACAAAGAAAAACAAATGCATATACTTCAGAGAAAACTAGATTGATATACTATACCTGAGACTGATTTCTAGATTTCTGTGCTTGTTGATACTTTATAATAGTCCAGTCAAATATATAGTCCATTTCATATCCTGCAAAAAGAAGAAAACCATTAGTTGATGGAGGTATGTAACTATGCTGGTGAATCCTATCATTTTCAATTTCCCACATGTACCTTCCCGTGAGAATAAATCACGAAAAAGACGCTTCAAGAATCCATAATCAGGGCGCTGATCAAATGTCAGAGTGTGGCAGTAATGAAAATACGAAGCAAACTCCACAGGGTGACCTTTGCATAGAACCTGCAACAAACAAGAAAAGGATATTTAGTCGAATATGAAAAAGAAAAGTCCACCGACAACAGAGGGAGACATACCTCAATAGGAGTTGATATCTTCTTCTCACAAATTTTGTCATATTTTTGCTTCTTGTCAACAGCCTTAAGACCCTGCCACGGAAGACTAAAAAAAAAAAAAAGAGGTTCATGAGAAAAGGACACAAAGTAATCCCATGCGAAAAACACAATGTTAGCTAGTTTCTTTCAAGCCAGAAAAGCCAACACACCTTCCTCTAAGGAAATACAGAAGCACATATCCAAGAGATTCTAGATCATCCCGTCGACTCTGCTCTGTGAAACAGAAGCCAAAATATATAAGCATTGATGGATCTTACTTAAACAAGATGAGAAAGAAATAAACTGGCAGCATTTCTTACCAATTCCAAGATGTGTATTGCAACTTGCATACCGTGCAGTCCCTGTTAAATTCTTGTTCTCCCTGTATATATTAAATACAAAATTAGATAATTTAACATCTGCATATGGGTCACAAGGTAATTAAAAATACCTGTAAGGGATGTGACGGTTGGTGTTGGCATCACGATATCTTTTAGCAAGTCCAAAGTCAATTAGATAAACCTGATAACAAAGAGACTTATCAGTAACACCATCCCATTTTCAAATAGAGAAGAGAAACCTCCAGAAACAATACCTGATTAGCTTTCCTGCCTAGTCCCATGAGGAAGTTATCAGGTTTGATATCTCTATGCAAATATCCTTTCGAGTGTACATACTCTATCCTCGTCAGCTGTAAACAGAAGATGATAAAATGTATCAGTCAAAGCTAACATTCATCAAGATTCAAGAACTAAGACTTGACCCCCCCCCCCCTCCATTACCATTTGATCAGCCAACAACAAAACCGTCTTCGGCGAAAACTTCCTCCCACAATACACAAACAAATCCTCAAGACTTGGTCCTAACAAATCCATCACTAAAGCATTCTCAGTTCCATCAACCCCAAACCACTTTATCCTCGGTATCCCACCTGCATAACCACAATACCAAACATTAGTGACACGTGGTTCAAAGCAACCCACTACACTAAACATATTAGTGTGGCCAGACGTCATGGATATCTAATTCACATTGCACCCCAAACGACTGGTATCCAACCGGGCTACTAGTCGGTTGGATATCCCGGGCGACTAGTCGGTTGGATATCCCGGGCGACTAGTCGGTTGGATATCCAGAGAGACTAGTCGGTTGGATATCCCGGGCGACTAGTCGGTTGGATATCCAGAGAGACTAGTCGGTTGGATATCCAGAGAGACTAGTCGACTGAATATCCCGAGAGAATAGTCAGTTGGATACCCCGGGCGACTAGTCCACTGGATATCCCGGGCGACTATGTGACTAGTCGGTTAGATATCCCGGGCGACTAGTCGGTTGGATATCCCAAGGCCACGACTACTAGTCGGTTGGATATCACGATGACTAGTCGGTTGGATATCACGACGACTAGTCCCGGGCGACTAGTCAGTTGGATATCCCGGGCGACTAGTCGGTTGGGACTTGTCCGCTGGAGAATTATCATAGTAATAATAATAATAATAATAATAATAATGAAATTTCTCAAAGTAATGAGAGAGCATACTTCCTCCTTCAAGAACTCTGTAAAGCTTAGCTTCATAAAGAAGCTGAGGATGCTTCGTCTTACTATTCTCCTGCAAACTCAAAACAAACACAAATCATTAAAGCTACAAAGAAGAAGAATCAAAACTAAAACAGATCCAAAAATCGTGAAAACTTACGATCTTAACCGCCACGATCTCGAAACTATCCACGTGTGTAGCTGCGGGAGAAAAGCAACAAACACAAAATAAAAGACGTTAATTCCAAAGCGGAAGAAAACGAACACACACACAAACACATACGAACAGACCTAAATAGATCTCTCCGAAGGAGCCGCCGCCGATCTTGCGTCCGAGCTTGTACTTGCCGCCGATGATTCGTTCCATGGGGAAGCACCGATCAAAGAAAAAATCGAATCTGGGATCGTCGATTGGGAGAGAGATAGAGAGAGAGAGATAAGGATATAGGGTTGATTGAAAACGCGAGGGTGTTTTACGTAATTTCGGAGCTGGTCAACTGTGTAGGGAGTAGTAGTTAAGGTTCTTTCGTTTTGTTTCCTAATCTGGAGATTTTTTTTTTTTGACTTTTTCCCGTTGTTTAAATACCCATAAATTTTTTACTGAAGGATAATAAACACTTGTGTTTATTGTTTTCACTCTACAAAATCTAGTAATAAAACAATCAAATACATACAATTATCTTACCCATGATCATTGATTGTGTGAAGCTTTAATCAATGTCTTTCCTCTAATAATTGCGTGATTTTATTGAGTTTAAGATGAAAGTTTATGTAACAAGCTGCGTCACATCTCTCGATGCTACTCCCTCCGTTTCAATTTAATTGTCATTCTATGTTTTTGCATACAAATTAAGAAAACAATTAATTTTACATATTTTCAAAATAAAAACAGAATTACATATACACCTAACCACTTTTCAACCAATGAAAAAATAGAATGACATTTAAAATCAATAAATTTTGCATTGAAATTGTAAAACGACACTTATTTTGAAACGAAAATTTTACTCTAGAATGACATATTTGAAACGGAGGGACTATAATATTGCAATACCTGCAGATTTGTCCAAGAAAAGGGGAAGGTTGCCACCATTATCAATGTGCCATGTCCATATACGGCCTTCTTGACAAACTTGGGACTAAGCATTGTTGATCGGTCCATATGATTGTATTGGGCTAAGTGGGCTGGGTCATTGAGTTTTATTCTGGGTTCATAATAAATTCGGCCCGAATTTATCTGAACTATAACATTGTAAACAAAGATTCTTCATTTAGATTAATCAAATTCGGCTTCACAAAAAAAAAAAAAAAAGATTAATCAAATTCATAATCAAAAATATAAAGACATCACTAAAACATGTTTCAAATTTTTAATGATATAAATCAAATCTAGTGATCAGTCAAACTCATAACTTTCGGTGGGTGTTCAATAGTATAGGAATATTCTTATATATTATATTCACAATTAATCTCGATCAATGGTAAATAGACAAATATTGTACGAGAAAAGGTTTGACAATGAGTAAATGAGACTGTTGATCACGTTTTTGTTGGTCTTGTTCAGAAATCATAATTGTATTATTCAAAACTCTAGTTTCATTTTTTGTTTCTTTTCAATGCCACACCAATCAAATTCACCATCAGTCCAGATTACTGTATTACTTTTATTTTTCCAGAATAAACTGAAGAACTTAATCATTTTTTCACGTCACACCATTGTTGGTTCTTCTTACAACATATAATCATATAAACAAAGAATCACTAACATTCAGACAAAAAAAAAGAATCAATAACATTTTAATGATCCGACATTACTTCTGTCTATATTTTGTTTACTGACTCATAACGCGAAGAGCCTGGTACCATCCTCGTTTCTTTAGCAAGTCTAGGTATAAAGTAAAAACTCTATAAATTAAAAATATTAGGATTTTGAATTTTTGTTAACTTATAAATTTACAATTTCACAAACTTTTATTTTTATATTTCTTTATTTTAGAATATATTTTGTAAAATAAGAAAATAGTTGATTTTTATATCGTTTTCTTATACTATTTGGTGTACAAGAAATATATTTCATAGCATTTAGATTTAATTTTAGATATAAATTTACTAAATATTATCAAAATATATTGAAGTCTTAAGAAAGAATAGAGATGAATTATATAAAACAAATGATATAGTGTTCTATTTATACTTATATAAACCTTATATATATAAATTATTAATTTATGATTTTAGTCAGACTATATATTTACATAATATTTTTTAAGAAACTATTTGCATATTATCTTATTAATTTGTATTGTATTTTAAATTGGTTAAATTCGGAATCGGACAAATTTACTAATTTAACGTGTTTATTAATTTATCGAGTGTTAATTTTATATAGTCTCTACTATATGTTAATCTTATACCTCGTTCATAATCTGTCTTTTATTGGAAATTCCACTATTGCGTTTGCATGGGTTAACAATATACGGAGATGACTTTATGACTACTTTGATATATATGAAAATCGTGCAGATTTACAAGCATACTTTGTCGAAAAGGTAAACATCTTGATGGCATCAAAATCCGATACCCACAAATCAAATGATGACCTAAATTATATATTATTTTTTTCTAATTTCTTTGAGTTTATAACAAATCCATGGCCACTTTTAAAATAATATGAATTCATTGATTACTCAAAGTGACAATCTTAACTCCAAATCTGGCTCACTTGCATCACTCGTTTCGAAGTTCCCGTTACCCGATGTATTTCTCCCATCCTGTATCAATGGGGGATTATCATGTCAAAATTAAGCTCCACTAATCTTTTGACACATGATATATGTATCTAAAAAAGAAGAAGATATATGTATCTAGATAAAGTACCAACCTCGTGTAAGAAGTGTCTGGTTAAGTTTGGTTCCACAAAATGTTGACTCTCTAAGATACCGTAGCTCGGGTTCCAACTGTACATGTGTTGTAAAATTATGAGCTTTATTTATCACAGAGAAAAACATCATTTAAAAATGAAGACCATAATTACTATATGATCAAACTAAAACAATGTGTACGGACCTTGGTGCTATGTGAGGCTGAACATCTATGTATCTTATGGCTGTTCTCTCGTATTGGTCATTACTTGGATTCATCTGTGAAGTACAAATAGAATAATGAAAAATACTTAACAAAAAACATATTATTGCTATTGATATTATTTACATTAAGTTTAATTAAATAAATCTTATTTTTATTTTTAATCACATCTAGAAGATAGTAAAAATATTAGAACTTGATATGTTTTATAAAAAAAAAATCTGTAAAAACATGCAATCAGTATGAGTATAACCGAAGATTTTGCATGTTAAGATTATATATTTGAAACGAAAATGAATTCAAATGAAATTAAGAATCTAACTGAAATTATAGATCTAAAAAGATATGCATTTAAGAACAATGATCTGATGTGTATCGAAATTTTGTAAAGGCAAATAAATGATATATACTACTAGATACAATATACATACACACACATACACAACAATCAATGTGGCATATATATTTACCATCATGTTTGGATGAATGCCATAATGAGCCGACGATGATGAATATGGTATAGACGGATATTCTCCTTGAATTCTCACATCCTCCTACATTTTTCAACAAGATGAAACAAACGAATATGATGAATCTGTATCTAAAACTATATAATTCAAAATTTCGATTTATACCTATGAAAACATAGATTTTGTTTTAGTGATGAATAATCATGATGCAAATATGCTTCCTAACTACACCTAATTAGCTTAAAAATCTCCAAGACACTCACACACACATAAAAGCAAATACTTCAAACATTTAGCGATCATGATAAAAAACCAGAGTTAATTTTGATTAAGGTTAGACTATATTTAGATGGATCTATATAAACATATATATGTATATGTATGTGAAATTTGTACCTGAGGACTGAAAGTTGAGGGGTGATAAGTAGGGTAAGCATTGAAGCTGTTGCAATTAATTTCGCTGTGTAATCTAATCTTCTCCAACTGCGCCACACCGAGACCTCTCTGTGGCTGCTTAGGCTTGTCAGAACCATTCTTGTTCTTCCCTCTCTTTGCCGGAGAAGAAGATGTTGGTGATGAAGAGGAAGATCCACCCATTTTTGGTCTCCCAAAGAAACTACTACCCATTTCTTGGTAACAAATAATAATACCAAGAAGTAGAGAGAGAGAAAGTATTCTTAGAGAGAGAAAACGCAACAATACTTGTGTGTATGTATGTGGGGTTGGTTGGTAAGGTTTGAGCTGAGGAATCGGAGAGATCTCCAATGGTGATCTCTTCTTTATAAGATGTTTATTTTATCTTTTTTAGAAAGAAGAAAAATCTTTTTTTTTTTTTATGTTTTGTTTTTAAGATCAGTAACTACTGCATCGCTGGATCAGATTGTGTCCAGATTTCATTAGATACGTCCCACACACACATAAACATACATACATTACATAGATTTTATGCCCTTATTTTGATTTCGCAATTAATTCTGACAAAAATATCATTTTATAAATCACAATGATTGTGTAATATTTTAATCATGATTTATCATATATTTTTGCTATTTTACTCGGTTGTGGATGACTTCCAACACAAAAGACTAAACATTTAAATATGTAGATCGGAGCTTGGTTATTATAATACTATCCTCTTGTTGACCCACATAATTACATAGATGAATATCTAACGGTCCATGTAGGAAATTAACAGTAAAGTACAAGGTTATAACTATTTAAAAAAAACTCTATCGGTTGATGTAGGCGACCTCATAAAGAATGAATTTAGTGTTATAGAATGCATTAGCATTAGTTCAAAAACGCATTATAATGTTTGATCCGTATTTTGAATGTTTTCCAATTAATGCTAGAGTATAGAACCAATCATCTATTACGGCTTATAATTTAAATACCGAAGGTCTAAGTTTAGACTGACCAAATAATAATAAGATAATTTATATTTAACTATTTTCATTATATATGTAAAGTTACTGTATGGTTTTATGAAAAACATATAAAATAGTTTATATATAACATATTATCGATATTCATGTCAGATGAATATTATAATAACATAAAACTAATAGAAAAACTTTAACTCAATAGTTTATTTAAATTAATCATATGCTAAACTTATTATTTTTATTTTTATTTTTTTAAAAAACAGTATTTTATATGTCTACATTGATACCACTATTTAATAATAAAAGTGAAGTCACAATATTGAAATTTTCTCGAGTTATATTAGAGATTCTAATCTAATTAAAATCAACAATGTACCAAAATTTGATCTAAATGGTAAAAGAGCTTGAGGCTTGAGCATTTGTGTAGTATTTTGTTTTCCTTCTGCCGCTTTATAGGCTGTGATTCATAGCTTTCTCAAAGTATATTTGTTTAATTATATATTAACACTTTTTATTTTATTTACAATAATAAATCCTGTATATGTCAATAACTTTTCTGGTTGTCAAACAAAAGCAAGAAGATTTTGTTGGGACATTAAGGAGATAATAACAGCTTTATGATTCTTGTTTTACTTTTATGGGATGTAATGTTTCTAAAGGATTCGGTAAGGTAACATACAACAAAAAAGCTGAAAAGGAAAGCAATCGAACTATATAATAGTATAACGTAAAACGACTTGAATGTAAATTAATTGCTTATCAAAGTCATATTCATATTACAGATTCAAATGTACTTTTCTATATAAACTGATAAACATAAGCTTCTTGTAGTATACACGTGTGTACATCCACAAGCTTGATTTATAGTTGCAAATTTACATTTTTAAAGTTTGTCCAAAAAAAAAAATCTTAGTTCCATGTATCGATTCGCAAATTGTAACATAAACAATACAATAAGCTGAATAATGTACTCCATTATAAGACGTACTAGATTTTGACCCGCGAAAATTTTTTATGATTAAAATTTTATATAATTGAGTTTTGTCTTAATTTAAATAATATTTTGGTATAAAATCAATTCACCAAAATTTGTGGTGATGATTGTTTTTCATTAGTTTTTAGTTTCAGTTTTTATTTTCAGATTTTGGTTTTTGGTTTTTAGTTTTTAAGTATTTACTTTTTATTTTCAGTTTTGGTTTGGGTTTTTAATTTTTAAACCTGCTGAGTTAGTTTTAACTAATATTACCAACAAACAAATCTCAAATAATCGAACATCTAATTCAAAACCGAAAAGATGATAACAAATTTTAAAAAAAAAAAATAGAAATAGTTTATTTTGTAAATAAACAAAGCAAGAAAATATAACATGTGTTTTCAGCTTTTGGTTTTGGATTTTAGTTTTTAGATTTGGTTTTTGGTTTTGCTTTAGATTTTTTTAATCTGTAAATTATTTAAGAAAAATAAAACAATAAATTATTTAAAAGTTATCCTTGAAATTTATCAAAACAAAGTGATTTTTATTTAAAATAAAAAATATATTAACATGTTTTAAAGTACATGATATAAATAAATGAATAATAATAGATAATTTTGTTTTGTTAAAAATATTAAATATCTTTTGGATTTGAAAATAATAATTGATTTTTTGATATTTTAAGGTGAAAAGTTTATTCAATGTTTTTGGAGGTTTTTTCTTAATACGAAGCCCAAAAACCAAACTATATAATTTGTTCAAAAAACAAAAGTAAGCTCAAGACTATATTCCATAAAAAAACCACTGGTTTAATTTAAGTATATATATTCTTTTAGAACATTACATATTTGTAGGATAAAATATGTGTTTTCGATATACACATAGATACCTGTCATATTTTGAATGTAGTTTACATTAAGGTCGTCTCTTTACATTAATTATGTTGGTTTAATTTAAATAATACGGTTCAGTCAATTATATGACTTATATTATTTGTAACATTCTAGAAAGAGTCCAAATTTAAATGACAACTTGTATCAGTAGATAAAAAGAATGACTCTATTTTAATAGAGGAGATGCTATAAGAGAAAAAAATGTAAATCTGATCCAATCACTATCGTATATTCTGTCCGTTTCAGTTTAGTTGTTGTAAAGTAAAATTTTTGTTACAAAATAAATATCATTTTATAATTTCAATCCAAAATTTATTAATTTTATTTTTATTCTATTTTTCTATTAGTTGAAATGTGGTTATTTATATAGATAATTGTGTTGTTTTTTTTAGAAAATATGCAAAACTAAATATTTTCTTAATCTGTGTACAAAAACCCAAAACGACAACTAAATTAAAATAGAGGGAGTATCGATTTTTTACTTGGTGTACGCCAAGCCTAATAATTTATTAAAGTTGTTAACAAATCTATAACCAAATTTAAAATCAATCAATGCTACTATACCATATAATCAACATATATAAATCAAGAAAAAAATCCAGTTATATATACTTCATATATACACCCTTGCTGTCTTTCTCATATAAGTGAGTTACAAGGTCATATGCAAATAAATTTATGCTCTTAAAACGTGTTTAATTCTGTTATAATTATATAACTAAAAAGTCAGAGACATAGTCGATGCCGTCCTTACTTTGAGAATGGTCTCACCAAAATTAAATGATTTTTTGCATTGCATTTATCTCTACAAAATAGTAGTAGAAAATATTTAATTTACAGAATTTAAGCACGTTCTCACAAGTCATCTGAGAAAAAAAAAATGGGAGTTAAGAAAACCACCCAAAAAAATTTTACTGGTCTAACATTTCAAGTTTTAGTTGTTTAACCTTTTATAACCTTTAAAAATTTAATCTGTTCTGGTTGTGGCTCCTTTATACGCGCGAGGAGTGAGGACGAGTTTTCGGCAATATATACACTATGGATGCTTTATAAATTAACCGAGCATCGGTGAATTATATATTAGCTAAAATTAGTCTAATTTAGTATTAGCCAACATAATACTAATTACTATAGGGTTTATATATTAGCTAAAATTATCCTAGTTTATTATTATTATAGGTATGTCGTGAATCATGTGATCCCCCAAACATCTCTCCTAGCCTTGATAACTCCATAAATAGATAATTAAGTAGCAAAGGGTCACATTTTTAAAAGACAAGGAACTAACAGGTGTGTGCACTTGGTAGGTCAGATGCTGACGAGTTAATATTCTTTCTTAGTAATGACGCCACTTTCAGTTTCATTATAATAAGTAAACTTGATTATTGAGTGATATGTTTAATATACTTCTAGGTTTTGAGTGGTAATCATATTTTACCTAAAAACGAATTATTGAGATAAACGTCCTCGGCCTCGACTCCAAGCGTGTCGATCATATCAGTTCTTTGATCAAATTTGCTACAAGGCCACAAGCAAAGAAAAAACTCAGACGAATGTAAATTTTTTTGAATGATGGTAAAATTTGTGTTAACCATGAACTTGTCAAAAAAAAAAAAAAAAACCATGAACTTGTCACGTGCCTTGCAAAAATTCCATGACTATTGGTTGGATGTGTTCTCACAAATTTGAGATATCTTATTGATGGCTATATAGGTGTGATTTGATGAGAATGAAACATTTATCGATCTCGTATTCGTGAATCTCCATGTGGGCATTATTTTCGCCTGATAATCGGTTCCTTATTCCAAGAAACTCGCAAAGAACTATCAGATAGCCCATCGATAATGAGAATTTTGTGTCTTGCACATGAATTTAAAATTATTTATTAATAAATCATATTTTCTAAAATAAATTATAGAGCATTTAGCTTCACGTTCTTTCGGAAGTGGATGTCAAAAACATAATGTACACAAGATGAAAATATGAAATCTATCATACGCATATTTAAACTTGGACGGTAAAACAATAACAATACTAATACCATGATTTGCATAGCATAGTGGACAGAATGTATATACGATAAGTAGTTTAAAACTATGAAATAATATCTACCGTAGATTTTGTCCACATGCATTCTCCTGCTACACTATATTACACTGTCTGTATATTACTTTCTATTTTTAATGTTGTCGTATTATTTAATAAATATTTTTTTATAAAATATGAATCCGATCAGTATCAAATCTTATTGATCCTCTTCATTACTTTGACAACTAACCAAACAAAAAGTTTCATTTTACAGGTGTTTATAAATCTTAATTATATTCTTATTTTCATTTTGGTTTAGATGTTTATATAAGTAAAATATTGATGTAAGTGGTATAAAAAAAACTTGTTCTAAAGACCAATACGTGGCAACACGTGACTAGTCTGGATCACTGCTGTGAGGTCAGGATACCTCTGTATAATTCACAAAAAAAAACTTGTTCAAAGATAACTGATGTTCACACTACTATAAATAGAATTTAATATATTTAAACTTTATAAGCAACTACAAATAATGTATTTTTTATTATTCGCCGAACGGGTTTCATTTAATTATTTTTTAATGTAATCAGTATAGATTTTATAAAAAAATTTTATTCCATGAACAAAAACCTTAAAATAGTAATGCAAAGGGAGAATATGATAAAACTGAGGGTATAACTGAAGGCATTTTTTTGGTTGTTGTTGTCAGTCTTTATTTTTCTTTAATCAAGGTAATCAGAGACTCAAAGAAATTCTACGAATAAACCGGCTCACCAAATTACCAAAGAAATTCAGTTGCAAATTTGGAGCAAGACTACTTGGTTTAGACAGGGAGAAGCAATCTAAAAAGCCCTCCACTACACCATCAAACTCGAGACAGCAGAGGAGGTCGTATTTATCTCTATGGTTTGAGTTATTTTTTTTGCGATAATAGACATCGCCTGCTCTTTTATCCTTTGTTGGGTTTTATTTTCATCGTGTATCTCCTTTTAGCTTCTCTTCTCTCACATTTAACCTCTGTTGTAAAGGTACTATGTAAGAAGGAAGAACTAAGAAAGTAGTACTTTTTTCAAAAAAAAAAAAAACTAAGAAAGTAGTACTAAAAAAAAACCAGAGACTCAAAGTTAACAAGTACTAATATGCAAAGCAAGCAAACGATCAAACAACTAAAACGAATCAAACAAAAGAGACGTAACAAACAATTAAGAAATAAATTAAAGTTTGAATAGTGGAATTAATCATAAATAAGCATGAATAATGATTAAATTAAGATGAAGAGTATATTTTACGTAGAATTATAGAGCATGCAGATATTACTATTATATCTTCAATTTGATTATGTTGCACCCAAAATAGTCTTTCTTTTCTGGGATAATACCACTAAATGATTCTTCAATTTTCATAATTACTGACTTAATGTGACCTTTATTTGCAAAATATTATTAAGTGGGTTGGAAAGCAGCGTCTGTTTCCTTTTCTAACTAGAACATGATCCTTTTGTGCACCTTATCAAGAGTGTCAAAAATACAGCTATGGATGTTCATATAAGGAATGTTTTTCCATGGTTGTTATGAGAAATCTGGAAAGCTAGGAATAATTTTGTTTTTCAGAACAAAGATATCGAGCCCTCATTTATTGCTAAGAAAACCTTTGAAGAGGAATCAACATGGTTTGATACATTCACAGGAACAAAAGAGATTGCCAATGATGTGATTACTCCAATGATCCGATGGAGAAAACCACCTCGTGGTTTCCTCAAATGTAATGTCGGGTCCTCATGGTTAAGCTCGAAATGTCTTAGTGGTGCTTCATGGATCCTACGAGATGAAAATGGATGTACAATTATGCATAGTCGTCGTGCCTATTCTTATATGCGTACAAAAACAGAGGCTGATCTGTGGTCCCTTTTTTGGGCAGTTGAATGCATTCACAATCTACATTTCTCGAATATTATTTTTGAGACATCTTCAGAGAATCTCCATGCCGCTTTCACAAATCCGAATGACCATCTAAGCCTCAACCATATCCGTCACAACATCTCCTTCCTGCTCGACCGGATTGCTTTATGGAGTCTAGATCATGCACTATCAGAACGCAATGAAGCTGCTGACGCTATTGCAATAAGTGTCACTCGCGACCACCGTAACCAGTCTTACATCGCCCGTAATGCTCCCGTTTGGTTACATCACTTACTTAATTTGGAGGCTCAGCAATTAGAGGTTGGGTGAGGTTCTATTTCATCATTGTTTTGATGTCTATTGACGTCTACTCCTTTCTATTATTACTCTTTCTCATTTGTATTACCTCGAACATTATTATGAATCAGTGTTATAAAAAAAAAACTAGAACATGATCCGTGCACCCGCGCGGATTTTATTTTCCGGATGTATTCTATATAATTTAGTTTTATATAGTTTGAATTTGTCTAATTTGATTTTATGTTTAAAAAACAATATAGCAAAACTGTATTTTGTATTAATAGCGTCAATAGTATATTATATAGATGAAACCGTGCAGTGAAAATAGTACTTATGTATGTTTGTTCGATGTGAAAAATCAAATTCAAATTTAACTGTTTGCATTAGAAAAATAAGTTGAGAGTTTAGTTACTTCTGATGTTAATAATTATCCAAAATTTTAAAATAAAATACAAATTTATAAAATTTTAGCCTTAACCTTTATTTTATATGTTGGGTCAAATTCAAACTAAATTTTGTCTTAGCTTTGCAAGCGTGAAATATTTTATGATGAAAAATTTCATAAATAACTTAGCATATATTTTGGTAACTTAAAAAAATTTATGTATTTAAAATATTTTTTATTTAAATCAGTATTTTAAATCCAACCCAAACCGTGGTTAAACTGGTGATCCAGTAATTCAAATTTAATTTTTAAGAATATTCATATTTAAAAAATCAGTAAAATTCTATGGATAACTGATATGTAATATTTAAACTTGTAAAAATAACTTTATTTTTGTTGTTTTATATATTATTGAATTTTTAATTTATCTAACTAATTTGAAAGAAAATTGTGAGAAATTATTAAAAAAGTTGGGATCTAATACTTTGTATTGTTTGGACGTAAAATTAATTATAGTGCTGTTTGAAAATATGAATAATAGTATAAAGAAATAAGTATATTGTTTGGAAACATGGATAATATTATAAAGAAACATATATATTGTTTGGAAACATAGATAGTAGTATAAAGAAAAAATATTTAGTTTTAAAATTTACAAAATAAATGTTAGCTCTAATCCAATATTTTTGATTTAATAAGATTTTTTTATTTTTTGACGACTTCTGATTTAATAAGATAGATGATCATTTTCATCACAACTGTTTTTGAAGTAAAATTCAGAGTGCGACAATATGTCACTGCCAATTTTGAAGTAACAAAACAATAACCTTACGAGATTTTTTTGTTCAAATTGTCAATAATTTTCCCGCAACTGTCATTTATTTAAAAACATTATTTTCTCTTGTAGTATGTACTTGAGAAGGGGACATATCACATATGGATCATGGACGCATGGCCTTAAAAATAATTATCTTTTGTCACAATAATTATACACTGCTTAGATGTTCTCATTATATACTCAACCAATAATTGGTTAAAGATATCTAATAAGGTATATCCAATAAAATTGGCTTCAGCTATGGAGATCAGATTAATTCAATAAACAAGGAGATCCCTGATCACATAAACACACATGCACAACGTACCAAAACCAACTGGCTGTTCAAATTTCAACAACTATATCAATTATTATATAAAAGTAAAATGTTGCTCAAAAATAAATCTATACTATTAAAAGAGAAGGAGTGTAAATAAATCTACTTAAAAAAGTTGTTTGCACCCTTTCATTAGACTAACATTTTTAGTCTTTCCTTATATTTCTCTAACTATATAAATACTTTACAATTTAAATAAACTCATTTATTACTTTCCATAATCTATTATAAAATTTCTGTAACAATAAATATTCATAATATTATA
>CAKOAT010398155.1:0-10651 GCA_932364175.1 Eruca vesicaria subsp. sativa | reverse complement strand
GTTGGATCGTCGGTCGATTTTGGAGGTTGCATATCGGTCAATGTGTTGTGTGCTTCATCGATCGATGGGGAGGGGTCAGGTCGGCTGGCGAGCTGTCTTTGAATATCTTCTACCTCCTTCTGAATATCCTCCATTGTGCACTGTAATCCTTTGACGTCACTGTGTAGAGGAAACCAATATCTGTCCAGTAATCTGTAGTTTTCGTCTCCACAAAACTCAATAGATTTGTAGATATCTCTTGTGGCTGCTTCTAGTTCTTCTCTGGTACAGAATTCTTGAGCACGGGTATCGGTTGATGGACTGGGGTTGTCATTGATCGATAGCTTCTGGAAGTGGTGCTCGATCGGATTTTGGACGGTTGTATCGATCGACGCAGGGGTAGATGTATCGGTCGATGCATGTGTCTCAGTTGTGCGCCCAAGGTGTGGACTTCTTCTTGTAGGGCTTCTTTTTCATATCTGACTAAGTCAATGCTGGTGGTATTCCAGAGTAGTTCACCTCGAAGTCTTGATAGGTCTTTCTCGTGTTCGTATTGCAGGGCTGCTATCTCCCAGTTGTGATCTCTGGTTCTGCTATCTAGCATATAGGTGACTTCTGCCGGTGTGTAGAGCTTGCCATCTGGAACTCCTTTAGCATATTGATCAGCATATCCTGGTAGACAGAAACAAGAGTGTCCAGATAATGAGGCTCTCTTCAGCAAGTTTCCCATGTCTTCTTTGGTAACAGGGATGATGTCTCCATTTACTGCTCTTGCATGGCAAGATTCATCTCTGTAGACTCCATATCATCCTTCTTTTCCCAAAAGAAAGGACGAACTCCGTTGTTGAAGGCTCTCTTCCCATACTCTCGGTGCATATCGATCGATGCGAGTCTCCATGCATCGGTCGATGGCCGTTTTCTTTGGTGCGGGTCGTTTTCGATGATAGGTCCATTGGCCATTTGAAGGATGTCTGAAACATCTTCTGTTGAGATAGGAATGATTCTCCCATCTATAGCTCGTGCATGACCATCGGAATCCATGAAAATACCAAACTCATCCAGTATTAGTGAATTTATATCAAATTTAAGTGATTGTACCTCGGATGGTGTTGTGGCAGGATCGGTTGGTGGTTGGAGATTGATATCGAGCGATGGTGGAACTGCTTCATCGGTCGATTGGTTGTGAAACATGTCGGTCGACGGCTTGTGCTCCGTGTCGATCGATACGGGTTCTGCAGGTTGGATCACGGGAGGTAGTGGTGCAGTATCTACCGCAAAACTTTCATGACCCCTCGCCCAGCTTCCTATCGAGTAATCTCCGTGGTGTGGCTCATGTGTGACATAGACTTGTGCGCAGGAAGGTTCGTCGCTCGTTGATTCGAAACATCGTTTTAGCGATCTGGGTGGAGGCATATCGGTCAATGGTGTAGGGTCTGCATCGGTCGATGGGCGTCGGAGGAAGGTCGGGTTAGGAGGCTGTTCTGCATCTTCTCGAAGAAATCGGTACTCGATGCCGCGTTCCTCCTCATAATCTTCATCATACTCCTCCTGAGTAGTGATACTAGCTAGCTCGGGCATGTAGTGATCGTTTTCCCACTCATCTGCGCTGAAATCAGCGTCTGGGAACTCGTCTTCGATCCGTCGGAATACTCCATCGAGCGATGACCAGGTAGTGCTGTCGGTCGATGGTTCTGCAACGGTATCGGGAGATGGAGAAGTGGTGTCATCGGTCGATACTGCTTCTTTGGTTTAATATTCTTCCATAGAATCATACTCGTGGGCACAGAAACAGGTGGCTACGAGTGTTGAGCTTGTTGGCCTTGGAAACTTGATGATAGGAACAGGGTTGTAGTGGATGGAAGGGTTGATAAGGCTTAGGCAGAGCATGTTGGTTTTTAGGTCACAAACAGCTCCAACTCTGGCTAAGAAGGCTCTTCCAAGTAGTAGAGAAGTCTTGAAGTTGAGCTTGTTGGAGAGGACATGGAAGTCTGTAGGAATTAGGGTTTCTCCAATCTGTACCTCAAGGTTGCGAATGATGCCTTCAGAGCTTTGTTGAGAACAATCCACAAAGATGAAAGTTTCTTCAGAAGGCTCTATCTTCAGACCTAGATGGTCTGCCATAAGTTTGGGTAAGATGCTAACTCCAGATCCTGTGTCACAGAGGGCACGAGGGAACTCAACACCTTGGATGGAACATGGTATTGTGAACTTCCTTGGATCACTCTTCTTCTCCAGTGTTATCTTATGGTTGAGGCTATCTCTGACTTGGTTAAACATCCTCCTGATGTCTTCTTCTGTTCCTTGGTTTCTCTAAAGAACATCCACAATATGTGTGAAAAATAGGCTTCTTCAAAAGGTTTCTCTTTAGGTATTTTGAGGACTCTTTTTCTGAAGCTTGACAACTCCTTCTCATTAGCTTCTCTTTTATAGGGCTTAGGTATCTTCTCTTTCCTTTTTCTGAGAACTCTTCCCTGAGTTTCCTTTTTTTATATCCATGGACTCAAAAATATCTGTGGGCCTCTCTTTTAGGGCTTCGGTAGGGTTTCTGGTGGTGTAATATCTCTCCCGGAAAACGTCAAGACGTGCATTGTCGATCTTAGGAAGCTGCACTCGGCGTTGGGGTACTGTGTATCGATTGACACTGGCTGGAGTGTGTCGGTCGATACCACGGTCTTGGTGTCGGTCGATGACGGGCTCATCATGTCGATCGATGACAGGGATGGGCGGATGTGGGTGACGTGCTGCGAAGGCGGCGTGAGACATAATCTTGACGGAATTGCACTCGCGAGGGTTTTCTTCTGAGTCCATCAATCGACACTCGTCAAAGTCTATCGATCGACGTAATAAAGGCGATATCGATCGATGTTGAGCTGGTGATATCGATCGATAGTAGTCGTAGGCGAACTCTCTTTCACTCTCATCATCAGATCTCTGAATCTCTTCTACTACCTCTTGCCAAAAGTCATCATCTAGGATGGCATTGATGTTCTGGTTGTGGGCAGACTCCTGCTTCTTAAGTGCTTCTCCTGTCTGAAACACTTGGGTCTCTAGCTTCTTCACATGGTTGCTGAGGGCATCTATTTTCGTGATGAAGGTGGTGTGAAGTTGCCTGGTGGATTCCTGGTGGTGAAGTTGCCATCACTAGCTTGTATCAAGGGCTCTCTTGAAATCTGGACTGATGCCTCTGTAGAAAGTGCAGAGCAGTTGCACTTTGTTGAATCCATGGTGTGGGCAGTCTCGCTGGTAGGACTTGAATCTGTTCCAAGTATCCTTGAATGACTCTTCAGGGGCTTGGGTGAATGTAGCAATTTTCTTCCTCCAGTCTTCAGCGCGTGAATCATCAAAGAAATTACGCAGGAAGGCGTGCTTGATGTNTCCTCCAGTCTTCAGCGCGTGAATCATCAAAGAAATTACGCAGGAAGGCGTGCTTGATGTCACTCCAGGTGGTAAGGGAACCTGGTGGTAGTTGTCTCAGCCACTGCAAAGCTTCTCCAGATAGAGAGTACTTGAAAAGCTTGCAGAAAAGATAGTCTTGAGGGACTCCTTTTGCTTTGACTAGGGTTACAAGATCCTCTAACCTCTCCAGATGGTCCATAGGATGCTCATGGGGCAAACCACAAAAAGGGCTATGTCCTACAAGTGTGTAGTACTGCAGCTTGAGCTCAAAATCTCCTCTCCGAATAGCAGTAGGGAGGATGGCTGATCGGTTTGAATAGAACTGATCCGGACGGTTGTAATCAGCCAAAGTTCTGGTCTCTTCTACAGGTTAAATGATGCATGTGGGTGCAGTCTCTTCTTCAGTAATGATCTCCTTCTGATCATTCAGCTTTTGACCTGCTGCATTTCGCAGGTGACCATCTTGATCACGCAGGTCTCCATTCTCATCGGGTATGAGAATCATTGGTGCTACCATGTCTCGCCGGTTAGTATCGATCGATGTAAGGTGAGGTGCATCGATCGATGTCAAGTGAAGGGTATCGGTCGACGAATGGTTTTAGATGTCGATCGATGAGGTGGTGTTGGTGTCGGTCAACGAACGGTTGTTGATCGTCGGTGGAAAGCGCGTATCGGTCGATATAGAGGTGTTGGTACCGATCGATGTGGAGCGTAGGTCTTTGCGGATGCTACGTTCCAGATTGTTGGGATCTTCTGAGTACAAAAGTTGCTTATCCTTGTTGCTTCTAGTACTGCTGGGCATGTACCTGAAAGAGACAAAAAGAAAAAAGAAAAAATTTGTGTCAAAAGATGGAAAAATAAAAAGTACCAAATAACCTAGACTGAATCAGATTAAATCTAATAGTGATCTTAGTTCCCCGGCAACGGCGCCTAACTTGATATCACTCAAATGTTTAACCTTAAGGAGTGATTTAATCTCTCAAATAAGAGGTTCAATCGTACTACTTAGGGATCAAATCCACAAGGAACTAGAGTCACAAAAGATATAATCCTAAGTGATTAGGCTAGGTTGAAAAGGTTTTTAAACAATAAATAAAATTTGGTAGCAGTGGTAAGTTGTTAAGGAAAATAGGTTTTGGGTTGGAAAACAATGAAAGAAAGTAGTTACATTCAAGGTTACTATTTAGAAAATCAGGATTATAAATCTATGGATGTCTTAACGAATTGCTTGCAAATATATGAGAACTTCAATCCTTAGATAAATCTATAGCTGTCGCTATTAGACTCATCCATTGATCTGGTTGCCGACAGTATTGATCGATATTGCTATCGCAGTGTCGATCGATATATGTTTTGCCGTCGATCGATGACTCTATAGGATTATCGATCGATATAGCATCAGATCAAATTGAAACTGTGTTCACACGAGAATTTCCATCAGACCGGCTGTCGCTCGTGCCTAATAGATTATGGGCTTAGCCAAATGATTTCAGGAAAATGACTACTAGATTAGTCACTCCATAATCATAACTCTAGGTAGCAAATCTAGAGTAAGCACTAGGGTTCATTTGGATAATGAATATAACAACTCAACAATCCATAGTTTGGGCTAATCCCTCATAACTATTTGAACCCCAAATCTAAAGATGAATCTACTCAAACATAGCCAAGAGATTCATAGCAAAAGAATAAGATGAAAAGAAAATACTTTATTGCTATAAAATAGAATACAAAAACTTTCTAAAAATATCTTGATGTCTTTCTAGGGCTCATAGGCATAACTATAAATATGGAGTACAATTAGGTTAAAAATTTGTCAGGGGCAATCTTGTAATTTGGTGAGAACTTGGGCTTCAAGTCGGCCAAGTAAATCTTGCTCATCACGCTCTGTACCGATCGATGGTACATTACGTACATCGATCGATGGAGTATCTCGACTTCAACTTCTATGGAATCGTCATCGATCGATTACACAAGGTGTGTATCGATCGATATGTGTCTCTCAATGTCGGATCTTCATAGTCATCTTGTAAAACTCTCCTTTAAGCTCCATAAGGCACCTAAATCATCACTTTACCACAAAATTCACTTGAACCTGAAAACATACCTAATAGACTCCAAAACATAAATAATTATAATAAAAACATATCAATACCATGACCAAAAACGGGTCAAAATCATGGTATATCAACGAGCTTCAGCACTACGGCTATCTAGGGCCCGGCTCATGACAAGGAAACCCTGCCAAGGAAAAGAAGTAAGCGAAATCATCCGACGATAAAATCGTTCAAAAAATAATAATAATAATAATAAACACATGAAACTCTTTAGCTTGCTCAGACCCTCTAGTAAACTCCGGGACTTGATCGTGATCAACGCCCAGAAAATGGGAGGTCGACGATCCGCCTGCATTCGTCCAGACACCTTCTTCCGCTTGACTATCAAGGAAGTCCTTGAGAATATTGTCAGGAGAGGCCGTACGCTCAGATTCGTCATCTTCAACAACCGGATGTTTATCCCTTCGGAGAATCCGCAAAAAGCCGAGATCAAAAGAGAGCAACCGCCCGGCGGACACGCTGCGGAGAAAAACTGCCCCAGCCAACTTCCGCGCATTTAAGTAAGGCAGTGATATTCGGGAGATCTACCGGATACGGAGGTAAAGGGTTGGTCTCAGTGAAAAACGAAAACGAATAAAAAAAAAAAGCAAAGCAGTAGAAGGAGAAAATTTGTATGAACTCGGATCGCATACCTTTCCGACCCCACACGGTCGTGAAAAATGGGATGCAATCCTCCTCGACTGACGCACTGCCAATACGAACATAGAAGATATTTTTCTTCCAAGAAGAAGAGTTCGATGAGAAACCAGTGACGATTCCTTCACGAGGGCACAAAATGATCCTCTGCGTCTTCTCTGTGGGCTTCAGTAGACCCTCGAGATGGTAACGCTGAGGGTGATTCCCTGCTCGTAGCTCAGCGTCAAAAGACCAATGAGGTTTTTTAAACCGGGGGGAGTCAACTGACTGATCGATAATCCCAGCCTGTGAAGATATCGAACAATGATCTCCGGGATCGGAAACCATAAGTGGCATTGCTGTAAAAATGCGTTGTAGCACGTAAAAAAGCCATCAGGCGCAGCCTTGTCGCTCTCCCAGGCAAGTGGGAGGCGAAACTCGACCGCTTCAGGAACTCGGAAAAATTCTCGCATGGACTCAATACTGTTAGGAGGAGCTGAGTTCGGACGTCCGAAAGCTTGATCAGCCTCTGGCAGAGCTGGGACCCAAATCCCAGGCCTAGCAGATCCCGACTAGTCTCCCAACGCCCAAAAAGCCGCACGGTCTACTGGATCGATTGACGGAAATGAGCACTCCTCTTTAGGAACCAAAACTCGAGGTCACGAGCTCGATCCCTCGGAGTTACGAGAATCAGAACTGGTTGAGGAACGAGTTCTTCTTTTTGAAAACATACTTGAAAATTTTGGGAGAAATAAATTCAAAGGAAGTAGAGAGAAATTCAAAAAATTTACTCCATATACTTATAAGAAAAAATTTACTATTCACCTTTGGACTTTTGGTCATTAAAGTTCCGCCTAATTCTACCAAACTCGCCAAACAAGCTCGATCCGCTCGCAAGAACTCAACGATTCTTACGAGCTGGGGGGCTAACTGTTGGGGTCAAAATTGGTACGACGGAATCAACAGCCAAAACTCCCCGCAGAAATATAAAAGAAATCGTTTTATAAAACTCGAAGAATCGTTTTATAAAACTCGAGAATTGTTTTATAAAACTCGAGGAACGTTTTATAAAACTCGAAGAATCGTTTTATAAAACTCGAGAATCGTTTTATAAAACTCGAGGATCGTTTTATAAAACTCAAAGAATCATTTTATAAAACTCGAGAATCGTTTTATAAAACTCGAGGATCGTTTTATAAAACTCGAAGAATCATTTTATAAGACTCGAGAATCGTTTTATAAAACTCGAGAATCGTCTTATCAAACTCGAAGAATCGTTTTATCAAACTCGAAGAATTGTTTTATAGAACTCGAGAATCGTATTATAAAACTCGAGGATCGTTTTATCAAACTCGAAGAATCATTTTATAAAACTCGAGAATCATTTTATAAAACAAGAGAATCGTTTTATAAAACTCGAAGAATCGTTTTATAAAACTCGAAGAATCATTTTACAAAACCGCGAAAAACCGAAACCGCCGTAAAACGCGAACTAGCCTTGTCCCGGCTAGTTCACCCAACGGCGAACTAAGCCAAGCCGGCTTAGTTCGCCGTTGGGAGAACTAGCCTCGTCCAGACTAGTTCGCCGTTGGGCGAACTAGGAGCTTCCCGGACAGTTCGACCGGCGAGCTGGACCGATCCGGCTCGGTTCGCCGTACGTCAAACCGGCCATCCCGAGCCTCAATCTCCCGCATCCCCGATTCAATGCTTACGTCCTTCGACACGGTCGTGTTCCGAACCACAGTCGAAATGTCTCCCCTTTCGTCTCGATCCGACCTATCCTTCGAGTTTTACGATAAAAACCGTAAAACTTTGTTTTCTCGAAAAGAACTCGAAGAAATCGTATAAAACGGCAACAGTTAAACGAGGCACCGAACAATGCCTAAACTATAGAATTTACTCTAGATTTTTCGTTAAAATCATAAAAACGCATTTTTAATAAAAGCGTCGAGAAAATCGTGAAAAACGGCAATGATTAACCGAGAAACGAACGTAGCTAAACTTTACAATTAACTCGGGGAATTTACTAAAAATGGCATCGGATCAGGAAACGATCTCGTATAAAGTCGTAAAACGGATTTATCGTAAAACGGTCCGAAAGGTCCCAAAACGCGATAAAAGTCTATCTCGCGATCTTAACGAAATCTAACCGGAAGATACGATAACGTTTTGATGGTTTACTCGCAGATGGAAGATAAATGTCAAGTTTGAAGATAGATGGAAAGTTTTAAAATAAATAGAAGATTTCCACGGGAAAAAAGGAAACATCGAGATAAATGGAAGATTCCCGATAAATTCGAGTTCGGGCGAAATTGAAAGGCTAAAACCGCCTAGGAGGGGAGTATATAAGCAAGAGGCAAAGGGCAGAAGCAGACACACGATTTTCAGAACTTTCACCACCAAATTTAGCATTTAAGAATATTTCCGTTTTCTGTTAGCGAGCTGCGTCTCAACTAGGGTTTTCAGTCTTAGACTTCTAGAGTTAGGATTTCGCCGACGGCTCACACAGCTAAGGCCACTCTCGTTTATTCATACTTTAATTTTTAGTTCATCGTTTTCATTATTCTTGTTGTGCGGTACTGTAGATAGCCGGGTCCTCTGGAAACTTAGGGTTTACTCGAAGTTTCCTTATTTACGACTTATTGACCATAGGTGAATTTCGGTTCCCTCATCCTCGACCTCCCAAGCCTGAAGAACAGTCGAGATGTCCAGCGTCTGACAGGTCGAATCGCTGCTCTTGACCACTTTATTTCGCGGTCTACCGACAAGTGCCTCCCGTTCTACAAACTCTTGCGCGGCAACAAGCGATTCATCTAGGACAAGAAATACGAAGAAGCCTTTGGTCAATTAAAGGAGTACCTGACCACCCCCACCGGTTTTGGCCAAGCCCGAAGCCGGAGACACGCTTTACCTTTTGATGTCACTCAAATGTTTAACCTAAGGAGTGATTTTACTCTCTCAAATAAGAGGTTCAATTGTAGCACTTAGGGATCAAATCCACAAGGAACTGGAGTCACAAAAGATATAATCCTAAGTGATTAAGCTAGGTTGAAAAAAGTTTAAAACAGTAAATAAAATAAGTAGCAATGGTAAGTTGCTAAGGAAAATAGTTTTGGATTTGAAAACAATGAAGAGAAATAGTTAGATTCAAGGTTACTATTCAGAAAATCAGGATTATAAATCTATGGATGTCTTGACGAATTGCTTGCAAATATATGAGAACTCCAACCCTTAGACAAATTTATAGCTGTCGCTAGTTAGACTCGTCCATTGATCTGATTGCCGACTGCATCGATCAATGTTGCTATCACAGTGTCGATCGATATAAGCTGTCGTCAATCGATAACTCTAGAGGAGTATCTATCGATATTAAGTATCAGATCGGATCAAACTTTGTTCACCCGAGAATTTCTATCAGACCGGCTGTCGCATCGTGCCTTAATAGAGTCTTGGTTTAGCCAAATGATTTCAGGAAGATGACTATTAGATTAGTCACTCCATAATCAATACTCTAAGTAGCAAGTCTAGAGTAAGCATTAGGGTTCATTTGGATAATGAATATAACAACTCAACAATCCATAGTTGGGGCTAATCCCTCATAACTATTTGAACCTAAAATCTAACATATGAATCTACTCAGACATAGCCAAGAGATTCATAGCAAAAGAATAAGAAGAAAAGAAAATTCTTTTATTGCTAAGTATAAAATGGAATACAAAACTTGGTTCAAAACTTCATATCTCTTAAGGCTCATAGGCATAGCTATAAATAGGGAGTACAATTAGGTTAAAAACTCGTCAGGGGCAGTCTTGTAATTTGGTGAGAACTTGGGCTTCAAGTTGGCCAAATAAATCTTGCTCATCACGCTCTGTATCGATCGATGGTACATTGCGTACATCGATCGATGGAGTATCTCGACTTCAACTTTTACGGAAGCGTCATCGATTGATTACACAGAGTGTGTATCGATCGATATGTATCTCTTATGTCGGATCTTCATAGTCATCTTGGAAAACTCTTCTTTAAGCACCAAAAGGCACCTAAATCATCACTTTACCACAAAATTCTCCTGAACCTGAAAACATACCTAATAGACTCCAAAACATAGATAATTGTAATAAAAATATATAGAAAATATGACCAAAAGCGGGTCAAAATCATGGTATATCAACTTCCCCAGACTTACCTTTTTGCTTGTCCTCAAGCAAACATCAAGTCAGTCTTGAAAAGAAGTTTAAAAACAGCAGGGACTCAATCAAAATCTCAACTTAAAAATCATAACCTCCTACTTTGTTGCAAACCACACCTTATTCCTATCAACTACAGAAGTACATTATACCATATCCTAGCTTAGAAACCTAAACAACTAGTCAATCAACTTAAACATTCCTTGTCTGTCTATCCCCTCTACTGATTTCATTTATGCATAAAAATAAAGGTGTAGGCTTTACCTTGGGAGTATCGATCAAGGAACACTTGGATTCAACTCAAACAAGTTTCAGGCATTCTCATCCTGGTTGCCAATCAAGCTGTAGATGTGTTCG
>CAKOAT010397711.1:1345-12035 GCA_932364175.1 Eruca vesicaria subsp. sativa | reverse complement strand
ACATCTCCAGCCATGGTTTCCTGTTACAATCTCAACAAGAAAATTAGCACAATAATAGATATCCAAGGCCTCCCTTCTCTCTTGTGTTTCTCTCTGATTTTTCTGTGAGTTTTTCTTTTGTGAATCCAGTAGCTCAGCAAAGAACAAAGATCAAGCCTTTAGAGAACAAACCCCAACCCAAAAACAGAAGAAAGAGATACACAGATTGCAAGATTTTTGTTTGCAAGAGGCATTACCACCAGGGCTGGATTTCTCTTCAGCCGGCTGGATTTCTCTTCAGCCAAGTTGGATTTTTCTTCAACTTTTTCTTTTGATTTTTTTTAATTTCGTTTTTTTTTTTGAATCTGGTTGGCCCTCTTGCAGATTCAACAGATAGAAAGATAAGATTTTTCAGAGAAAATTTCAGAGAAAAATTGCAGAGAATAACTGCAGAGAAAAATTGCAGAGAATAACTGCAGAGAAAAATTGCAGAGAAAGAAAACAGATTCCCAAAACCAAAGAGAGAAGTTTTAGAATCAAACCCAGATCAAGAGCCTTCAGATCTGCTCTGATACCACTTGATGAAACCCTTGTGAGGAGATTCTTTTTGTCCCTGATCCTTTGAAGGATAATCTGGTGGTTGGAAGGATAGATGATGATGGTTTTGATGGATAGAAGGTAGAAATGGTTGATGAACTTCAGTGAGGATATGTGGATTGATCAACACTTGTGTAGATGTGTCTTTGATCAAGAGAATGAACTCTGATTTCAATCAAAGACAAGTTTTGCTTGTAGAGAATGAACTCTTTTGCAATTAGTGTTCAAAGATGAACAAGGGATTCACAGATTTAGAGAGATTTTGACAAAAAAAAAAGGTGAATGTTTTATTCAGAAACAAAATAGAGTTTAAGTAGAGAAGAAAAGCAAACTGAAAAGTCCTAAAATTATAGAAAATAAGAAAAGCTTAATTAAAACTTAAATTATTTTGAAAACTAAATTAAATTATTTGGCTGCCTTCTTGACTTGATTTTCGTGGCTGTCCATTCAGAAAGAGAGAATGAATCCTCAACTTGGATATTGATCTTCTTTTAGGCTGAGAAAATCCTAAGTCGTCCATGAGTTTGATCGAAAACTTTTCCAGCTTGTTTGTCTTGTTTTTAATAGCCAAAATAACCTCATTATGCTCCATTCCTGCCTCTGGTTCATCTTCAAGCTTTCCATTCAGCCATCCCGGCTTATCCTTTGTCACATAGTCATCTGGCTCAACCATGGTTGCATCACACCTTCTTATCTTCTTGCTTGTAATGACCCTTGTTAGCCACGCCTTCATGCTTATGCTCGGTTACTTCAGCCTTATTTGCTATGGTGAGTTCTCCTTTGCCACCAAAGAGCCCCACTGAGCGTTGCTCCTTCTGAATTTGTGCGCATAGATCCTCTAGAGATGGTAGCTTCTCACTCCTCATGATATGCTTGATTAGATCACTATAACCCGGGTTGAGAGTAAACAACAAAGCAAAGACCTTATCTTGCTCCTTCCTCTCATTTAGCACATCGGGATCAATGCTGGTTGGCCTAAGCATCTCTAGCTCGGCCCACAGTGACCTGAACTTCCCAAAATGTTTAGAGAAGTCAGTGTCTTCTTGGGTGAGAGTATTGATAGCCCTCTTGACTTCAAACACACGGCTTATGTTGGATATGTTGCCATAAACCTTCTGAAGGATGTCCCAAAGCTCCTTGGAAGTTTCACAGTAGGAGTAAGCTTCCAAGATAGAGGCTTCAAGACTGTTTTGAATGATGGAGAAAGCACCATGAGGTCATTCTGACCTTTCTTTCCACCTTCCTCACTTGCGGCAACAACTTCAGTGCCATCCTCTCCTAGGGTGGTCTTCTTGGTGTCTTTGCCGTCAACAACATACTCCCAAAGGCCTCTGCCTCCTAGAGCAGTCTTGACAAGTCTAGACCAGAGTAGGTAATTCGTCCCTTTAAGAGTAACAGGGATAGAAAGAGATTTGAACACATCAGACTCGGATTTTTCCATTTTTGGTAAACTTTTAGGTCTGGAAATTAAGAACACTCAAGAACAGTATGAACTTTGCCAAAAATAGCAAATAAAAAATCAGAGAATTGCGGAATAAGAATGAAAGAACACAAGAGAATGGAGATCAGGAGCTTAGTAGCTCTGATACCATGTTAGAATGTGAGAATCAAAAGTAATTAGGATGAGAGAATTCAGAGAGAAAGTAATAGAGAATTGTTTGTGTAAGAGAGAGAGAGACACGAGAAAATGAGGAACTCTTTCCTTGCCAAAACAAGTTCTTGGTACAGAGATATTTATGGAGAGACAAATCCCCAATTAAACATTAAACAAAGGTATTGTACAATATATATTAAACTAAGCTACTCTTGGACTAGAGTGTCCGCGTGAGTGGAAGCTGAAAGGGACAGGACCAAACGGTCAAGCCAACTTGAATCTCTTATCCCATCTCGTGACTCTTGCTTCCAACGGCTCCCTTCTTAGTTTAACACTTCTCCCTTAGGCAGATAAGCTATCTTCTGATGTAAGTAACCCTTTTCTCTATCTTGCAACTCAAGCTAGGATTAACACCACTCACATTCCTCAGCTCTTGTCCAAAACCCCTCTCACCACTCATCTACTCTATTTTTTCACCCATTACCCGCTGGACAATAGCAAGAAGAAGATGGAGAAGATGGAGCATCAACAATATAAAACTATCATGATTCCGGCTACCCTAAAGGGAGCTAACTATATCACCTGGTCAAGATTGGCTAGGACAGCACTTGGAGGAAGAGGCTTATGGGGTCATGTCACTACAAGTGAAGCTCCAAAGCAAACCGAACAAGGAGCTGAAGGCAAGGAGGTTGTAGAGAAGGATGAAGGCAAGTGGGAACAAGAATATCTCATGGTGCTGTCCATCTTGCAAGGCTCACTTGACACGCCAATTATGGAGGCTTACTCACACTGTGGGACAGCAAAAGAGCTTTGGGATACTCTACAAAAGGTCTATGGTAACACTTCAAACCTCACTAGAATTTTTGAAGTAAAGAGAGCTCTTAACAACCTGCAGCAAGAGGAAATGGATCTTACAAAACACCTCGGCAAGTACAGCCAGCTCTGGTCAGAGCTAGAGATGCTAAGGCCAAGCTCTACTGACCCTAAGGTGCTAGAAGTAAGGCGTGAGTAGGATAAAGTGTTTGGACTTCTCCTTACACTCAATCTGAGTTTCAATGATCTCCTCAAGCATATCCTTCGGTCCAAGGAACTACCAAACTATGATGAAGTGTGCTCTCAACTCAAAAAGGAACTTGGCTCAGACGGTCTCTTTGGAGGGAAAGGAGGTGACCTCAACATGGCTCACAAGGCAGAGATCTCAGCTAACAAAGCCTACTACAAGCCAAATAACAAGAAAGGAGGACTCGGCCATTGTGAGCACTGCAAGAAGGATGGACACATGAAACATCAGTGCTGGATCCTTCACCCACACCTCAGACCACCATCCAGATTTAGCCAGGCCAAGGCGCATGAAGCCGGCCACCAAAACAACCAGTAGACTGCTTCATACCCGCAGCAGACAAGTGATGGGAAAGCCATGAGTGCAACCGCAAATATTGCTGGAACAAGTACTAACCATCACCAAGAGGATGCCTTCATACGCAAGTCAGACATTGAGGCTCTGATCAAGGCCCTCAACACAAACTCTGGTAACACTAAAAGTGATATCTATAATGCTTTGATCTCTAATTGCAGTGCATCTTTAGCTAAGCCTTTAATTATTGATTCAGGAGCCTCTCACCATATGATTAGAGATGCTAAACTAATTAGTAATGTTCAACCTGCTTTAGGAAGTGTAAAAATTGCAAATTTAGATCAAATACCTATTCAGGGCATAGGAGATTTAAACTTATTTGATAAAGAATCTAAAGCTCTTTATATGCCTTCCTTTACATCTAACTTGCTCTCAGTAAAAAAGGCTACTTCTGATCTTAATTGTCATGTTATTTTTAGTCCTAATGAGGTTCAGTTTCAGGATATTGAGACAAGAAAGATGATTGGAAAGGGTGTGAGCAAAGGAGATCTTTATGTGCTAGAAGACACCAAGTTTATATCAAGTTTAAATTCTGCTTTGAATTCTGTTTCTGTTTCAGCTTTAGCTTCTGATGTATTATGGCATGCTAGGTTAGGTCATCCTCACTCTCGTGCACTAGGACTGATGTTACCTAATCTCTCTTTTAAAAATGACTCGTGTGAGGCTTGTATCCTAGGCAAACATTGCAAGACTGTTTTTACTAAATCTTCTACTATCTATGAGCATTGTTTTGATTTAGTTCATTCAGATGTTTGGACTGCTCCTTGTGTCTCTAGAGAAAACCACAAGTATTTTGTCACATTTATAGATGAGAAATCAAAATACACTTGGCTGACCTTAATTCAGTCTAAAGATAGAGTTTTAGAAGCATTTCTAAACTTTCAAAGCTATGTGACTAATCATTTTAATGCCAAGATTAAGATTTTTAGGTGAGACAATGGTGGAGAGTACACAAGTCATGCCTTTAAAAATCATCTAGCCAAACATGGAATTGAAAGTTTAAGAGAATTAAAGAGAGATTTGTTGAGAGTTTAAGTAAAACCTAGAGAGAGAGACAGAGATTTCCGAGAGAGAGAGACAGACAGAGGAAACAAGAATAAGAGAAACATATTTCCTTAGATTAAAAATGGTATCTGCTTAGAATCTTAAATATACCAGCAAGAGACTTAAACAAATAGAATAAACAAGTGTGGGAGAGTAGAGACAAAAGGCTCTTCCAGCCGGGTGAAAAGGAACGGCTCGTCCAAGTCTCTCTCTCCTTAATGAAAGAATGTAAGAATTTATGTAACTTAGATGAAGAACCTGATGAGAGAGGATTGAAGAATCGTGTGAGAGAGTGAGAGAGTCATGAGATTAATGAGGAACTCTATTTCCTTACTTGATTTAGGTTACACACAAGGTCAATATAAAGACCACAAGTACAAGGAGACAACAAGGAAATTAGTAAACAACAATGACCAAGGATAGTGGACTGGCCGTGATAGGGACAGGTCGGAACGGCTCCATATGCAAGACCAGAAACAATATTTTATCCTTGCCGACATTAAGCCTCTTGTCCCTTGCTCCAACGGCTCACTCCACTTGCTTAAGCATCCAACTCCATTTGAATTCTACCTAGGCGCCTTAGTTTAAGTTTCCTTGTCTTCAAAGTAACTTGTAACCTAAGATATGTACGGACATACTTGTGTTCCAAGTTACAGCCATATACAATCTCCTTGTATCTCCGGATCTCTCCTTCTCTAATGCCTTCATGTCAACACTCCCCCTCAAGCTTGACCATGTGGAACAAGTCAAGCTTGGAAGCCATGAACTAATCCCTCATTAAAACCTTAGCTAGGTAAAACCCAATGGGACAAAACCCAAGCCAAGGAAAAAGAGTAGATCACTCCATGGAGGAGAGCCTATTGACATGAGAGGTCTATGAGTCCCAACCTCGGATGGATGGACTCACACACCTTAGAACTTCCTGCCTTGGTGAAGATATCCGCAAGTTGGTCTTTGTTGACATGAAGGCATTAATGACAAGGAAGAAGAGAACTTGGCAAGATTATCACACGGATGGATCAAGAGAAGAGTTATGTCTTTCATGTAGTTGAGGCGTGTAGTCGACTATATCACAGTGTAGTTGAGGCATATAGTTGACTACATCTCAAAGAGTGACCTAACGTGACTTGCAAGACAAGGAAAGGGGCTACACTTGATCAGGAAGAAGTATACTTTCCAAGGAACAAGTGAGGATGTCGGCAAAGAGGGGAGAGTGCCGTTGGAGAAGGTCACGGGTGATGTTAAGGAGAGAGAGCCGTTTGGTCCTGTCCCTTTCACTCTTATTGGCGAGCCACTCTCTCTCCTTGATCTGAACCATTTGTTTATTATTTTCCTCTTGTCAAGTTGCCAATTGTTTAGGCTTATTTGTGTCTTTAAATAGACTTGTACCAAGAACCATTTTGAGGTTAAGGAAAACAATTCTCCTTCCATTCTCTTTGTTTCACACGGATTCTCTCTCTCTCTCTCTCTCTCTCTCTCTCTCTCTCTCTCTCTCTCTCTCAATTATTCACCTAAACTACTTCTGTTTCTTACATTCTATCATGGTATCAGAGCAACTTTGCTCTTGAGACCAACTATTCTCTTTGTTTCCGCAAAATCTCTGATTTCTCTTTTCTATTTTTGGCAAAGTTCTTGGTGTTCTTCAAGTGTTCTTAGTTTCCAGTCTTAAATCTTACCAAAAATGGAAACTAATACCAAGATTGTCATTCCGGTTGCACTAAAAGGACCAAACTATTTGTTATGGTCAAGGCTTGTCAAGACAGCACTAGGAGGCAGAGGTCTTTGGGAGTGTGTTGTAGAGGGCAAGATATCAAAACAAACCGTCCTAAGAGAGGATGGTAAGGAAGATGTGGTCGCGGCTGAAGGAGATGGGAAGAAACAAGCTCAAGCGGATCTTTTGGTTCTCTCCATCATTCAGAACAGCCTTGAACCCTCCATTTTGGAAGCTTGCTCCTATTGTGAAACTTCCAAGGAGCTCTGGGATACACTTCAGAAGGTTTATGGGAACATCTCCAACATCAGCCGTGTGTTTGAAGTCAAGAGGGCTATCAACACTCTCACCCAAGAAGACTCTGATTTCTCTAAACATTTTGGGAAGTTTAGGTCTCTGTTGGCAGAGCTGGAGATGTTGAGGCCATCCAGTGTTGACCCTGAAGTGTTAAATGCGAGAAAGGAACAAGAAAAAGTGTTTGCTCTGCTCTTTACTCTAAATCCAGTGTATGGTGGATTAATCAAACACATTCTGAGGAGTGACAAGCTCCCATCTCTTGAGGAGCTGTGCGCTCAGATACAAAAGGAACAAGGCTCAGTGGAGCTATTTGGAGGTAAAGGAGACCTCATTCTTGCAAACAAAGCTGATGGGGCAGAAGACCATGTTGAGGGCGCTTCTAACAAAGGCTACTACAAACCCGGAGGAGACAAGAAGGTTTGGGAGTGTGATCATTGCAAGAAGAAGGGGCATGGAAGGGACAAGTGCTGGATTCTTTACCCACATCTCAAGCCACAGAAGTTTAGGACTGATGCAAGGGCTAACTTCTCTGGTGATGTAGAAGAACCATCTACTCCACGGCACACTAGGATTGCTGGTGATGGAAAGGCGAGTGGCTACAATGGTGGCACAGCTGTGAGGGGTACACAGGATGAGACCATCAAGAAGTCTGACCTTGAGGCACTCATCAAAGCCCTAAAAGAGTCTGGTAACACACTCGGTTTCTCCCTAAATGCATCATATAACTTGTCTAGTGCACCTAGTGCTCTAACCACAAATATGAGTGTGTTTAATACGGCTAAACCCATAGTAATAGACTCTGGTGCTTCCCACCACATGATTAGTGATGCTAAGTTGATTAAGAACATTAAACCTATAGTAGGAAATGTTAAAATTGCTAATGGAGATAGAATTCCAATTAAGGGTGAAGGAACCATAACACTGTTTGATAGAGATACCAAAGCCTTCTATATGCCAACATTTGCATCAAATTTGTTATCGGTTAGAAGAGTAACTACTGATTTAAATTGCAATGTGATATTCAGTCCTGATGAGGTTATGTTTCAGGATATTGAGACTCTTAAGTTGATTGGAAAAGGTGTTACAAAGGAGGACTTGTACCTACTTGAAGACATCAAGACCAGTCCTAATCTATCTGCTTTTAGTTCAATTCCTGTTTTAGAAATTGATGTATTGTGGCATGCTAGGCTAGGCCATCCACATACTCTTGCATTAAACATTTTATTACCTCATGTCTTGTTTAAAAATGATGGCTGTGAAGCATGTATCCTTGGTAAACATTGCAAAACTGTCTTCCCTAAGTCATCTACCATCTATGAAAACTGCTTTGATCTTATACATTCTGATGTCTGGACTGCTCCATGCCTATCTAGGGAAAATCATAGATATTTTGTCACATTCATTGATCAAAAATCTAAGTATACTTGGCTGACTATGATTAAAACCAAAGATAGGGTGCTAGATGCTTTTATTAATTTCCAGAGCTACATAACTAACCATTTCAATGTTAAGATCAAAGTATTCAGGTCAGATAATGGGGGGGGGGGGAATATACGAGTACTGCATTCAAAAGCCACTTAGCTAAGCATGGGATCTTTCATCAAACCAGCTGTCCTTACACCCCACAACAAAATGGAGTGGCTGAGAGGAAGAACAGGCACCTAATGGAGGTTGCTAGGTCGATGATGTTCCATACCAACATGCCTAAACATTTTTGGAGTGATGAAGTCATGACAGCTTGCTACCTTATCAACCGGACCCCAACAAGAGTGCTTGAGGACTCTACACCATATGAGGTATTGAACAAAAGAAAACCATCCATAGATTACTTACGTGTATTTGGGTGTGTGTGCTTTGTGTTGCAACCAGGAGAGCATAGGGACAAGCTGGAAGCAAGGAATGTCAAGGCAGTGTTCATTGGCTACTCCACTACTCAAAAAGGATACAAGTGCTATATACCAGAGACTAGTAGAGTCATGGTGTCTAGGGATGTGAAGTTTGTTGAGTCCAGAGGATAGTTTAATGAAAAGAATTGGGAAGAACTCAAGGACCTATCCAAAGGAGCCTCGGATAGAGCACAAAACCTGAAGCACATCATGGAAAGCCTTGGTATCAACATGAGCACTGGTCCGGAGCCAAGACCAGTACCTGGGGAGGATGCTGAGGTTATTCATCCTAATCCTGAAGGGGGGAATCAAGAGGATTCTCCTACTGATCAAGAGGGGTCAGAAACAAGAGAAGGGAATCAAGAGGATACCCATACTGGTCAAGAGCAAGAGGTTCATGATCAGGATGAAAACAATTTGATGGAACCATCTATTCAAGAGCTAGAGGCAGAATCTGATGGGGAAGAACAAGTCGAAGAAGTACAACCAGTCCAGCAGCTTAGGAGAAGCACAAGGGTCAGGAATCACCCATCAAACTGGATCAACACAAGGGTTTACTTCAACAGTCAAGCTGTGGCTCAACCTACTCGTGCAACATGCTCCCTTGCCTACTATCCTATAGAACATCAAGCCTTCATCACAAACCTTGATGAGGCTTACATTCCAAGAACTTATGAGGAGGCTATGGCAGTTAAGGAATGGAGAGATTATGTAGGAGATGAGATGGGAGCTATGGAGAAAAATGGAACCTGGTTTGAAACTGAACTTCCCAAAGGCAAGAAGGCAGTAACAAGCATGTTGTTGTTCACAATTAAGTACTTAGCCAATGGGAAACCTGAGAGGAAGAAGACCAGGTCGGTAGCAAGAGGCTACACCCAAGTATATGGCGAAGACTATCCTGAAACCTTTGCACCAGTGGCAAAGCTTCACACCATAAGGATTTTGCTGTCTCTTGCTGTGAATTTGGAATGGGATCTGTGGCAAATGTATTGAGGCTGAGGAAGGCAATCTATGGTCTGAAGCAATCCCCAAGAGCCTGGTATCACAAATTGAGCACAACCCTTAATGGAAGAGGATTTGTGAAATCTGAAGCTGATCACACTTTGTTTACTCTCACCAGCCAGCAAGGGATTATTGTGATCCTCAAATATGTGGATGATATTATCATCACAGGCAGTGACAAAGAAGGGATCAGCTCCACTAAGGCATTTCTCAAAGCAACGTTTGACATCAAAGACTTAGGAGAGCTCAAATATTTTCTAGGGATAGAAATGTGCAGATCCAAGGAGGGACTGTTTCTATCTCAAAGAAAATATACTCTGGATATATTAAAGGAAGCTGGTGATCTTTGTGGAAGAGCTGCTAAGACTCATCTAGAGGAAGGGTACAAGGTGATGCGTGAGGGGGAGATTGAAGATAAGGCATATGGAGATGTGAAACACTATAGGAAGATGGTGGGAAAACTCATATACCTTACTATCACTCGACCAGATGTATGCTTTGCAGTTAATCAAGTGAGCCAGCATATGCAAGCTCGTAAAGTACACCATTGGAACATGGTTGAAAGAATCCTAAGGTACTTAAGAGAAGCACCAGGACAAGGAGTTTGGATGAGTTGCAACAAGAGTGTTGAGATTGTTGGTTATTGTGATGCTGATTGGGCTGGAGATAGAGTTGATAGAAGATCAACTACTGGTTATTGCACCTTCATTGTGTTGAAATGAAGAGAGAATAACCAGAGGAAAGGAATTAGTCCATTATCAAAGACAAGTCCATCAAGAGAAATGATTTGGGCTTAGTTGTGCAATCTTGCTCCACAAGCTAACATCTTGACCTAACTTACCTTGCAAGGCAAGAATGGACTTGTGGAGACTTAATATGGACGTTGGGAAGGTCTGAGAAGGCAAGGAAACATGTTTGAATTTAAATAAAAGAGGCTGGTTTGAATTAGACAAGAAAAAGTCACATTGGTTGCTTTGGAGAAGCAAGTGGCCTGTCACTTTCACTCAAGCAAGCTGTGCCAACCTCTCTCAGCTGTCCCTTTCTCCTCATCTGGTCGTGCCTCCCCTTGTCTATATCCTCCTGGCCTCTTCCATTTCCCCATTATATTATTTGTTTAACCATTCCATGTTTTAATAGTTGTTTAATGTGCTTGTTGTAAGGCTATA
>CAKOAT010397377.1:174512-214922 GCA_932364175.1 Eruca vesicaria subsp. sativa | reverse complement strand
GTTCAACGCAGATTCGGAATAAGAACCTCTTTGCTCTCTGTTTTCGTTTATTCTCATTTAAATTCTAAGTATTTTCGTCATCTTATTTTCGTTGTGCGGTTCTCGCAGATAGCCGGTTCCTCTGGAAACTTAGGGTTTTCCCGAAGTTTCCTTTTTTACGATTTATTTGACAGTAGGGTGAAATCGACTCCCACACCTAATGAGAAACCTAAATCTAACAAGAGAGACTACTCAAACATATTTATGAGAGACAAAGTCATAATGGTTTGAATAATGCTTTAAGATAATAATAATAATAATAAGAGAAACAATAAGTAAAGCAAGGGAGTTCAAGATCTTCTCTGGATTGTGGTTCAGATCTCTCTCTCAATTCCTAAGCTCTTCTACAAAGTATGGCTAGATGCTTCTCTGAAATTAGGTCTTAAAGGTCTCTGGAGGAGTCTGCTTAATCTAGTACAAAACCCTCTTAAAATAGCCTAACAGGCGGCCAGGGACTTAAGATGTAAATTATTAAAACTCTTGTGAAGCAATTTGGGCTTCTAATTTTCATTTAATTGCTTTGGAGGACTTCTGTATCGATCAATGTAGAATGTCTTCTATCGATCGATTTGAATGATCTTTCATCGGTCGATTGCTCTTAATGCGCATCGGTCGATGTCTTCAACACGTTTTGCTCATATCTTCATAAAGTCTCCATTTTAGCTCCAAAATGGCCATTTTACACCAGTGAGTACCTGAACCTGTAAAAGCTCTAAAAAGACACTAAAAGTATCCTTTTGTTTCTAAAAACATATATAAATCATGGTTAAAAGTGGGTAAAATCCATGATATCAACTCCCCCAGACTTATCCTTTTGCTTGTCCTCAAGCAAATAATAGAACATTGGTCTAGAAAAGGTTTGAAAGGCGGAAGCTCCTATAATTCTAATCTTAGAACCATCACCTCCTTACTTATTGCAATTCACTTCAAATATCTATCAGACTTAGAAGTACATTATACCATATCCTAGCTTAGCAACCAAATTCAACTAGCCAACAACTCAATGATCTTGTTTGTCTATCCCCTCTGCCTATCTCATTTATGCATAACATAAAGGTGTAAGCTTTACCTTGGAGTATCGATCAAGGAACACTTGGATTCAACTCAAACAAGTTTCAGGCATTCTCATTCTGGTTCATTTTCTCTCTTTATCTCCCTTCTCTGAATCCCAAATTTCTTTTTCTTTTATATCAATCCCAATGAACAACTAATGTTCATCTTATTGATCTTTCTACTTTTTTTGTAGCTTTTTCTGACAAGGTGTAGGCGAATAGTGGGGTCATGAGTAATGTACCTCTCCCTCGCTTTCACAATGTGTGATCATTCCTTTGAATTAGAATAGTGGGGTCATGGGTAATGTACCTCTCCCTCTGCCTCTCAGGAAATCATCTCAATCTTTTATTTTCTTTTTGGATGCCAAAGGGAGGAGAGAAAGAAACCAAAATTGTTGAGACTTTTACCTTCCAGATTTGCAAGAGGATTCTGATCCCTTGTATGTCAAGCCCCAAGACAAGCAATAAATGTCAGGTTAGATTGGAAATTGGCTTTGGTTATTCCATACATTTTCAACAAGTGTTGTCACAGCTGATCGGTGCTCTGCTTTAGCATCTCTAGTACCTTTTGTAACTGACAAATCTAAGAGTGGTGCTTAAGAAGTGGTTAGGTAACAAGTATGAATCTATATAATCATTGCTTCTTTTTAGTAAAACATCTCTCTCTCTATATATATATATATATATATATTTTTTAAAATGAAGTAAAAATGATAGTAATGAAATGAAAATGATAACAAATGAAAATGTTAGTTAGATACCCCCTCCAGACTTAAACAACACTGTCTCCAGTGTTATTTTGTCTAGGAGGAAGAATTAGAATTTGAATGTAGCAAAAATATTCATGTTAGTAGGAAAAATCGTACCTCTGCCCTTACATATCGATTGATATGTCTGTTAAGACATCGATCGATATATGGTTAGCTGTATCGGTCGACATAATATGGCGTACGTCGATCGATATAGGATGCCTTCGCCTATTGTGTAGTTAGTCTGTTAAACTCACACTCACCATTGATGGGTTATGTAACCCTATGTTAGCTCTGTTAGACATACTCAACACACACAAATAGTTAGATAAAAGATAGTAGCAGGCATAGTCATAGAAAGTACGAATAAAAATCCTACAAGTCTGGAAATAAAAGTGAAAACATAGTAGTACGAGATAAGGGTTAGAAAGGAGCAAGTGAATCAGTCGTCACTGCTCTCGTCGTCGTCCTCGTCCTCCTCGTCGTGCTCGTCATCCTGATCAGGCTGGTGGGAAGGAACTGTCGCCGATGGGTCAATGGCTGAAGTGCTCGCTCGGCTCTAACAACGGCATCTCGAGACACGGGACCAGATGGCGCGGAGAGCATCCAACACTCCTCTCCTGTAGACCTGCTCCTCTCATGTCTCTATCCCTGAGAGATCTGGGAACGGGGTTAGCGATGCTGATGATGAAGCTCGAGATGTACCTGTGCTGCGGGCCCTCGTGACACAGCGCTGTGTGGGTGGGTCGAGGACTAGGCTCGGGTCTGGCTGGAACCGAAGCCTGTCGAGGTTGCCCGCAAAGGCAGTCGTCGCTGGGTGAGGCAAAAGAAACCGGTGTAGACCAGCTGGAATCCTGAAAAACCAATGCCGCTGCCTATCCATCCAATTGCTGTTACGCAGATGCTCTTCGTCCATGTAAGTCCGAGTGGTGACTGCGGTGCCCTCATCAAACCTGATCCCACAGTGCTGGAATATCGGTGTCAGCAAACTTCCAATGGTCTCCCTCTTCTTCCCCGATCCACCAGAAAAAGGCTTGGTCTTGAGGTGCTCAGCAAAGACGGCACCCAAGTTGGGTGTGGCCATGTCGCGCTCGGGGTCCAAAAAGGTCAGATCGACCAGTCCGTCCAGTGCATGGTACAGCAGGGTAAGCTCGGTGATCCTTACCTTGTTAGGCTCCATCTTGCGCAGCAGAGTGGAGGCAAGGATCCTCATGAAGTACCAGAGAGTCGGGTGGCAGATATCGGACTGAAGCACTGAGGCTGAGCTCCAAGGACCTGTGCCAAAGATCGCCCAGAACTTTGCGACCTCTGAGAAGGCGGAGATGGAACTGGAGGTGGCGGTGTTGTTCCCAAACCCGTAGATCTCGCAGAGCTCGGGGACAGAGACATAGTACCTGATGCCTCTAGCAAAGAAGGAGAGAACACCGTCACAAGCAACAGACGGTGGCGGATTCTTGTACACAAAGCGAACTGTGGCCATGAACTGCTTGACGATCGAGGGGTAAAGGTCATAGGATTAGGAACCCATGGTCCCAAATCCGAGCTGGATGAGCATCTCGCTAAGGTACTTCTCGATCCCTAGACGTCGGAGGGTGGCTGAGTCGATGAATTGAGTGGACAAAATCTCCACATCAAGCCATGCGTTGTAGAGCAGGATGTCGTAGTTGTCCCATAAATCGCTCACAGGACGTTGCAGGCATGCGGTGCTCGTAGCTGCGGCTTGCTTGTCGGCGAAGTGCTGGTAGATCTGGATGGGTTCTCCGTTTGCACGTGGCCGAGGGTCACGCTCATCTTCCCTTTCCGAGGAGGAAGAAGATGATGGAGGTGCTCCTCTGGAGGAGCTAGGGCCATCAAGTCTCTGCTTGGTCCTCCTCTCACGTTGCGCGTCAGAAACCTTCTGCAAAAAGGAGAGAAAACGAGAGTATCAGAAATCCGTTTAGTTCATCGATATCGACCGATGTCAGTCGATGGATATCGATTGATAACGATCGATTTCATGTTCTTCCGAATCCGGCCAAGACGTGCATATCGATCGACAAGGCAAGCTCCATGTCGATCGATACCGAGTCGCGAAACCTGCAAGAATCTCAACAACGCAAATCGCAATTTCAAAGTGTAAATCCTAGTTCTAACACTTATAAACCTCTAATCTAACGATCCTAACAACTCTAATCGATTAAAAACTACCCTATCGACCGATTTCTAGGTAAAATATGAGTTAAACCTTGTTCTCTTTAGAAATCTAGAAATCAAAGGATTATACCTTGGAGGATTTCGGAATTGAGAGTGAAATCGAGATAGGGGGAGAATTTCGAATCGATTGAGGCAAAAAACGGGTAGGATCCGTGAAGAATCGAGAGAGAAAGGGAGGTTTTTGTGTTTCGGGTGTGTTGTGCGATTATGATGGGAAGAGAGGCGGGTATCGACTTAAAAGGTGTTTGCCCTCGATACATCCGTATCGACCGATACAAATAGGTGTATATCGGTCAATATGACTTGATTAGGCTATTATGCTTACAATTTTGCTTAAGGTTAAGTAATTAATTAATTGAAACTAAATACATTAATTTTGAAAAAAATGATAAATTGAATCCTAATTGGGTTAACCTATTATATTGGGTATCATAGGCAGAGTTAGGCGTACCTAACCGGAGGGGTTTATCATTTGGGGGCTTGACCCAATAGTGTTTCACTCGTTGTCCATTTACCGTAAATTCTTCTCCTTTCTCATTTACAAGGGCAACAGTTCCATTTGGTGGGGTCGCTATGACAGTAAAAGGGCCAGACCAACGAGAGCGAAATTTTCCGGGAAATAGATTCAAACGAGAGTTTTATAAGAGAACTTGATCATTCGGGATGAAATGTCGAGAAACAATATGTTTGTCATGGTAAGCTTTTGTTCTCTCTTTATAGAGGTTAGAGTTCTCATAGGCCAGATGTCTTATTTCATTTAGTTCATTTAGCTGGATGAGTCTCTTTTCTGCAGCTGACTTTATGTCAAAATTTAGCAATTTAGTAGCCCAGGCTGCTTTCTTGGGGTCAAAATCGGTACGACGGAATCACTAGCCAAAATTCCCCGCAAAAATACAAAAGGAATAGTTTTATAAAACCCAAGAAGCCATTTTATAAAACTATAAAAATCGTTTTATAAAACTCGAAGATCGTTTTATAAAACTCGAGAAGTCGTTTTATAAAACTCGAAGATCGTTTTATAAAACTCGAGAAGTCGTTTTATAAAACTCGAAGATCGTTTTATAAAACTCGAGAAGCCGTTTTATAAAACTTGAAGATCGTTTTATAAAACTCGAGAAGCCGTTTTATAAAACTCGAGAAGCCGTTTTATAAAACTCGAGAAGCCGTTTTATAAAACTCGAGAAGTCGTTTTATAAAAATCGAAGATCGTTTTATAAAACTCGAAGATCGTTGTATAAAACTCGAGAAGCCGTTTTATAAAACTCAAAGATCGTTTTATAAAACTCAAAGATCGTTTTATAAAACTCGAGAAGCCGTTTTATAAAACTTGAAGATCGTTTTATAAAACTCGAGAAGCCGTTTTATAAAACTCAAAGATCGTTTTATAAAAATCGAAGATCATTTTATAAAACTCGAGAAGCCGTTTTATAAAACTCGAAGATCGTTTTATAAAACTCGAGAAGCCGTTTTATAAAACTCGAGAAGCCGTTTTATAAAACTCGAGAATCGTTTTATAAAACTCGAGAATTGTTTTATAAAACTCGAGAAATCATTTTACAAAACCGCGAAAAACCGAAACCGCAGCAGAACGCGAACTAGTCACGGCTAGTTCGCCAGCAGGCGAACTAGAGATTTCCCGGATCTCCCGCATCCCCGATTCGAAACTTACGTCCTTCGACACGGTCACATTCTGAACCACGGCCGAAATGTCTCTCGTTTCGTCTCGATCCGACTTATCGTTCGAGTTCTACGATAAAAACCGTAAAACTCCGCTTTCTCGAAAAGAACTCGAAGAAATCGTATAAAACGGTAACGGTTAAGCAAGACACCGAACATCGCCTAAACTATACGATTTATCCGAGATTTTTCGTTAAGATCATAAAAACGCGTTTTTAATAAAAAAATGTCGGGAAAATCGTAAAAACGGCATCGGATCATGAAACGGTCTCGTATAAAGTCGTAAAACGGTTTTTATCGTAAAACGGCCCGAAAGGTCCTAAAACACGATAAAAACCCATCTCGCGATATTAACGAAATCAAACCCGAAGATACGATAATATTTTGATGGTTTGCTCGCAGAAAGAAGATAAAAGGCAAGTTTGAAGATAAATAGAAGATTTCCGTGGAAGAAAAGGAAGGATCGACAGAAATGGAAAATTCCCGATATATTCGGTTTCGGGTGAAATGGAAAGACTAAAACCGCCTAAGGAGGAGTATATAAGCAGGAGTCATAGGGAAGAAGGTGGGACACGATTTTCAGAGCTCTCACCACCAAAATTAGCATTTAGAAATATTTCCGTTTTCTGTTAGCGAGCTGTGTCTCAATTAGGGTTTTTCGTTCTTAGACTTTTCGGCTACTCTTTTTGTACCAGTTCTTACGCAGATTCGAAATAAGAACCTCTTTGCTCTCAATTACGTTTATTCTCTTTTAAATTCTAAGTTTATTGTTTTCTTAATCTTCGTTGTGCGGTTCTGCAGATAGCAGATAATCTTCGTTTATTGTTTCCCGAAGTTTCCTTTTTTACGATTTATTGACAGTAGGTGGATTTCGGTTCCCACATGCTTTATGCTCTAACTCTACTGGTAAGTGGCAAGATTTGCGTAGAGTAGGTGAAATGGAGTCGTTCCTAGTGGCGTCTTAAAAGCTGTTCTATAAGCCTAGAGTGCATTATCCAATTTCCTAGACCAATCCTTTCTTGTGGCTCCGACAGTCTTTTCTAGAATCTCTTTGATCTGCCTGTTAGAAATTTCGACTTGTCCACTAGTCTGCAGATGGTAAGGCGTTGCAACTCTATGGTGGACTCCGTTCTTTTTGAGCAGATTCTCAAAGATTTTGTTGATGAAATGGGTACCGCCGTCGCTTATAACTACACGAGGGACTCCAAATCTTGGGAAAATGATGCTCTTGAAAAGTTTATAACAAAAGAGGCATCTTTCGTGGGTGATGCAATTGCTTCAACCCATTTGGAAACGTAATCGACAGCAACCAGAATGTAGCGGTTTCCGTAAGAGGTAGGGAAAGGACCCAAGAAGCCGATCCCCCAACAATCAAAAACTTCTACTTCGAGGATAAATTTTTGTTCCATTTCATGTCTCTTGCTGATTTTTCCTCAACGTTGGCATCTGTCGCACTTGGCGATAAAGGCATGAACGTCGCGGAACATAGTAGGCCACCAAAATCCAGCTTGGAGAATTTTGGAAACCGTTTTAAAGGTTGTGACATGCGCGGCGTATTCGGATCCATGGCAGTGGTAAATGATATCAGCAATTTCATATTCAGCTACGCATCGTAGAAATATACCATCGGCGCACTGTTTATAAAGGTAAGGTTCGTCCCAGTGATACCTCCTTATTTCTCTGAAATTTTTCTTTCTGTCGTAGTGTTTAAGTTCTTCGGGTTCGACGTTGGCGGCAAGAAAATTTACTATGTCAGCATACCAAGGTCTCTCGCTAAATTGCTTTTCCACAACGTGCGTTTCCTGCTCGACATTTCCACTTTCGGAGATGTTGTGTCTATCAGCGAGTGTTTGGCGTGCCACAGTCACGATGGGGATCTTAAACGTGATGTTACGTAAGTCAATATTGTCGCCTCCATCGATCGACATGGTATCACTAGTATCGATCGATTCAAAAGAAAGTGCATCGATCGATGTCAGGTCTCCGAAATCATTGCCTTCAGTATCGACGGCTGATGCAAATTCAGAAGAGAGTTGTATCTGGCCGATGAGTGATGAATCTGTGAAGTACACATTTTCAGTTGGTATGAAATCATTAATAGGGACTTCTTCGTCTATTCTGATCCGAGAAAGATGATCTGCAACACCATTGTCTACTCCCCTCTTGTCCTTTATTTCCATATCGAACTCTTGGAGAAGGAGTATCCATCGGATAAGGCGTGGTTTCGCATCTTTCTTTTGCATTAGATACCGAATAGCGGCATGATCAGTGTGAACAATGACCTTTGAGCCTACTAGATAGTTACGGAATTTTTCGAAAGCGTATACTACTCCAAGTAGTTCTTTCTCGGTTGTTCCATAGTTCATTTGGGCGTCGTCCAGAGTTCGGCTGGCGTAATAGATAGCATGTAGCTTCTTTACTTTTCGCTTCCCTAAAACTGCTCCTACAACGAAATCGCTCGCATCGTACATTATCTCGAATGGGAGGTTCCAGTCAGGTGCTTGTACGACGGGGGCAGTTATCAGCGCCTTCTTGATCTTTTCAAATGCATGTTGGCAATCCGGTGTGAAATCGAATTTAGTGTCCTTACAAAGAAGAGTAGTCAGGGGTCTGGCTATCTTGCTGAATTCCTCTATAAATCTCTTATAAAAGCCTGCTTGTCCTAGAAAGCTCTTGATATCTTTTACGTTAGTAGGGGGTGGTAGACTCATCATCACCTCTATTTTTGCTCTGTCTACCTCAATTCCTGCTGCGGACACTTTGTGTCCGAGCACGATTCCGTCATTGACCATGAAATGACACTTTTCCCAGTTCAGGACCAGATTCTTTTCCTCACATCTCTCCAAAACCTTGCATAGGTTGTCGAGACAAATTTTAAAGCTTGGTCCATAAACTGAGAAATCATCCATGAATACTTCCATGAAATTTTCTATCATATCAGTGAAGATTGACATCATGCAGCGTTGGAAAGTAGCTGGGGCGTTACACAGACCGAATGGCATTCTCCGATATGCGAAGGTTCCATAGGGGCATGTTAATGTTGTCTTTTCTTGATCATCTGGATGTATCGGGATTTGGAAAAATCCTGAATATCCATCATGAAAACAATAGTATTGGTGATTTGCTAATCTTTCCAACATCTGGTCAATAAAAGGCAGAGGAAAGTGATCTTTCCGAGTAGCGGAATTAAGTTTTCTATAATCGATGCACATGCGATGTCCGGTTACAGTCCTTGTTGGGATAAGTTCATCTTTTTTGTTCTTGACGACTGTAATACCTCCCTTCTTTGGTACAACGTGGACTGGACTTACCCAATTACTATCAGAGATTGGATAAATTATCCCTGCATCAAGCAGTTTAATGATTTCCTTCTTGACGACTTCCTGGAGATTTGGGTTTAGTCGTCTCTGATGCTCTACAGATGACTTGGATTCGTCCTCCAGATGAATCCGATGCATACAAAGGTCAGGAGATATGCATGGGATGTCACCTAAAGAGTATCCAAGTGTTTTTCTATGCTTGCGAAGCTTGTTTAGCAATAGAGCAAGTTCTCCGTTAGTGAGATTTGCGTTAACTATCATAGGATAGAAATCTTCCATAAGAAAAGCATACTTAAGTCCAGAAGGTAACGGCTTAAGCTCCACTTTTGGTGCTTTTTCCTTTGTGAGATTTCCAACTGATGGTGGGTGTCGATCGATACTGCTTTTAAGATATCGATCGATGTCGATCTCTGATCCATCATCACTGTTGGTTTCCACGTGTGAGGATCCTTTGCTAGTTTCTATGAGACGATCGCACTCGGTGGCTCTGCTGTCTATGCCAAAAATTTCGTTCTGAGCAGATACAGGTGCATCTTCCAAATGACCATCTGAGTACAACATCTCAAAAGACTCTTGGGTCAGCTCATCCACCTCGTCTACATAAGATGATTGTTTGTCTATTAAAGGAAGTGTGATGACTTTCTCCATATAAAATCTCATAGAAATGTTTCCTATGTTAAGATTTATTCGTCCTTCTGTGACATCAATGATGGCGTTCGCAGTACCAAGGAATGGTCTACCTAATAGGATCAGATCTCTCGGCTCGTTTTTGTAATGCAGCACAACAAAATCTGTAGGGACAGTGCATCTGTCGATCTTTACTGGTACATCTTCAAGTACACCTTCTGGAATCCTAACAGATCTATCAGCAAGTACTAGTTGGATATTGGCCGGTGTAAATTCAGTGTACCCAAGGAATGTCGCAACGGAGTGCGGCATTAAATTTACGCTAGAGCCTAGATCACAGAGTGCTCGCGGGAATAGCTTGTTTCGAATTGTGCACTTGAGAACGAAACTACCATGATATGGTCGCTTCTCTGGGGTTTGAATGATGGCGCTAGCTTCTGCTGAAACCATCATTACATTGCGTTTTTCTGTTGAAAAACTCTTCGTTGTCATTCCTTTGACATATTGTCTTATGGTTGGTGAAATACCGAGGGCGTCTCTAACTGACATTTCTACCGTAACTTGTTTGAAAGCTCGTTTGCAAATTTCTTTATCCCTGTTGTGTCTAGTATTAGACTTGGGAGGGTAAAGTGTTGTACACCCGTTCTATGGTCGGTTCGTTGGGTGTTGAACTTTCTTTCAAATTTGTGGGTAATTGTCGATCGATACCGATATATCCGTGTTGATCGACCTCGGTGTCCTCGTGTCGCTCGACATCGGGTTCTTCGTGTCGATCGACGTCAACAACTTCCTCATCATCGAGAATGATTACTGGTTTCTCAGTTCCTTTAGAATCTTTATTCTTTTCTTTGTTTTCTTGGAGCTCAGATTTCAAACCGCGGAGAAGCACGGGGTTGGGAATGGATTTCTCCGATTCTGGAACATCAGTGTTTCCTTCCGTAAGGTGGTTTTCTCTAATGATCAGAGTTAGCTGTTTTCCGTTCCTTAGCATTCAACACTTACCTGGCGTCTAGGGTTTGTGTCAGTCTTCCCTGGTAGACGTCATGCTTCCCTCTTGATAGTGGTAGCGCAATTGGCAATATTGCATTCTAGACTTCTGATTTGCTTACGCAAAATGTCAAATTTCTCCGACATTTCGCAGCAAACATCATCCAACTTGACATCTAGGTATTGGCTTAGCCTCTGATTTCCCGTGAAGACATAGTTTAAAACGGTTTGGGCTCTCCCGCGGTGTGATACGGCGAGGGTGTCATAGTTTTGGGTAAAACTATCTATGTCAAAAAGGTCTTCCTGAGGGTTTTCATGTCCAAAGAGCGTTTGCTCTATTGAATGAGTATCCTTATTGCTCTGGGTAATACCAGGCTTCTTTTCCTTTTTAAAAGAATGAAGGAGATCTAGAGACTTCCTAATTTCATTTATTTGAAGGTCATTTCTAGATCTAGCTTCTCTTTCCTTATCTTTATTTTCATAAGATTTAGCCATTGCTATATTTTCAATCAACTGATTTGCTTCTTCAGGATTTCTAGAGCTCTCCATTACTCACATTATCTAGCGTGATCTGGTAATCTAGCTTGAGGCCTCCGTAGAAAAATTTAAGGAGCTGTGGTTTCGAATAACCATGGTGGGTACATTTTCGCTGATGTTCCTTAAACCTAGTCCAAGCGTTCCTGAAAGATTCTCGTGGGCCTTGAAGGAATGTGGAGAGTTTATGTCTAGCGTCCCAATATCTAGTCTCACCGAAGAATTAGTTAATGAAAGCAGCGCGAATATCTTTCCAGCAGGTTAAGGTTCTTGCTGGTAATTGATTTAGCCAATTTTTTGCTTCCTTCCCTAAAGAAAAAGGGAACAATATACAACGATTAATATTGATGAGTTCCAATTCTTCTAGAAAATCGAGATGCTCGTGGGGATGCTCTGAGACGGAACCACGGAAATATTTTTCTTGTACCAGATGGATGAAATCAAAATGAAGCGTAGACTTATTTGCTTCATCTTCTGGTAACCTAATAGCTGACCTATTGGAATAGGTCTTAAGGGGGTCTAAGAAGTCTTGCAGTTTTTCTACATCTTCAATTGGAGATGGATAACAATTGACAGGGACTGCAGTCCCCTGTTTAACTGTAAATTCATTGGTTTTATAGCATAACTGACCTAATGGTTCGTGTTGGACTACTTCCTCATTAACTAGATTGGTAAGTGAAGACTTACCTGCTTCCGGCTGGGTTTCATTGATCGATGTCGGTTTGTTTATGTCGATCGATTCCTCGATCGACTTATCGCTCGATTTGTGCGTCGCGTCATCGGTCAATTTCTCAGACAACATATCGCTCGATGGGAGCGTTACATCATCGGTCGATGCTTTGCCAAAATCTGTATTTTCCATCTTGAGTTCCCTGTAATAGCAGAGAAAGAAGAAAATAATTAAATAAACGAAAATAAAATCCAGACTGTATTCTAAACTAAATTTGATGGTAATAAGAAAGAGTCCCCGGCAACGGCGCCAAATTTGATATCACTCAAATTACCCTAGGAGTGAGTTACTCTCATCAAAAGAGGTTCACTTGTAGTACTTAGGGATCGAATCCACAGAGACTCTAGGATTACACAACATATTATCTAGTTTTCGAAGTAAAGCTAGATAGCAAGTTTTAAACAATAACTTAAAAAGTAAACAAGTAATTGCTTGATTGATTGATTTTTTTGTTAAGAGAAAAGAAGGTAGTCAAACTTAGGTATTTTCTCAGGTATGACAAGCATGTAAGTTATAAAGGGTTTTTATCATTCATAGTTCTGGATTCAAACTCTTAAGGATTTGAAGTATTAACTCTTACTGGGTCTCTGAGCAAGAACTATCGTTCGATGACCTTGAGTAAATATCGATCGATAGTTCGATAGAAATATCGATCGATTGTTGTTATGCTATATCGGTCGACAGGATGGTTATCTCGTCGATTGATATTGCACCAGCGAGTTCTAATGATTGGTTTGAAAGGGTTCTCTAGTCTTAAATAAACAACTTAGATTCTAGGTAATTGCTAAGTTCTCACTTATCCAAATTAATCCTAAAATCAGAGGTAAGGGTGATCAATCCTTAACATTAGTATTTATAATGACTAGATTTTAGAACTATATTTTAAACACCCTAATGATGATTACTTCAATACATGAGTCAATCCTAATGAGAAACCTAAATCTAACAAGAGAGACTACTCAAACATATTTATGAGAGACAAAGTCATAATGGTTTGAATAATGCTTTAAGATAATAATAATAATAAAAGAAACAATAAGTAAAGCAAGGAAGTTCAAGATCTTCTCTGGATTGTAGTTCAGATCTCTCTCTCAATTCCTAAGCTCTTCTTCAAAGTATGGCTAGATGCTTCTCTGAAATTAGGTCTAAAAGGTCTCTGGAGAAGTCTGCTTAATCTAGTACAATACCCTCTTAAAATAGCCTAACAGGCGGCCAAGGACTTAAGGTGTAAATTATTAAAACTCTTGTGAAGCAATTAGAGCTTCTAATCTTCATTTAATTTCTTTGGAGGACTTCTGAATCGATCGATATAGAATGTCTTCTACCGATCGATTTGAATGATCTTTCATTGGTCGATTGCTCTTAATGCGCATCGGTCGATGTCTTCAACACGTTTTTCTCATATCTTCATAAAGTCTCCATTTTAGCTCCAAAATGGCCATTTTACACCAGTGAGTACCTGAACCTGTAAAAGCTCTAAAAAGACACTAAAAGTATCCTTTTGCTTCCAAAAACATATATAAATCATTGTTAAAAGTGGGTAAAATCCATGATATATCAATGGTCTATCGTGTTTCGAAGAAGAGAAGATCTTAGTAATCATATGTAATTTCTACTTCCATCTCTTCACTGCAAACAACTTAGATGGAGAAAAAATCCCAAAAACACTCAAGGTCTGTGTCACACATCATTAAAATGAAAATCTCATTAAGTTTCAACCCCAATTAAAATAAAACAAGTTACATTCTTGATCTACGTTGACAAATCACCAAGACCAGACAGCTTCTCAACTAGTTTTTTTCCAGTCTAACTGAAATTTGATAGGATCCACAATCACCAAAAAAAAACTCAATTATTCTTCACATCAGGTTCCTTCGCACCATAAATAGAATGTATGTCACACTGATTCGCAAGACCACAACAGAAAAAAGGTTTGAAGATTATCGAACAATAGTTCCCCGTAATGTCTACTATAATATCATTTCTAAGCTCTTGTCCCTACGTCTAAATCCGGTTCTCAGTTCAATCATTTCAGAGAACCAATCAGCATTTATCCCCGGCAGAGAAATTTCAGACACGTACTGATAACTCATGAAGTTTTACAATTCCCGAAGACATCTAAAGCAGAGCAAAACAGCAGTAAATAAATATATGTCAAAAGGCTACCGCAGAGCTAAGTGGAATTTCATCTCACAAGATATGTCAAAAGGCTTTCACAGCGTTGAGCTGAGTGGCATTAATAAAGAAGACGGAGTAGGTAAATATCTAGGCTTACCAAAGCACTTCGACAGGAAGAAGAAAGATTATTTCGCCTCTATTGTGGAAAATATTCGTCAAAGGGGTTCAAGATGGTCTACGCATTTTCTATCTAGAGTAAGAAAGTTGACAATGTGAAGTCGGTCCTCACAGCCATTCCAACTTACACGTTGTCATCTTTCAACTCCCATAAAGCCAATTAGTCTTCAAAGTTGTTTTAATGGAGTGACTGAATATAAGAGTCCAAAGCAGAGGTATCACATAGCCTTTTTCAAAATTTCAAGTTCTTCTCACCTCAGAGCTGAAAGACAAGGGACATGATGATGTGAAAGGTTTCATGAGCAGTGTCTTAAAGCTGAATATATTGAACATTGGGGCTTGTTTTGGAGCATGTTCCCATTCTAATTCAGATTCAATCCGACCTCCATAGTCGAGCTGATGACTTAAAACAAGTGATTAGTAGGAGGCAACCCACTGGTAAATGTTTATGTGATTCATTTAGAAAAGGAAAAAAAACTGTTGTGTGAGAAGCAGTGCTGATCAACACCCCTTTAGTGGCAGTCAAGACCCGCCTCGAACACATGTAATGTTGTATATTTATGGAGGGGGTAGTTACTGACATTGTATTTGGTTCTGAGTGTCAGTTGTGTCGTTATATTGAGTCAAAATTGAGTCAGTTGAAAACTATGAGCTTCTTAAAAAACTAATCATCTAACTATTATCTTGCACCATTCTTTGAGTTATTAATTGCATATTGTACAATATAGAAACACCAAAGTGGATTTATCTACCAGTTACATCCATTCCTGTGAGGTTGTTTGAAGGATAGAAAATTGACCTCCAACATTAATTTATTTGATTATATTGTTCTAGGGTTTGGTATACATTGAATCAGATTCTCCGATTAGGTATGAAAATACAAGTCTGATTTAATATGGTTCCCCTCCCTATTCCCTTCAGTAATTAATAAGAATGAAAAGAAAAAGGATAAATTTCAAAAAGAAGTGAATTAGGTGCTTAGTGGCAACCACCATTATTTCTTGTATCCCATGGAATCATGTCCAGTGAACTTAGTCTATAGAAATAAAATAAAATGATCCCCTGAAAAGTAGGGAGAAATCGATTCCTTTCATAACTAATCAAAGAATAAGCAAGAAAAGAGAGAGACGAAAGGACTTAGAGTAATATTGTCACTGTGATCGGAAATCTGAATAGGTAAGAGTCCATGTGTCTTGTGATCGATACCCCTTCGATCAGACTGCACCTTAAGCTAAGTGAGGTTAGTGGTGGTGAATTTGGGTGTCTCTTATGATCTAGAGGCTGAAATGGTTAGGTTGCTAAGAAAAGGTTAACTACATGAAAGTATCTTCTAAGTACTAATTGATGTAGCTTGCAACATGTAGTGGTGAAAGTGATATACTAAAGGATATGTGAGTTCTTACGTTTTCAAACCTCTTTCACAAGTTTAGTCTTTTGTTTTTTTTTTTACATGAAAGCAAAGGTTAAGTCTAGGGGAGTTGATATATCATGGTTTTTATGGATCTTTTATCAGGATATATAATTCATATTTTAGAGTCTTTGTTGTAGGTTTCGAGTCACTTTAGAATCTTTGTAGGTTTAGATACGTTTTGGCCAAGAATGGAGATTCTGGATCATTTGGAACTAGAAGAGAATTAGATCTGAAAAGATTAAATCAGATTCAAACAAAGTATCTGGTGTCAATAGACACCCATCACGAATAAGTACAACCGACGAGTTTTATAAGTTTTAAGATATCTAGTTTGGTCCAAAAAGTTTACAGTATTTGCAAAACGTTTACAGCATGTTTTAGACCTATACTAACTATTTTAAAAATCATCGTTTAGGCTACACTTATTTTATATTTAAAGAGCGTTTGGAGAGACAAATCAGAACTCTTTGTAGAGAAAAGATTTCAAACTCCTTTATCTCTCTTTTGGATTTATTAATGCAGTTTATTCTGAATATGCTTTGTGTCTAGGTAAATCACTTTTAGATTTAGATTTCTTCAAAGGATTGATGAATTGTTAAATTGATAGAATTCTTAGGCTTATCTTATATTCTTCATCTAGATTTTTTCTTAATGTTTATTTTAGATTTACAACCAAAAATTAGTTCTTACGAGAATTGTTATACATAAAATTGTTATTGTTGCTTGAATTAATCTCGATGATCAAAATACATATCTGCAAGAGATTGATTTGGAGATTTTGTGAACTTGTCAAATATTGTTCTAGATGCTGGTTTGAACTGATTGAATTTCCAAAGAGATATGAAATTCTATGATTTAGACATAGATAATCAAAGTTGGTTGATTTAATTGTTGTGATTTGAGTTGAAGTTCTTCATAAACCCATGACATTTTGTTTAATCTACATATCTGATTTACGTGGGAACTTTCCTAAGTTTAACGGTTTCTCTATCTGTCTTACAACCATTTTTTGTCTTTAAGGCATCTAATCATTTTTGTTTAGCTTAATTCTAATACCGAAATCTATTGAGTGATGTAGAGTCTTTGTGAATTTGATCTCTATATAGTGCATTACACCTCTGCAATTGCAAAGCAGCTCACAGGGTTTATTTGAGCATATCACCCTACTGGAGGACTCCCTTTTGTTGAACACTATGGGATCCAATACATGTGTTTTGATGAACATGTGAAGACTAAAGAGCAGATCAGAAAAAATCTGTAGGTAATGCAGTGACAACTCCAAAAATAGTAAATAACAAAGGTAGAGATAGAAAAGTTCGAGAATGAACAAATACCTGATATTGTAGGAAGAAGTAAAAAATGAGAAAGGAAAACTCCTATCTATAAGAAAACTGCGTGAAAGTTGTAAAATTATCTTCACTAAAATCTATTTACGTAGTAGAGGAGGAGGCGTTCTGCATTCCAAGGAAGCCATGCATGATTTCATTTCTCATGAAACTAGAAATCCGATTTGATGTTAAAGCAAAAAATGGTTCAAAGTTAAACCAATTCAGAGGGTAAATTGAGATAAATTCAGGGGATTTTATGATGGCAGTCCAACAAAATTTGAATGTTATATTTTGCCAAGTTCATTTACTTTATGGACTCTTCTGTAATTCATCAAGATGAATTTTGTCCCTCACAATGAATTGGACTAGATTTATTGTTGGAGATGAATTATGTCCCTTGACATAATCCATCATATAGATGAACTCAGCTCAATTAAGAAGAGAGTTCTTTGAAGCCAAGTAAGAAATAAGTTGATGAATTCAACTATAAAGGATAAACGATCTACTTACCCACGAGAATTATTATATAGCATCAGATTCCCACCGAACTATGACCTCATGCTAGATTCCCACAAATTGAAAATTGCAAACTTATTTCTCCTCGAATCAATACTTCAAAACTTAATTACCCACAGAAAATGGTTTTAATTGGTTTATTCTTAACCAAACATATTAAAATCAAGTAAACCAAACTAAAATCTAATTAAATCTTCACCTGAATCACCGTAAACATTCTTATGTAAACATTATAATGGATTTATTTTACAACAGAAGAAGAGTCTGTTTTATTTAATTGGATTTTGGTTTGGTTTAACTTATTTTAAGATGTTTGGTTAAGAATAAACTAATTAAAACCAATTATAACCATTGCATGTGGGTATTTAAATTTTGAAGTATTGATTCAGAGAGAAATAGGTTTGCAAATTTCAATTCGTGGAGATCTAGCATGAGGTCATAGTTCGGTGGAGATCTGATGCTATATGATAGTTCTCATGGGTAAATAGATCGTCTACCCAACTATAATTGATTTACAATTCTCAAAAAAAAATATTCATAAACAAAAATAAGTCGTACAAGAATTAGAGATTCGATAGATTAACTATGTTCTTGCTGAATTCATTGTTCTTAGGTGATTTGTTATGTTTTTCTTTGTAATCAATAGTTAACTTTCAATATAAGTTTTCCGAATAATTCACGATTAAATTTGTGATTAAAATGTTTAAAGTAAAGTATAAGTGATTTACTATTCAATATAATTATTTGATTAACCTCTTTGATTTATTTCTTGTGTTTCAACTTATAGCAATCAAACAATAACCTACTATTTAGTTATTTTATATTCAATTTCTGAATTTGATCCTATAATGTCACCAGTTGATAGAACCATTATATAAGGTCTTATTAGCTGTTGAATCACATTAAAATAATACAACTCTTCCAAAAGTATTATTCAAACTTTGTCTTCCTTTTGCCCTCGATCCAAAACTATACTTAATTTTTTATTTGATCACATTAACTATTCTTTTAAATGTCAACAATGTTAATTTATATATATTAAAAATGACGTATCTATGTGCCGGCACAAGCATTGATTGCGAGGTTGGACCTATTATCTGACAAAAACAAACTGAAACATATATCTGACTTCTATTATAGTTTATTTTAACTTCATCAAAAGACGGTTATTAATGAATTAATAATGTGGTTATTAAGCTTAAGCACGACTTGATACAATAATATACATCAATACATTATAATCTCATCTATCTTATTAAATCAGAAACATTGTTGGGTTTGACCTAACATTTATTTTGTAAGTTTTAAATTAAATATATCTTTCTACTTTATAGTTAAACCTACATTGAATCACTAAATTATTAATATTATTTTCTTTATATTACTTTCTATATTTCAAAACAATACATTTATTTCTTTATACTAATATTCATATCTCCAAACAATATACTCATTTCTTTATACTACTATCCATGTTTCCAAACAACACTATAATTAATCTTATATCCAAACAATACAAAATATTAGATCTCACCATTTTTAATAAAGTCTCACAATTTTCTTTCAAACTATTTAGATAAATTAAAAAATTCAAATAATATATAAACAAGGAAAATAAACTTATTTTTACAGGTTTAAATATAAAATATCAGTTATACATTGGTTCAATCTGTTAGTCTCATATTTAGTTATTTTTAAATATGGATACAAATCAAAATTGAATTAGCGGATCATTAATTTAAATGGGTTAACCGCGGTTCGGGTTGATTTTAAAGATATTGATTTAAATGGGAAAACATTTTAAATATATAAATTCTTTCAAATTACCAAAATATTTGTTAAGTTATTTATGAAATTTTTCATCATAAAATATTATGCACTTGCAAAGTTAATACCCAAAATTTTAGAATTTGTATATTATTTTAAGAACTTTGGATAATTATTAAAATCAGAAATAATTAAACTCTCAACTTATTTTTTTAATGTAATAGTTAAGTTTGAATTTGATTTTGCACTTTAAACAAACGTACAAAATTAGTGTTTTTACTGCACGGTTACATCTACATAATATACTGATTGACGCTATTAAAACTAAATTAAATTAGACAAACTTAAAACTATATAAAAATAAATTATATAAAATACATCCGAAAAATAAAGCTTGTGCGGATACGCGGATCGTGATCTAATTTTAGTTAAATGATAACAATCAGTTGGTCCACCTTTCTAGGAGTAGTTTACAGACACTCGTGATTATTGAAATATGATGTTTTACTTACTATTTTGCACGTCTTGGATCAGCTAACAGATTTATCATATGCTTTTGAAATTATTTAATTTTCGGTCAAATGAAATTATCTAACTAGTTATCGTATTATGTAACAATTACTGAAGTCCATTCCCTACAACTATTTAATAATAACTAAATACTATATTTTGATCCGCGTAACCACACGGTTGTTATGTTTTAATATTTATGTTTCATAATTATGATTCTTCATATACTTTAATTATTTCTTAATTGTATTTGTTGATTACTTGTGTTATTGATATTCAAACAACTAAAGTGATATGTTAAATAAATCATTTGTTATTTGGTATTATTCATGAAATTACCATTTTCAAATATATTTATTTATAAAGCATACAATTTAGATGGTTTATGTATATTAATACATATATGCTAATAAACACATTTTCATAGTTAGGATTTAATATGTTGCTCATTTATATAGATTATAATTTATTTTATTTCTTATTTAATTAAAACAATGGAAATATTTGGCAAATTAAAAACAGAAATCGTAAAGATAATTATTGGTGTATATTTAAAAAATACTGTAAAATATAATGGTGGTAAAAATAAAAGGCCCAATCTATTTATGTCATATATGGCAGATTTAATTAGTCTTTCACTTTAATTAAATCTAGATTTTGACCCGCGCGTCCGCGCGGAAGATTGTTTTGTATTATTAATATAAACACTCCAAATACATAGTAATTTAGTGAACCTGTTCAGTCAAGATTTCGGTACAATTTCGGTTCGGTATTTTCAGTTTCTTAGTATTTTGGGTTATGAAAATTAACAAACATATTGGAACTATATCTAATTTGGTGTGTTTGGTTTATATACTATCGATTTTGGTTTATTTAGTTTTATACTAAAATACTATAACTATATTTAAAAAAAACAATTTAGATTATATGAATAGATATGAAATTTATTAAAACATAAATATATATTCCTTAGTCTAACTTTTAAATTAATATTTTCTGTTTTATTTAAATATTAAAATAATAGTAAGAAATAATAATATCATAATATTAATATATAATTATATAATTATATTTTAGCACAAGGAGCTATCAATAAATAAAAATATGTTTGAGTTAATTGAATGAAAATGAGGAAAACAAAATAACCATTTTAACTTAAAACTAAATAAAAATTATTAAAATCAATGTTTGATTATTAATATCATATTAACAAAATAAATGGTGTATATATTATTAATGTTATTATTATATTTACATATAAGTATACTAATATTTTTAATTAATCAATTTCTTTGGTTTGATCGACTTTTATATACTAAATCATATCCATGTACTGTGGTTTCTAAAAAATATTCATTTACTTATTTGGTACTATTAAATCCAAACCACTCTCTCTCTCTATTTTGGTTCAGTTTTACCATATTGAATACTCCTAATTACATTTGCACTATTTTATTTTATTGTTGAGCCCATGTATCACATTACTGAATTTACTTCTAATTGGATGTGTCTCAGATCAGTTTTGTAATTAATAAAAAATATTGTATTCATTGATAAATATATTGTGTCCGGTCAAAATTATAGTACAAAAATTTCATGTTTTATTGTATGAATTAAATGTATTTAATTTAAAATAAGTTAAATCTTTTGTTCAATTAAAAATAAATTAAATCTTGTGAAGAGCTTGCAAATAAGTAATTTTATATGTTAAGAAAAAAAAATATCTATCCAAAAGTTCAATATAGATAGCTGGACATTTAGTTCATGTGTAAAATTGTTAGTATAGAAATATATACAGTTGTCGTGTATAGCGAATTGAGTTTTCATATAAATAAATGCAACTAATTCACTTCTAATAGATTTTTTTTTTCATTTTCTATGTTTTCGTAATTCAAAATAAGTTAACAGAGTTGGTCAACTACAAATTTATTACTATCTTGACTTCTTCTAAGATATTTGAAAACCATAAACAAAATGGAACTGATGTATATCACTCTTATGAGTCAGTGGCCCAGGAGAGGAAATATAGGTAACATATTTATTTAATTTTATAGATAAGCTATTAATGATTTATTATTGAAAAAATATATATATGTAAAATCCATTGAAAGAAAGTAGAGAAATCACTGGTAGTTACAACTAATTTCTCTATTATTATTTAATTAAAATTAAAACTTAATGGCACAGTTGTATTATTTAAGAAAAGCTAAAAGAATTTTTAAAATTTATTTCAATTTTAATAGATTAGATAGGATTTTATGAAAGTAAAAAAATATAAAATAATAAAATAAAAGATGCATTCGAATAATTTCGATAATATCGATGCGCATTCAACAGTAACAAATTTTTAAAAATATGCAATAGATAAGCACATCTTCTATATATATATATTTTGCATCAAAAGGCTGATCTATTACTCAAGCTTGAGGTGGTCTGGGTAACCAGACCGGAATAGAACAACCAACATACAAAAGCTTACGATAAAAGGACCTAGCTGTCTTAGCTAACGAATCAGAATATCTGTTCTGTAACCTAGGAACATAGAAAATCGAAGTCAGGGAAGAAAATCCTCAGTGTCGAGAGTTTCTCCAATTCCGTTGAGAAGCTAGGCCATTCGTGGGGATTCCTGAGCATCGCGATCATCTCCTTATAATCAGTTCCAAAGCTCTGACATGGCGAATGTTGAAGCATGTTCTCCATTGCTCACTGAGTGCCTCCAACTCTGACTGCAACGCCGACTCCTCTCTATCAAAATTACGCAGCCCCATTAACTATCCATTTCCCGAGCTATCATTCCAGACCCAACCACATCCACTAAAATGATCAGTAGAACTTCAGGATCCATCCACCATACATATATTACCCAGACTTATGGCCTGGTTTTCCTCAACTCTGTTACCTAGGGATGACGGTATATCTTGCTCGTTTGCTCGGAACCAGGCTTGGTACTCACTTTCTGCATACCGCGCTAGCTCCAAAGGGTCTCTATCAATACCTCTGAACAGCTTGTCATTCTGAGCCTTCCAAATATACCAAATTAGCCAGGGATAAGGATCCCTGTCCAATTCCGGTTCCATTATAAAGTTCTTCTTCCTCCAGAAGAGATAATTCATGTTCGCATATGTGCTCTGAAGTGGAAACAAAGAAGGACTGGTAGGCATGGATGATAAAGCCCACACTTTCAATGCCGGTGGACATTCAAAGATTGCATGTGTAATTTTTTCTTCAGGTTCCCCACAGCGTGGGCAATGATTATCACATCTCATATGCATGTAATTTAAGATGCTCGTAACAGCAACATGACATGTTATTAATTGCCACATAAGATGGCATATCTTTGGGGGAACCTTAACCTTCCAAGCATATGCTTGAAGTTTAGTGATGCTAGGTTCATTTACTGCAGAGTCCTCTTCCTTCAACAAAATATGCTATGCTACCCAGTATCCATATTTAACAGTATACTGTCCATTCCTTGTATAGCTCCAGCAGTACGTATAACGGTGATGTGTGGAACTGATGGCCAGACTCTTGATGAGTGGTATATCATCAGCAGCTACATAATTATCAAGACGGCTCTCATCCAAAGTCTTTGTTACTTGATTAATTAATTCACTCACTCTCATGTTCGGATTCAAAACCGGTGCAGATGGGATTGTTGGTCTTGCCGGAATGGTAGGGATCCAAGGATCCTCCCAGACTTTCACCTCATACCCCGAGTGAACCTTTTGTCTAATTCCCAGTAGTATTAATTCTCGTCCCGCCGATATGCTCGTCCACACATATGATGGCCTACCAACAGTGAGCTGACGCAAAGGCGCACTTAATCTGTAATACCTTCCTCTCAAAATGCGAGCCACCAGGGAATCTGGATTTTGAATTAGTCTCCATAATTGCTTTGCTAGTAACGCCAGGTTGAACTCATGTATCATCCTAAAGCCAATCACTTCTTCCTCTCTGGATAAGCATAACTTGTCCTATGTTTACCAATGTATACCCCTTTTTGGGGGGTTCGAACTCCACCGAAACTGTGCAATGGCACTAGCTAAGTTCTCACAAATCTCCAATGGAAGAAGTAAAAATGACATCACATAAGTTGGGAGAGCTAGCAGTATCGATTTTATCATAACTTCTTTGCCACCTTTTGATAGCCACCACCCAGTCCATCCGTTGACTCGACTCCTTAACTTGTCCTTAAGAAAAGCAAAGAGCTTGCATTTGGATCCACTGATTTCCTCTGGGATTCCTAAGTATGTACCCATTCCTCCTTCATTTTGGATCCCAAGTGTGTTTTTGATCTCTTGTCTTACATCCTGACCAATTATTTTACCAAAGAGTAAAGAAGACTTATCAAAATTAATGCATTGTCCTGAAGCTGGTCCATATTTCTTGACCACTTTCATTTCTTCTTCACATACACGGGGCTCCGCCTTACAAAAGAACAGGCTATCATCAGCAAAGAGAAGGTGGGATACCAAAGGGCACGCACTCGTGATGCGCATCCCCGTTATCTTTCCTTGGTTCTCTGTGTGATTTCGAAGGCTAACAAGCGCTTCCGTGCATAAAATAGAAATGAAAGGGGACAGAGGATCCCCCTGTCGTAGACCTCTCTCCGGGACGATATTCCCTCTTGGCTGGCAATTGATAAGGACCTTGTACTTTACTGATGTTATGCATCGCATTATCCAGGTTATCCAGACTTCTGAGAATCCCATCTTTCTCACGGTGGCCTCGATGAAGGACCATTCCATTCTATCATATGTCTTACTCATGTGTGTTTTAATAGCCATTCTCTTATTGTGTCCACTCGGTTTAGTTCTTAAGGCGTGGAACATCTCCTGAGCTATCATAATGTTATCAGATATCTGTCTCCCGGCAACAAAGGCTGACTGAATTTCTGATATCCTATCTGGTAGCACCTTTTTAAATCTCTGGCATAAGACCTTAGAGATTATCTTATAACAAACATTACATAGACTGATGGGACGTAGTTGGGTCATCTGATTCAGCTTATCTACTTTTGGAATGAGGCATATGTTGGTATCATTTAGACCAGAAGGCAGCGTTCCTTCAAATAGGAATTGATTAACCATAAGAGTTAGATCATCCTTAACAATATCCCAGAATTTATGGTAAAACAACGCAGTCATTCCATTTGGCCCTGGAGATTTCTCTGGGTGCATTGCAAAAAGAGTCAATTTAACCTCCCACTCGGTGACCGGAGCTATTAGATTCTCATTATCTGATGGCGTAATTGTAGTGGTAACTTCAGATAGTGCATCCTCTATGTCCTCAGGATTTGATGATTGGAAAATGTGTCTAAAGTAATTTGTAGCAATGGCTACCAATCCTTCCTCGTCCTCTACAACATTCTCATCTTCATCCAGCAATTGAGTAATCATGTTCCTCGCTCTCCTCTGCTTTGTTAGGGCGTGAAAAAATTTAGTATTTCTATCTCCTTCCTTAACCAGAATATCCGACACTTCTGCTTCCAGAACATCTCCTCCGCTTTAAGGGCGTCATACAATTCCTTTAAAGCTGCCGCAATCTCCTCTGTGGTGGCATCATCATTTGAAGATAATCGATCTACCTTTTCCTTCAACTCCTCCACACTTTTCTCTGAATTCAGATTATGTTATTTTTTTCCAGTCACACCCTTAACCAGAATATCTGACACTTCTGCTTCCAGAACATCTCCTCCGCTTTAAGGGCGTCAGACGGTTCGTTTAAAGCTGCCGCAATCTCCTCTGTAGTGGCATCATCATTTGAAGATTATCGATCTACCTTTTCCTTCAACTCCTCCACACTTTTCTCTGATTTCAGATTATGTTATTTTTTTCCAGTCACACAAGGCTCTCCAACAACTTGCAATATGCTCCATGATACTTGCGTCTGGTGGGAGATCCGGTGATTTCCATCCCTCAAGTATAATCTGTCTAAGCTCCTCGTTTTCCAGCCATCTTTTATCGAATTTGAAATTTTTTGATCTCCTCGGTTTCTTTTTAAAAATGTCAGCTAGGATCGGATGATGATCCGAACCCCAAAGTCTCATATACTGCACTTTAGAAGGGGGAACTTCTCATGCCAATCCTCATTCCCGACGGCTCTATCAAGGCGGCATCTGACCGCAATCCTCCCTGCTCTATTTCCCACCAAGGATAGCATATTCCTTGTAAAAGGAAACTCTAGCATTCCACAATCACTTAGCATTTGCTTGAAGGGTAAAAATGAACTGTCTGTGCGTTGTCTGCCTCCTTCCTTCTCCTCATGACAAGTAATTTCATTAAAATCCCCTATCATGAACCAAGGTCCATTTCTTGTTGTTGAGAAACGCGTAAGACGTTCCCATACTAGATCTCTATGCTCTAAAACAGGATCCCCATAAACAAACATCATATAGACTTTTATTCCATCAATGACTGTTTCAATATCAATCATTAATGTTATTTGAAAATAAAACATTAACTTGAAATTCATCCATTCAAAATAAAGCTAAACCTCCGCTGGGTCCAAGTGACTCAACGGTAAACAAACAATCAAATCCTAAGTCGGCATGAATGTCTTGCAACAACAGCCTACTGTTCTTTGTCTCAGAAAGAAACACAAGTCCTTGGTGATGCTTCTGACACATCTCCGTAAGGAGTCGAACTGTGAAGTTGTTCCCTATCCCTCGACAGTTCTAACTGAGCGTCCTCACTGATGATGTGGGGATGGATCTTTGGTACCCATCAACCCATCATTCTTTGTCGAAGCCTAGCGTGAAGACATAGTAGTATGGTGAGGACGCTTAGCCTTCTGTTTCTCTCCCTGCAGCTTATGCGTACTCGATATGATTGATCGCATCCGACGAGACCCTTGACGAAGAGACTCCGTCTTCCTTGAATGACTCCATGATGGGGGATTCAGATAATTTCCAGCTCTCTTAGTTGAAATAGCAGACTTAGAAGATTTGGTCGCTTTAGATGTAGGCTCCTTCAGCTCGAGAAGTTCCTCATCGAAGAGATCATCTTCTTGCATCTCCTCCTCCAGCATGACACTATTTTCATCCATTCCCCCCGATGTATACATATCCGTTCGTGCTCCTATTAGTTGATCATTCCCCATCTCATCACTAGCACCTTGGAATGACAGAGATCAGGCCACGCTCTTCGATCGAAAAGTCACGTTATCATAAATGGGTTCTCTTATTAATGGAGAAAAAACGGTACTTGCCAGCCTTCCAGAGAACCGATCATTTGCACTCCTCTGTACCTCTCCACCGTGACCATCCTTATTCATCAAATCAGTGTGGCTTGTCGATGTTTGTTCATAGGGAACGCTCTCGCAATCCTTAGAAAGCACTATGTGTTGTTGGTCTGCATGATTCCGCGAGTCACTCCTTTAAGGGGATACATTGGAGCGGCTTGATTTCTCACGCCATTGTAGATCAGTTTGACAAGCATAAGGGGCGTTATTTTGATTATTTGATCTCCTCTCCTCTCTTCTTCTCAGCACCCTATGATGAGAATACTCCTTCTTTTTTTCATGTCGATTAGATTTTGCACCATTACTTATGTACTGAGAAATGGACTTTCGAGCATAAGGCTCTTCAGTCTTGTACTGTGTACCGGATTCTCGATCATATGGCTCGCCATTCTTGTTTCTGTAACGAGCGTAAGGCTCCACATCATGTTGCCGACTTCAAAATGTTTTGTCCATGGAATGAGTGTAACCACTATTGCCACCATTCCTCTGTCCCTTCAACAACGGTTAATTGACTACCGTTTCCTGAGGTATCTGAACTCGAGAAAACACACCAGATCAACCAGCTTTTACTTGGTTACTCAACCCCTCATTGATCATCGGGTACTGTTCCTTTTCATGTGTTAAATAACCACAAGAAATGCAATGGTTAAAGAGAAGATCATAAGTGATATGTATCGTAACTTCATCTCCATGTGGTGACGACGCCACTGTCTTGAATTTTAGGGGCTTCCTTGTGTTGATATTAATCAGCATACGGCCCTCTTCGAGCTCTAGTGTATCGACTCGTCCCAGACGTCCTCCAACTCCACGTAATTTCTTAACGGTCCAGTGATGCAAAGGCATTCCGGTCAGCCGAACCCAAAATGGAATGACCCACGGATAGTCATCATGGACTATGGGTTCCCACCTCACAAGAACAAACATACAATAGTTGTAGTGGAAGGGACCCTGTTGCAAAACCGTATTGATATCATCTTCAGAGGTGAAGTTAAAGAGAAACTTTCTGTTGCCACGATCATTCGCCGTTATGCGATCCTGCATCCCCCACTGCCTTGGCATATATTGAATCAGGTTTTCAACATTCTGCTTCTTAGGGTTTAGAACCTTGCCAATTAATGACATTCGAAATTCATCCATCACTTGCGTATCATATCATCGTCCATGAATTGGAATGGTTCCTCATCTTCAGTGATAATTGCTTTCCCTTTGATGTTCACCATAGGAGCCGACTTGAATTGTCGTGGAGGCCCCATCCAAAGAGATGAGACGAGAACTCTAGGGATACTCTGTTTTTATATGAAAAAACAGAGCGTTATAGGCAACGGAGATCAAACGAAGCAATCAGCAGAGATCAGAAAACGTTGAGGCCTCCGTGCTGCGTCGAAAGGATGATCAGGCGTTGTTGAGCTTTTATGAAGACTTGCTGCGTGTTGATCTGATCAGTCACCAGACGCCTTGAAGATTGTTGGAGAAGAAACCGATCAAACATGTGCTTTCGACGACGAGAGAAAAAAACGTAACCGGTTACCATTGTCAAAGGACGCTGTGATAAGGAGGAGATCAAACTTTCAAAGGAAATTATCGATCTGATTCATCATCACCATGGTCGCCATAAGATCGCCTTTGGAAGCCCTAGCCGTCCAGAAACTTATTCTCGTATATAATCACACACATCTTCTATATTTATTGGCGTAAAGACAACTAACTTTTTCCCCCTCTAATCTACTTGTTTTAGAGTCAAAACAACTCTTCAGATTTCACAGTTATTTACGTACTGCTAATAATGTAATAGTCTTTTCAATATACTGTATGATTCACGAAGTTTAAAAGTAAGGAATATAAGATGCACGAAATTGCTACTAATTGGCTAGATTTTATGGACTGCTGACAAAAAGCTAACAAACAAATATGGTTAGTCATTACGAAATTTGGGGAAGTATTAAGGATTATATCCATATATAAAAAGATTTAAATAATGGGCTCACTCATCTTCATCTTATCCCACTGTATATTGTAACCATTATTTGCAGAGATCATCAGTATTAACTTGTGCAAGCTAATAACAAAAACAAAAATGAATAAGGCATGACACGAGCAAATTCTTGAAAAATGGTCATTTCTAAGGATTTACAACTAAACTAAGATATGAAGAACAATGGCCACGCATCTAAATTTTTTTTAGAACTTGAAACAAAGACTATCTTCTAAGGATTTATATATATGCAGCTAAGGATACTGAAGAACAAAAATTGTGTATGTTTTTTATAGTGGATAGTTTAATGTAAAGGAGAAAGACACATGAATTCAAATAGTATATATGTGTTGGCAATAAAAGGGACGCTTTATATAATAATACAAATGTTTCACTATGTTCTAATATATAATACATGATTCATTGTTGTCTGGGTGAGGTTTAATGTGATATTAATATAAAAATAAATGATATAACAATTTTTTTTTTTTTTTTGGCAACGAACGGCTGATCTATTACTCAAACTTGAGTTGGTCTGGGAATCCAGACCGGAATAGAACAACCAACATACAAGAGATCCCGATAAAAGGAACGGGCAGTCTTAGCTAAATTATCAGACACATCATTTAGCGATCGCGGTACATATGAAATCTTGAAGTCCGGAAAACAAATCCTCAGCGTCGAGATCCTCTCCAGTTCCGTCGAAAAGCTTGGCCATCCAGGGGGATCCTTAAGCATTGCTATCAGTTCCTTGCAGTCCGTCCCAAAGCTCTAACATGGCGAATGTTGAAGCATGTTCTCCATTGCCCACCGCAGCGCTTCCAGCTCCGAATGCAAAGCCGACTCCACTCTGCTCATATTACGCATCCCCATCAGCTGACTATTTCCCGTGCTATCCATCCAGGCCCATACACAACCGGAAAATTGATCTATAGAGGTCCAAGAACCGTCTATCATGCAGATATCATTTAGGCTTATGGCCTGGCGTTCCGTATCACCATCTTCTTGTGTAATCACAGCATCTTGCTCATTGGCTTGGAACCATGCAATACACTCACTTTCCGCAAACCGGGCCAATTCCAGCGGGTCTCTGTCTATTCCTCTGAAGAGCTTATCATTCCGAGCCTTCCAAATATACCATATCAACCAAGGATAAGGATCCCTTTCGAAATCTGACCCACTTATGATATTCTTCCGCCAGAACAGATAGTCCATATTTGCGTATGTGCTCTCCAAAGGGAATAAGACTGGGCTGGTAGGTATGGATGCTAAGGCCCATGCCTGCAAAGCAGGTGGGCATTGGAAAATTGCATGTGCAATTGTCTCATCCGGTTCTCCACACCGTGGGCAGACGTTATCGCATCTCATATGTCTATGATTCAGCGCACTCGTAACAGCCACCTGCCTCGATATAATCTGCCACATAAGATGGCACATCTTCGGAGGTGCTTTAACCTTCCATACTTGTGCTTGAAGGCTTTTAAAGCTAGGTTCACCTACCACCTCCTCGTCCTCCTTCATTAGAATATTACGAGCTACCCAATAACCAGATTTAACCGTATATTGGCCACTCCTTGTGTAACTCCAGCAGTATGTGTCTCTGCGATGGGTTGAACTAACAGCCATACTCCTTATGAGAGGTATGTCCGCCGCGTCAACATAATTTGCTAACCGATCTAGATCCCAAGACTTTGTTTCCTGGTTGATAAGATCACTCACTCGCATATTCGGATGTAGAACAGGAGCTGATGCATGCGCTGGTCTCGCTGGGATCATGGGAATCCATGGATCCTCCCACACCTTCACCTCATACCCAGAGTGAATTTTCTGTCTAACCCCCAGCAGTAATAATTCACGTGCCGCCGAGATACTTGTCCACACATATGATGGACTGCTGACAGTAAGCCTCCGCAATGGCGAACTCTGCCTATAGTATCGCCCCCGCATAACCCGAGCAACCAAAGAGTCTGGGTTTTGTGTCAATCTCCACAACTGCTTTGCTAATAACGCTAGGTTGAACTCATGAATCATCCTGAATCCAATTCCACCTTCTTCCTTAGATATACAAAGCTTATCCCATGTAGTCCAATGTAATCCCCTCTTTGGTGGGTTTGAGCTCCACCAAAACTGTGCAATGGCACTAGCCAAGGCATCACAGATCTCCAAAGGAAGCAAAAAGCAAGACATAACATAGGTTGGAAGAGCTAACAGGATTGACTTAATCATGACTTCTTTTCCACCTCTGGACAACCATCTACCCGTCCATCCATTCACTCTGTGCCGAACTTTGTCTTTTAAGAAGGCAAACAGCTTGCATTTCGAGCCACTGATATCCTCTGGTATCCCTAGGTAGTTTCCCATTCCTGCGTCATTTTGTATTCCCAGTGTATCTTTAATCTCCTGCCTGACCTCTTGACCGATCCTCTTACCAAAGAGTAAAGAAGACTTGTCAAAATTGATGCACTGTCCAGATGCTTGTCCATACTTCCTAACCACTTTCATTACTTCTTCACACTCACGGGGCTCCGCCTTACAAAAGAACAGGCTATCATCAGCAAATAGCAGGTGGGATACCGAAGGACACGCACGCGTGATGCGCATCCCCGTTATCTTTCCCTGATTCTCTGCGTGATTAAGAAGGCTAACGAGCGCTTCCGTGCATAGAATAAAAATGAAAGGGGATAAAGGATCTCCCTGACGTAGACCTCTCTCCGGAACAATACTCCCTCGCGGCTGTCCATTTATGAGTACCTTATATTTTACTGTCGTTATACACCGCATAATCCAGGTAATCCATATTTCGGAGAATCCCATCTTCCTCATNCTGCGTGATTAAGAAGGCTAACGAGCGCTTCCGTGCATAGAATAAAAATGAAAGGGGATAAAGGATCTCCCTGACGTAGACCTCTCTCCGGAACAATACTCCCTCGCGGCTGTCCATTTATGAGTACCTTATATTTTACTGTCGTTATACACCGCATAATCCAGGTAATCCATATTTCGGAGAATCCCATCTTCCTCATTGTGGCTTCAATGAAAGACCATTCCATACGATCATATGCCTTACTCATGTTTGTTTTGATGGCCATCCTCTTATTACGCCCACTTGGTTTTGTCCTTAAGGCATGGAATAGCTCCTGTGCAATCATTATGTTGTCAGATATCTGCCTCCCAGCAACAAAGGCTGACTGGGTTTCAGAGATCCTATCTGGAAGAACCTTTTTGAGTCTCTGACATAACACCTTTGAGATGATCTTGTAGCAAACATTACAAAGGCTGATGGGTCTCAGTTGACTCATCTGGTTTGGCTTGTCAACTTTTGGGATAAGACATATATTGGTATCAGTAAGACCCGTCGGAATATTCCCCTGGAATAAGAACTCATTAACCATACGAGTTAAGTCGTCCTTAACGATGTCCCAAAAGTTCTGGTAGAACAAGGCTGTCATTCCGTCAGGCCCAGGAGCTTTCTCAGGATGCATAGCAAAAAGGGCTAATTTAACCTCCCACTCTGTAACCGGAGCTGTGAGCCCCTCATTGTCTGCAGTCGTAATGGTGGTAGTTACTTCAGATAGTGCCTCCTCAATGTCCTCCGGGTTCGATGCTTGAAAGATTTGATGAAAGTAACTAGTAGCAATGGCTACCAGGCCTTCCTCGTCCTCCACAACATTGCCATCAGCGTCTAGAAGTTGGGTTATCCTGTTCCTCGCTCTTCGCTGCTTTGTCAAAGCATGGAAAAATTTAGTGTTTCGATCTCCCTCCCTCAACCAGAAAACCCTACACTTCTGCTTCCAGAATAACTCCTCCGCCTTAAGGGCATCAGACAATTCTTTTAGTGCTGCCGCTATCTCCTCTGTAGTGGCATCATCATTGGAAGATAAACGATCCACCTTTTCCTTAAGCTCCTCTACACTTTTCTCTGAATTCAGATTATGTTGTTTTTTCCAATCACACAACGCCCGCCTGCAACTTGTAATATGCTCNTCTGCTTCCAGAATAACTCCTCCGCCTTAAGGGCATCAGACAATTCTTTTAGTGCTGCCGCTATCTCCTCTGTAGTGGCATCATCATTGGAAGATAAACGATCCACCTTTTCCTTAAGCTCCTCTACACTTTTCTCTGAATTCAGATTATGTTGTTTTTTCCAATCACACAACGCCCGCCTGCAACTTGTAATATGCTCGATAATACTTGCTCCCGGTGGCAGATCTGGTGATTTCCATCCTTTAAGAATAATCTGTCTTAGTTCCTCATTCTGAAGCCATCGTTTATCAAATTTAAAGTTTTTCGATCTGCGTGGCTTCTTTTTCAGAATGTCTGCCATAATTGGACGATGGTCCGATCCCCAAAGCCTCAGATACTGAACTTTAGAATGTGGAAATTTCTCATGCTAATCCTCATTACCCACAGCCCTATCAAGACGACATCTAACAGTAGCATTTCCTGCTCGTCTTCCTACCCATGAAAGCATATTCCCTATGAAAGGAAAGTCCAGCATGCCACAATCACTGAGCATCTGCTTAAAGGGCAAGAAAGAGCTATCAGTGCGTTGTCTACCTCCTTCCTTCTCTTCATGACATGTAATTTCATTAAAATCACCAATCATGAACCACGGTCCATTTCTTGTTGTTGAGAAACGCGTAAGACGTTCCCAAACTAAATCTCTTCTTTCTACTACAGGATCCCCATAAACAAATGTCATATAGACTTTTATTCCATCAATGACTGCTTCAATATCAATCATTCTGTTATTCGAAAATAAAATCTTAACTTGAAAATCATCCATAAAAAATAAAGCTAAACCTCCGCTGAGACCAAGTGGCTCAACGGTAAACAAACGATCGAATCCTAAGTCGGCCTGAATGTCTTGCAACAGCAGCCTCCTATTCTTTGTTTCAGAGAGGAACACTAGTCCTGGGCGATGCTTCTGACACATCTCCGTAAGGCGTCGAACTGTGAGGTTAGTCCCAATCCCTCGACAGTTCCAACTGAGTGTCTTCATGGATGAAAGTGGGATGGGTTCTTGGATCCCACCGAACCACTTGCTTTGTTAGCCTTAGGTCGATCCACTCCAGCATTAAGGCTGAGATGTTTTTGTTTGTTCTTCTCTCCAGTGTGTCTATGAGTAGTAGAATTTAGGACTCTTAATCTTGGAGATCCCCGACGGAGAACCTCTTTTTTCTTTGGCGTCCTTCTGTTCCCATTCCTCCCGCCATTCAAATTTCTTGAGCTTGCACCCTTCGTGTTGTTACGTGTGACTTGTTGTGGTGGCAGTGCTTCCAAATCCTTGAGTTCCTCATCAAACAGATCATCTTCCTCATCCATTCTCTCTCCTTCCTCATTCGTAGCAGCTCCCATACCAGATAATGCCTCAATGACTTGTGCATCACCCTATTCAAACACAGGATTATCAGTGAAGTATGTCAAAGAACGCGTCACACTCTTTGGACGAACCGTCACATTGTCTTGCATCTGTGGAGATGTGATCATGCTGGCTAGCCTCTTCTTTTGTGGACTTACTTGTACCATAGTACCAACCAAACCTCCACGCTCAGTACTTGAGGCCGCTTCATCCACCAACATCTCCTCTTGATCATAAGAACCAAGACAAGTGTTCCTACTTCCATTGTGTGAGCTTCCCGCCCCTGTCTCAAAATTAATCTCTTGAACATCATCTTCACGGCGATTCTGTTGATTAACCGCGTCGGTAATAAGGTCAGAAGCACGAGCCTGTGAAGCCCTCTCCATATTCACATTTCTTATGCCAACATTTCGAGAAACATCAGGGGAACGAGAGCTATGGATTTCAGCAGCATCATCCTCCACAAGAGATCGGAATCCTCTACCTTGTCGAGCTTGTGATATCTTCCGAGTAGAACTAGAGGGTTTCAAATTTCCATTCTTCTCCCTCCACTCCAACCTATCTCTTTGATGGATCCTTGAGTCGCTGCGGTGGTTATCGGAAGCTGTCCAGATTGGTCGCTCCCCATCACGACGTCGCTCCTCTCTCGTGTTCTCCATCTTCTTCTCTCCCACCTTGAGCGTCGAGCCAGTCCGAGCAGAAAGAGCCAAAGGCCTCTCTCGCCGTCGTGTACCATGGTCTCGAATATAAGGCTTCTTAAGCTGGTTAATGTTCTGTTTTTCATGTCGACGTCTCATCACCCTTGCAGCATCATCTCTGTTGTACTCACCGGAGCTTCGAACAGAGCGCTGGAAAGTATCGACATGACGGCGTGGAGGAAAAGCTTGATCCTGAGGCTCATCCTTAATCAAATGATTCCCTGCAGAGCCAGAGACGATAGCAGGGAATTGTAGCCTCCTTTTAATATCCAAGCGCTCAGTCAGATTCTGATCCCCCATGCTTGATGCCCCCACACGAACATGATCATTATTTTGTTGAAATTGCAGAGGACAATGGTCCTTTTCGTGGGTTAAGAAACCACATGTGGTGCAATGTTTAAAGAGAAGATCATATGCGATCTTGAGTGTTACTGCATCACCTTCAGAGGTTATAGCCATTCTTGTGAATTTTAGAGGCTTGCGCATGTCAATATCAATAAGCATTCGCCCCTCCTGAAGCTCTATCGTATCCACACGCCCCAAAGTGTCTCCAAAGCCTCGGAGATTTTTAATTGTCCATAAGTGCAGAGGCATACCGGTTATAGTCACCCAAAAAGGAATGATCCACGGGTAATCATCATGAACAATAGGCTCCCACCTTACGAGGACGAACATGCAGAAGTTGAAATGGAAAGGACCTTGTCGTAGAACCTCCTTGAGATCCTTTTCATTGGTGAAATTCAAAAGGAATTTACCGTTGCCCAGATCATTCGCTGTAATTCTATCTTCCATTCCCCACTGTCCAGGCATATAGTTGATTAGTTTTTCAACTTTTTGTTTTCTTGGATTCAAAATCTTTCCAATTAAAGAGAGGCTGGAATCTTGAGAGGCTTGAGTGTTCTCATCACCAAGTAGTCTAAAAGGCTCTTCTTCCTCCTCCTTCATTATCCCTTTGCCTTTAATATCTCTTACGAAATCCCCATAGGATCCCATATTCAAAACCAAGGAAAGCAAAGTCAGGTACGCTCAGTAAGAAGCGCAGAGAAGTTGTGCACTGACAAATCCACAAAGCAGGCGAAGATCGTAACACTTATAGGAGAAACTTGTCGAAGACGTAAACTATCAAATGTGCGGTTGAAGAGTACCACCCACTACCAGACGACAAAAGATCGATCTGATAAAAATGGGTATGTGTTCACCAATGAGTTAAACCAGCGTAGGCCCTATCGTCTTCCTCACACCGCCATGGTTGCAGAACTTGAAGGTTTGTACGTCAGTATCGGAGCCACAGGGAGTGTCGGAGAGTCTCCCCTGTCGCTATGAGAGGCAGATCGGTGTGAATTCAGAGCCGTCGTCGGAAGGAATCGCCGGTGGTGATGCCTGAAGCAGAGATCACCATCGATGTCTCCCTGGTGCGGCTAGGGTTTTTTTTTTTATTTGTCCATCATTTCTAGAATTGCTAAATGATATAACAATTAAATGTGATGATTTCTTAGTAAATGATCCAAAATAAAATATTATACGTATGTATATAAACGAAGTTATGAATTCTATTTTAATAGTATACACTTTTACCATCAAGAAAATTTCATCTAACCAATTTATTACATAACATTTCATTTGACCAAATTTATTACGTAACACTTTTACCAAAAGAATTTATAACGAAAACCAAGTCAAACATATATATTTGCGTTTCGAAAAAGTCTACTACTTTGTTGTTGTTTTTTGACAAAGTGTACAGAAATTATTCACATTTCTAAATAAAACGGCCCACTGGGAGAAAATTTTATAGAGCAGAGTGACAATTTGCAACTTTCAATTGACATATTAGAAGAAAATTTGGCAAGGATATAAATTTTTATGCTTTTGTTCAAGATCTATAAAAACTTAAAATGAGCAAAAAAATTGCACTCGAGAATGTTTATACACATGATTTAATTTGAAAGCAAACAATATGAGGATTACGTCTGACTATTCAACTCTTATAAGCTCTACTTAAAATACATGTGTTATGAGAGGCTAATAAGCTCAACTCAGAGAGATAGAAAGAGATACAATCCTTCAATGCAACCGTTTAAGGCAATAGATTGATAATGTCTTAAAATGAGTGGACCGATTTTCTAAGAAAATGACATAGGCAGTTGGGAAAAGTTGGGAATGCAATAATTATATCGGTAGCCCATTCTCGAAAATAAAAAATAATAATGATATTGGACAATTCTGAATGTGCAAGTAACACAAATTGGCAATCTTTTTCAGTGGTCCCGTGCACGTTTTCAGTTCAGTTTCATTTTTTTTGCTAAAATTTAGTGATTTTCATTTATTTTCTCTTCAACTTGTACTATTTCCTTATACAACTGAAGAGTGAAAATAATACTCCATCCGTTTCAATTTAGTTGTCATTCTAGGTTTTTGCACACAAATTAAGAAAATAATTAATTTTACATATTTTCAAAATAAAAACACAATTACCTATACACCCAACCACTTTTCAACCAATGAAAAAATAGAATGACTTTTAAAAGCAATAAATTTTGCATTGAACTTATAAAACGACACTTATTTTGAAACGAAAATTTTACTCTAGAATGACATTTAATCTGAAACGGAGGGAGTTTTATAACTAAAGAGTGAAAAAAATACCTAAAATTTTCGTTGGATCATTTAATTTTAGAAGTATTACATATATATCTAATCTATATATGTTTTCAAATGTATTTTCTTTAAAATGTAGAAATAAATATCTGGGAACCCGTCCTGCAGGTTAAGGTTCACAATACGCACCGACATTAACCCTTCACCGTGGAAGAAAAGTCTTCACATCCACCAATAAGTTATTGATGTGGTTGATGTTCCTAGAACCTAAAACTTCGCTATTTAATAACTTTCCACAAGATAAGTTGTCACCAATTGAACTGTAGATCAATTGGTGACAACTTGTGTTATGGAGAGTTATTGAAGGGTAAGTTCTTAGGTTTAAGAAACGCCAAATAAACCAATAACCTACCGATGGATGTGGAGATGTTTCCTTTCACAGTGAGAGGTTAGGGTCGGTGCACTGCAGCGCTGTGAACCCTGATCCGCAGAAGGGTTGTCACAAAATATTTATATATTAACTATAAAATACATTTAAGTATCATCAAAACTAAATTCATTTGAAATAAATTTTATGAAAATGATAAATTTTCTGTTGTTTCCACTTTTTTAAAAATCAGCGTTATTGAAACTGATCTTAAAATATATTCTAAATCTCTTGTTATAGTTAAGTATTAGATTTTAATATTTTTTATTTTATTATGGGTTGATAAAAAGCTATTTTATTAAATATAAGAATAATATATTAAATATTATGTTTTAGATCCCTATTAATGTTAACAATATAAAAAATTATAAAAATTTAAATTTTAATAATTATTTATATTTATAAAGCAATTGTATAAATGTATTTTACTTCTTTAATGAAACCTCATATGTATTTTCGAAAATATTTATTTCTAGAAGGTAAACATGAATAATAGTATCAAATGGAAAGTAAAAGTGCAATTTTTCTTTTTTTAAATCATTTTGTTGGAAGAGAAAAAAAAACACTCCTCTCTCTCACTAAAAACTCCATAAAAATAATCCTAGTTTTATTATCATATGGGTGACTGGCCACTTCACCACCTATAGTATGTCCCTTGCTCTCCTCTTTCTTCGCCTCTCTTCTGCCTTTTTCCTCTAGCTTCCTTTCTTGGCCCTCTAGGGTTTTCGCTACCACAAGCTCAGATCTGGCATCTCGTGCTTCAAAAGTCCGGAGAATCAAGTAATAGAAGATGTGGTGCGATTTCTTTGGGTCAAGCGGGGTTGTGGCTGTTTAGATCTAGATCAGATCTGGATACTAGAGAGGGGGTTTCCACCTTCATTTCCCCTTCTTGGTGTGGATTATCAGGCTAGCTTGGTCTAAGTCGTGGTCGGATTCCTCAGGTCGGTGGAAATGCCGTGTTCTTCTGCTTGTTTATGTGTCTCTGGCTGCGAGCTTCATTAGATTTTTCAGTCTGGCTTTCAGAGGATTCTCAGGAGTGCTTTCACTTATAAGCTAAATAGATCTGTTGCGGGTTCTTCCTAGTTGGTGCGTGAGACGCGCAGGGTCGTTGGTCCTGTCAGGCGCAAATTTCTTCCATGGGGGCGACACGTGCTGAGAAGAAATGTCTAGGGGGAATGATCTACAATGGAGGTGGTACTTGTTCTCTGTCTTCTTGGTTTAGGGTTTTCAGGTGTGGCGGCTTGTCGTGACTCCTCTTTCCAGATAACGCTCGCCCTCGTCTCTGGAAGGGCGGCTAGCCTCGGGTCTTGTTGACTAACCCCTTGGGATACAGGTTGTGGTCGGTCGCGATCTGTTCTTGTTGAGTCAATCTTTAAGATCTGTTCATCGGGTACACTAATCTCTATCGGGCTCAGCATCTCGTTTTAACTGGGGCTCTCTCTTTTTTGGCAAGCGACTTGTACCGTTCGATTGTATTTTTGGTTAGCTGTTTTTATTGTTTTGTTTGTCCTCCATAGTTTATCTGGAGCTTGTGTTTAGTTGCTTTAAAATTCTTCTGCTTATTGTCTTTTCTGTGTTTCTGTAAAAACCTAAAAAAAATCTGGTAAAGAATCTTAATATGTTTACAACAAATAACCGTTGGCAAAAGAAAATAATTTTTTGAATATAGAAAATATATAGGAAAGAAGCAGTCACCCCCTCAACGGCGGCAGTATAGACATGGTGTATGGCTCCGTCATGCTGACCTTTCTACGGCTGAAGAGAACAGATCCGGGATGCTCCTAAGTCACTGATTCTTTTCCTATGCACGCCTTGCTACCTGTTTCTAAAGAGTACGGATTAGATCTGAAGATGTTTTCTCAACAAGAACTTGAAAGCTCTGTGTTCTTCATCAATGAAACCGTGCTAGAGCAATATATACACTTCTCTTTATCTAGGTCCAAGCTCCTAGAAAGAAAGATTTGGTGTGGATTTTTGTATTTTCTTTTGGTCACTCCTTCCAACCCCTGGTGTAAGACTCCCTCTCTGTATACTCTATCATCACTTTTTTTTGTTTTTCTTAACAACGATATCGTCAAATCACGCATCAGGCCTTCATGGACTCTCTTCACAGGAACAAGCTTAAGAAGACGACAACGTGGTTATTGTGGAAACCGAAATTCACACTTGTCGATTTTCGTTAAATAAGGAAACTTAGGAAAACCCTAATTTTCCAGAGGAACCGGATCTCTGCGAAAGCCAACGACAAGTAACCAAATAAATGCGGAAAAAATATGAAAAACATAATAAAACGAATTTATAAAGAAAGTCGATCTTATTTCCGATTCGCGTAAGAGCGTTGCGATCATTACAAGGAATTACAAAGGCTTTGGCCGC